>BSBM01000072.1:21165000-21392500 GCA_027924585.1 Larix kaempferi | reverse complement strand
ATATGGATGTGCATTAATATTACCATTAGGATTTAGTGTGTTTACTTTGGAGGTCATGACATTTTTGGTAATATGAAATCTTCTTATTGAATTTGAAAATGTGTTGAAACTTCTCTTTCTCAGGAACTCAAACTTGTCTTAAATCTGACTTGTTAACAAAACTTTGAAACAAAGCTATATGTATAATGATATGGACTTAGTGTGTGAAAGAGAAACATAACTTACTCATGACCATTGAAATCTCTCATGGAATTGTTTGTGAAATCTCATATTAAGTTCTTGTTTTGAAATTAGATGAGCATATGCATCTGATTGTTTGTCATGGAGAAATATTTTATTGATGTTTTTAGGTCATTCATTATATCATATATACTTGACAACTTGTTATTGATCTATTGTTTGATTTGTAGAAATGACACTGTGGTCTTTTGAATTAAAGAATCCAACTACCTTTTTCACTTGAAGCAAGATTAGAGAAAGGCCTAGACTTCTTGGATATTTTCCCTGTCTTTCATGATATTAGAGTCTCCATAGGATTGAGAGTGTTTGACTCCTCACTCTACTACATCTTTTAAAAAAACTTGGAATTCATATATTTAAGTTCTATTGTTTGAGCCCCATCCAACAACACATTTCATATTGAAGTAGTGATTAGTGTCAAAGTAAAGGATAGCCCATGTACAAAATATTTATAAATTTTTACTTTTTAGATATGATTGTTTCCCTACATGTCGTCATTTAACATGGCACTAAGAAATTATATTGCTTAGATTGATGATTTGGATATAGCCATTCATTAAAACATTCATTCTCACTTTGCAACTAGAATTTGTACGTCTTCTTCCTCATTTATATCAATTATACATAATTCAAATATGATTTAATCACGAAACTTGGTGATAATGACATCCAATAAGAAATTAAATCAATAAGCATCTCATAAAGTTGTAATATTTTAAAAATAGGTTATGCCTTATCAAAAATAAAGTTGATAGATATTTAGGTATTTAGGCATCTCAAACTTGAGAGGTATATAATTAAAATTATTTGACATCTAATGTGTTGTAAAAAACAATTACACAACCCATGACCAATGCAATCTTTCTAAGTTTAGTGGAAGTGATTATTCCCATTGACCATGTATGGTATTTTAATAGAATTCTACATACACAAAGAAACTCCCTATAGTGGTCATCCACCAAGCACATATTTTCTCAACTACATTGTTGACACAAAAAGAAAACATAGTCAATGCTTTCTACTAATGCGAGATGTCTAAATTACAATTAGAGCAGAAGAATAATCCATCAAATTTCTATGGCATGCATGTAGAAGAGAAGGTATTTCCTTTGTAAATAACTCTACCACAAACAATAAACAAAAAATAAACCATTGAATGTTTTTGTTTGTTATAAGTAGTTATAGTACAATCATCCTCTAACTAGATACTCGCATTTATCAACCATTTTTAAGTTATCTAGGAATACTTGTTTCAACTTGCATCATGGAATTTATGATGTCGGTAGTGTCCAAACTGTATACATATAAGTTATTATTCTCCTACTGATGGTTTTCACAAATATCCACATCACTTCTCATGTAGTACCACTTAGACAACATTTGTCAAGCATATGAAACATGGGGCTATCTTTAAAGTCTTTTTTTTTCAAGCATAAAACACAATTCCTTTATATTAAAAAAGAATCAAAGTTAACATAGTTCATTACAAAGATGATCCCATCCTCGAGTCCAAAGAGACTCAGCAATACAAAACTCAACTATGCTGACACTACACACTCAGGACCCCTACCCACTACAAATGATACCATATAAGTTGTCTCAGCATACAAAGATGCCAATAAGGGGCTTACAAGAAAATATACCAATGTCACTTGTCCACCTCAGCTCCACGTTCGTCCTCGTCGAAGCCATATTATCATCCACGTTTGATGCCATGTCATTGCCCATATCGATGCCATGTCAATGCCACAACTGCAAAAAGGATAACACCACGTCAATGCTGCATTTTCCAAAAGGATTGGGGGCTCACCAGGTCGTCATGGGGTCCGGGCTAGTGATCTCTAATGAGTCCAATTTTCAGGTATTTGATAAACCTTTTTCCCGCAGTCAAGCTCAAGCAATGGCGAAGAAACACACTCATTTGTGGGAAAAATGTTTTACTTTAATTATTTAATGAAATTGTTTTTGATGATTATTCTTGTATGTTAAAATGCATATTCAATAAACTAATTCTGTGGAAACCATGCATGATTGAGTAGGTTCAGGGGCATTAAAGGATGAACATGTAGAAGACTGAGGATCACCAAGCTCGGCACCCTGTTTCCTGATTTATAGAGAACGCACTCCTATTCAAGGAGAATCGGAATTTATACAGTTAGTTAGGGTCAGCATTAAGAATCATATAAATATGGACCTCTCAGGTAGCGAGAGGTCTCTATTTGACATTTTTGGAGAAACATTGTTTTAAGTTTTTTCTGCACTATTGAGATACTGCGAAGTTACAGACCTTTGTGAAGACATGGATTTATATTTTAATAAGAGGTTGATGTTAAATTCTAGCCAGCGTTTATAATTTTCTTTCTCTCTTGCGTACGGGTTGGAGAGGGCCCCTCCAACACGTAAGTCAGGGGATTTCCATTTTTAAGGTATTTTCCAATTATGTGTTTTACATTGATGAAAAGTTATATTGCATATGGAAATGTTGAATGATGTATTAGTTCTGTAGTAATTTATAATACATTATGTAGTACAACAAAACAGTTTCAGTAGTCCTATAGCTGCTTTCTTCCAACGCACATTTTTACCAACGATTACATATGTATTAGCTTTGCTTTCAAAAGTCATGGTTTAGATCTGAAGTTTATGAATGTTTCCCATTGAGATTAATTACTCTGACTTGTTAGTAAATAGATGTGTAGCATGAAATGATCGCACTTCAATCTTAGTTTTAGTATTTAAACGATTTAGATCATAACTCTAGTTTTATGCATAAAGTAATTACAGCCCTTGTTTTCTCCAATATTAGAATAGATCTGTTGTGACATTTCACTTCTAGGGTTACCATTTTGCACTTAAGTAAATTCATAAGATGATCTCTTCTACTTTCAGCATTTTAATTATTTAAAATAGATTTATTGCTTTTAGTATCTTCATTCTTTAAAAACAGATTTACTGCTTTCAGTACTTTAATTCTTTAAAATAGATTTATTGCTTTCCAGTATTTAATTCCCTAGTATAACTAGTTTTACATATTGAGTAGGAAACCCTTAGAACATCGATAACAACACCCAACTGCGACAAAGATTATCCTATAAGAGCACAAATAGTGCCTGCACCTCTAAAGTTTGTACGTCCCCTGGGTTGACATTTAAATTAGGCTCTTAGTACAGCTGCCCTCATTAGGCATCCATTTTGGGAGCTCACCACTTTTTGGCGCCATTTCCAGGGAGGTGCTAAATATTTTAGGAGACATCACCTAAAAACAACACAAAAAGAAAACAAAAATCACATAAAACAAAAACATAAATATTTTTACCAATGAATGCCTCATCGGCAAAGGGATGGATTTGGCCGCTTTCTTCTCAAGCACCCCATGAGCAACAATGGTAATAACAGTTCTGACCATTCTCAGTTTGAATTGATACACTCTGAATACGAAACTGACCCCACATATGATCCAAACAGAGAAAACTTCACTACCAGTTCCAGCTCAAACACCTCAATGGCAAACGAAGAGGAGGAACCTAGGGAGCTTTTCACCTTTCCCATTAGCATACCTCTTGGAGATGCCAGGATGAAGAACATCAATCCTAATAATCTGCCAAACTTTCATGGTTTGACTTCAGAAGATCCTGACACATTCCTGTTTGAATTTGAGGTAGTTTGCAGATCATTTGATTACACTACTGATGCACAAAAGCTAAGGCTTTTTCCTTCCACATTGAAAGACCTATCACTTCGGTGGTTTATGAGCCTTGAAGGGAATAGTATCTTTAGCTGGGATCAAATGAAACAAGCATTCTTAGAAAAATATAGGGACTACGGAAAGGCCAAAGATACAAGGGATGAAATCTTTAGGATGCAACAAGGAGAAAGAGAGTCATTAGAAGATTATGCCCAAATATTTCGAATCAGCTACAAACGAGCCAGTCACTGCACCTTGGATCCTGAATCACTAAAACTTGTCCTTCTTAGAGGTGTAAAAGAAGAAAATTTTGAAGTCTTAAATCTCCTGGGGGATGGAGATATATTCCAGAAATCTTTTGACCAGATCCTGCAAATCTTCAAAAACTACTCTAGATTTAGGAAAACTAAGAATGGGACAAGGGATACACATACATCCACTGGGGGATCATCATCTTCAGGACCAACACTTACAAAATCTGATTTAGGAAACATGCTGGATGACATGAAGATTGAAATCCTGCAATCTCTGGCCATGCAACTTGATGCTCTTAAAATAAAAAAGAAGCAGGATGAAATTAACTAAGCCTTGGCAGTTTTCTGTCCTCGTTGTAGAAAAAAACATGAGAAGGGGCAGTGCACCTTGAACACAATAGAAGTATGTGGTCTCTGCACTAATGACCATTCCACTGATAAATGTCCCATCTTTCCCTCATGTAAGGCGGCTATTCAAGACCCAGCAACTGATGGAGCAATAGAACAGCTCTGTTTTATAAATCAGAGGAGGAATAATTTTGTTAGACCATATCAACAGAGCAATCAAGCCTACTACAATCAAGGACAACAAAATTGGAACTATGCACCAACCCCATGGCAAGCACAGCCAAATCAAAACCAATGGAAACAGAATCAACAAACATATCAACCATCCTATCAACAACCATATTATCCATCGTCTTATCCTCAATACCCCCCACCTTTTCCATCCACCACAAATTATGCAAATCAATACCCCCATCCATCAAATTGGAGGGCGCCATTACAACAACCACTTATTATGCCACCCCCACAAACTCAACCACCCCCCAGACCTCCACCCATTCCATCCCAACCAATCCCAAATCCTAATAATAATAGACCCCCACAACAACAACAAGCTTATAACGCTGATATCACACAATTCCCTACCTATTTTATAGACACCATAGAAATAAACAAAATAAACCTGCGATCTAGAAAAACGTTGCAGAATACATCCCCACACAACATCCAACAACCTGAACCTCAAGACCAAACATCAGAACCCTATGTTCAACATCCTGATGAACCAGAACCTCCTGAGGACAAAACCCAACCACTCCCACAAACTAGAAACCCTCCATTTCCTAAAAAGCTTATACGAAGCACCAAAGATGAAGAGAAAAATGCAATTCTGAATGAATTAAAACACTTGAGTATCCAAATCCCCATCTTACAAGCCATTAGAGACGTACCCATCTGCAACAAATATATAAAAGAGGATTGTTTGAAAAGACCTGGAAGGAGCAAACGTGACCCACCAACTATTAATGTAGTGGGCCAATTTGCTGATCTAATGCTGGGTATCATGGTTAACCCCAAATATCTAGACCCAGGTAGCCCCGTGGTCCAAGTCAATATCAACAACAAACAAATCGACAGGAGCCTCATTGATTTAGGAGCAGCTATAAACGTAATGACCAAAGATACTATGATCCACCTGGGTCTCCAATCAGAGGTTAGACCAACAACTACAGTACTCCAGCTAGCAGATACATCCACTGTGAAGCCTGAAGGAATGCTCGAGGACATTATAATCAATATAGAATCCTGGGAATACCCAGTAGATTTCATAGTCATCGAGGTAAAAAGCAAACTTAGTGGATATCCTATTATACTTGGAAGACCCTGGCTGGCAACTGCAGACACTTACATAGGATGCAGTTCAGGAAACATGAGCATCAACAGTGGCCAATCTAGGAAAAAAATCACCATCTACCCGCCAGCCAAGAAATCTTTAGACATAGAATATCAAAACTGGACTGACGATTACAATGACACAATCAATTAAAACATAAGACCTATCCTGACAATTGATGCAGCATTAACACTAAAAGCTATAGATGAAGATGGTCATATATATAGGTTTATACAAAATGATTTTTCTAACAATGATGGTCTTCAAAGGTTTTTTGACACAGATCAGCAGGATGAAGGTGAATCTTCAAACATAAACTTGAACAAGATATGGGTAGAACTGACATCTCTAGAAGAGCAAGCAGACAAAACAAAGGTTGTGGAGATTATACTAGGAAAAACAGTTAACATCAATTCTAATCTACAACCCCAGCAGGAAGAACAGCTGATGAAGGTATTAACAGAGAAGAATAGAGCATTTGCATGGACATATGCAGACATGAAAGGTATTCATCCTGACATCTGCAAGCATTATATTTACATCAAGGAAGGTTCTATTCCTATAAGACAACCACAAAGGAGACTAAACCCAACATTGAAGGACATAGTCAAAGCCGAACTACAAAAGTTATTAGATGCAAGGTTCATCTATCCCATCTCTAATAGTGAATGGGTATCACCACTGGTCATAGTGCCTAAAAAGGGAGGCAAATGGAGAATTTGTGTAGACTACCGAGAGCTTAATAAAGCAACCAAGAAGGATTACTTTCCTCTCCCATTTATAGATCAAGTACTAGATACTTTAGCAGGTAACATGTTTTTCTCCTTCCTAGATGGGTTCAATGGTTACAATCAAATCCTCATTCACCTAGCTGACCAGGACAAGACAACCTTCACATGCCCATGGGGTACTTATTCCTACAGAGTGCTTCCATTTGGACTTTGCAATGCTCCTGCAACCTTTAGAGGGCAATTCTCAACATATTTTCAGAATTTATAAATGATCAAATGGAAGTCTTCATGGATGATTTCACACCCTATGGCAAAAACTTTGACAAAGCATTGACCAATCTAGAATCGGTATTAAAAAAATGCATTGAGATGAGCCTATGTCTGAGCAATGACAAATGCAAGATGACGATGGAAGAAGGTATTGTCCTCAGCCATCATATATCACAAAGAGGAATAGAGGTTGATCAAGCAATAGTTTTAGCAGTTAAAACATTACCACCGCCTGTTAAACAAATGGACTTGAGAAGTTTCCTTGGACAAACAAGGTACTATAGAAGATTTATTGAAAATTATAGCAGAATTGCTGCCCCAATGTTTGCACTTCTCACAAACGATACTGAGTTCATATGGACAAACAATTGCATGATAGCATTTGATAACCTTAAAGAAAAAACAATTACAGCCCCAGTACTCCAAGGACCAGATTGGTCATTTCCATTCCACATCCACTCAGATGCATCAGATAAAGCAATCGGTTCTGTCCTTGGGAAAGAAAAAGAGAAAAATCCTTATGCAATATATTATATCAATAAAAATTTGGCAGGGGCAGAATTGAATTACACTATCACAGAAAAGGAATTTTTGGCTGTCCTACATGCCATTAATAAGTTCAGACACTATATCACTAGTTACCAATTTTTTGTTCATACAGACCACTCAGCCATGAGATATCTAATGAACAAGCCAAACACAAGTGCCAGAATCATTAGATGGTTGCTGCTCCTCCAAGAGTTTGACATTACAATTCTAGACAAGCCAGGGAAACACAATTTAGTAGCTGACTTTTTATCTAGACTTACACATGGACAAGATAGTGAGGTGATCGATGACAGTTTTCCAGATGGTCACCTTTTTTCCATATCAACAAGAAGCCCATGGTTTGTTGACATAGCAAACTATTTAGTATCTGGGAAGTTTCCAAAACATTACAGTTATAAAGAAAAGACAAAGTGCAACATACACATGGATAGAGGGCATGCTTTTTAAACAGGGACCAGATCAAATACTTAGAAGGTGCATTAGGGAAGATGAAGTACATGACATAATGCATGCCACCCATAATGAACCCTGTGGAGGACACTATGCTGCAAAAAGGAAAGCCCATAAAATCTTGCAAACAGGATATTATTGGCCGACACTCCACAAGGATACTTATGAATATGTTTCACACTGTGATGATTGCCAAAGAATGGGAAAACCAACATAAAAACAAGAAATGCCACTCCATCCACAAATATCCTTGGAGGCATTTGAAAAGTGGGGATTTGATTTTGTTGGCCCATTCAACCCAGAGTCCAATCAGAAAGGCTACATCCTCATATGCACTGATTACCTTACAAAATGGACAGAGGTAGCAGCACTGGCTGCTGCAAATGAAACCAGTGTGGCCAAATTCTTTACTGAGTAGATATTTCACAGGTTTGGGGTGCCAAGAGAAGTAGTTTCTGATCAGGGCCCACAATTTACATCAAATTTAATTGAAGACTTGATGAAAAGAAACAATGTAAAACACAGACAGTCATCCTCCTACCACCCTCAAGCAAATGGTCAAGCTAAGGTAACCAACAGGGAATTAGAGAGAATCTTGACAAAAACTGTCCAACTTCACAAGAGGGACTGGGCTGACAGACTTAGTGAGGCAGTTTGGGATTACAATACTACATGGAAAACAACTACGGGATTCACACCTTATGAACTAGTCTATGGAAAAAAGGTCATGATGCCAATCGAATTTGAAATAAAAACATTGAGAATTGCAGCAGATTTACATATGGACCTATCATAAATCCAAAAAGAACACATGATGTAGTTGAATCAACTAGATGAGCACCACCAACAAGCACTTACACATACCAAAATCATCCAACAATAAAGGAAAAAATGGCATGATCAACATCTGAAGGATAAAAAATTCAACGAAGGTGATTGGGCACCACTCTACGACTCCAGATTTCACACATTCAAAAGAAAGCTAACCACTAGATGGCTTGGATCTTACACTATACAAAAAATTTATGAAAATGGGGCTGTGAGAATTATTACAATTGATGAAGAGGAGTTCCCCATGATAGTGAATGGGCATCGCCTACAACTTTACAAAAAACCACAGTCAAAAGAAGAATTTAAACAAGTACTCTACTAGCAACAATTGATGCTGATAGAGGACGCGACAAATCAGTGAAATTCAAATCGTTTACAATAAAAACAAAAAAATAAAGAGAAAAAAAAGAGAGAAAAAAAATGAAAAAAGAGAATGAAAAATTACAGGGCCACGTATATCCCTATGAAAAATCCAGCATTACTATTGCAAAGCAAAATATCAACCATAATTCAAGCGAGCCGGATATACACTCAAGCGAGCCAGCAAATTCTCAAACACATTCAACAATCAAGCGAGCCGGATATACATTCAAGAGAGCTAGCCACGTCTACATACAACAATCAGTCATCAACTACTATGGAATTCTTCAAACACGCCATTCCATTCTTTTTCAACATACTCAAGCGAGCCTGCAATTCAATTCAAGTGAGCCTGCAATTCAACTCAAACGAGCCACATACATTACATATCATACTCACGTGAGCCTGCAAGTTATTCAAGAGAGCCAGTCACATACAACTATGCAATCATCCAAATACGAAGCATCATCACATGAGTCGTATCAACAACTGGCACAATTTTCAAAAGAAGATACTTCAGCAAATTCAAACGGGTAAAAAGGAAAAAAGCAGCCCACACACATAACTACTGACATGCATAAATCAACTACAGACACCGCCAAATCTACTACAGAATCCGCCACGCATGAAAAATGCACCAGATCATCAATGCAGGTACACATACATAACAAGGTAATCTCTAGAACGATTTTATTTTATTCTTAAAGTAAAACATTATCCCACACTACATTCATTTCTAGTCAGCTGAGGACAACTTCTATTTTAAATCGGCGGCATGGTCGAATGACCTTAATAAGTCATGATTGCTACCTAAGTGCTATCACCTTAATAACTCATGATCGCTACCTAAGCCCCGTCACCCTCAACAAATCATGATTGCAACCTTCACCATATGAAGTACAGAGATTGATCATGGGAATACAGAGATCGATCATGGAAAAAGGGGATTAAAAGAGGCAAGTACAGGAATGATGGAAAGGATAGGTGCGGAAAGACAGCAAGTAAGGCTGCATAATATTCCACGATTTTGCATATAAGGAACCGTTCGGAATTCCCGAGAAGCAACAGACCAAAGCTAATGCATTCACTCATCCAGCATTGCAATCCTCGATCCTGCAGGCAGAGCTCGACTAGTTGAGGGTATAAACCATATTCCAAAGTTCTAGTTTTGTCTGATTATAAAGAAGATTCTAAAATGACAAAGGGTTTTAAGAAAAGTGAACTGGAAGATCACAGCGCCATTTATCAGAGCCCGAGAGTCCTACAAATCATTCGCAATTCAGGCTGGATGCCTTTCATCCTTGGACTGAGAGGATACGATACAGGGGTAGCTCAGGAGTTTGCAAGAAACTTCAAACATATCAAGGATGAACAGTAGGTCACCCGAGTAAAAGGGTTACATATAAAATTAGATGAGGACATGATTGCCAAACACACTGGTCTACCAATGTGCCTGCATTGGAGCAGTAATGACCGGGAGGCAAACCACACAGCAAAAGCAACATTCTTTGAGAAAGGAGAGGTCTATGATGAAGACAAAAATGGAGTCAAAAGACTCTCCATGCTAGCACCATGGGATGAAATGGCTGCAATTGTCCAGAGGTACATTACATACACTGGAAGGTTAAGTTATGTTCCCATTTTCCGTTTTCGTATTTTGGAACTTCTCAGGCATAGGAGTCACATTTCATCAAACAAAAACATTAGATTCCATTTTACCTGCTCCAATCCCTAGCAGAAATGAGCAGGAAGGTGGCTAAGGGAAAAGAGGATGCTTTGGCCTATCATGGGCTGATCAAACTAATAGTTGGTGAGGAACTAAGAGCACAGATTCCAGAGCTCTCTTGGGAGGAGTTCATATTGGTATCTGTTGAGGATGTTGAGAGAATGAAGACTACACCCTTGCCACTAGAATCAAAATAGAAGACCACATCTGTATCAGGGGAAAAAAGAAAAATTGGCTTGGAAAGTGTGGTCGACACCTTGGTAAAGATAAAACACTCAGGAAAGGACTCCCCCAAATCAGGCCCAGGGATTCCCGCCAATAATCAGGGGTCAAAGAGGCACAGAAAAAGATTCACATAGGTAGCTAAAATCCAAGTCTCCGGGGAGGAAGAAAGGGAACCCAGCCCCCTGGTTACCAATGTGTCTGATGATGACATTGATCCTTTTGTAGATCAGAAGGATCCCACTACAGAAGAAGAAGAGGATGAGGAAGAGGAAATGGATGAGCAAGAAATGCAGGATGAAGAAGAATAAATGGATAAAGAAGAAGAGTAGAGCTTACAAGAGCAAGGCAACTTCCAGGGGAACCCTCCAGAGCGTAATGAAAACCCCAAGGTCGTTACCCGGCTCGTTGAGGCACGGGAAGAATTGGAAAAGCTCATAAATGAGCTGGCAACATTAAGGATTGGGCCAGGAAGCCAACCCACACCTCCCTCATTCTTAGCCGAGAAGACACAAATCCTGAAGATGCATCATGCAGAAGAGCAGTGGATGGACGAGCAGAAGAATTCAGTGCTTCAGGAAAAATTGGCTGAGGCACAAAACGAATTAGCCAAAAAGGACTAGGATATTACCAAATTAAAGGACGTTTTGGCCACTACTGCCGGCATATATGATAGACTGCGGGACCTCGGACCACGGTCGGCAATATATGCAGTCTGTATATAGGAGAAATGGGGCGAATTCCAGCTCCAAAGGTTGAAGCAAGGACTCCCTATAGAGATAAGCACTCCCAAAAATTTTATGGATGCATCTTTGAACTCCACAGAGCTGGAGAAAGACCAATTGAGTGAGTTCTTCTTGCATAATTTTGTAGTTTCTGGCTCACCCAACTGGTCGCCAAACCCATATGTGGGCGATTTCCAGTTAAGGGCATTATGTTCGTGGATGAACCACGAAATTGAGTGAGCCCAGGACTACCATCTCTATGTCGCATCCAAATGGAAAACCCCATTAATGATCAAACCAGAGCCAACTCACTCTGAAGGGATAATCTATAACCATAAGATCCTCACCCAGGACGAGGAACTGATACCCATTCTCCTTGCAAAACAACAGGAGGCTGTGACTCATTTTGACATTACACTCCAAAGCACACAGAAGGAAGTTAATGAGTCCATTAAAGAAAGGTGGAGCAGGGGGGAAAACGATCTGAAGAAAAGAGAACTCCACTCTCCCCTCAGGCTTGATGATGCTCCTTTCAAAACCACACTCTACAAAGAATCCCTGGCAAGAAATCAACTTAGATGGATCGGGATGAGGCTGAATCCCCCATTCTTTCTTTCCCCAGTCATTAAGGAATAGATTAATGAAGAGGAAGAGAGGAGGGTGTCATGTCCCAAATTTGGCATTGGGTCACAATGGCCTAATAACATTGGCCCTATTCATTAGAGTTTGTCAAATTTATGCTAAAGGTCAAATAATTGCCAAGGAGGAAAATTACTAGTTTCGTAGGTTTGGGGTGGAAGCTTTGGGATTTGGAATAATGGGGATAATAAATGATGTTTGAACATTAGAATGGCATAAATATTTAAAAAAGGAGCTAAATAAATATATACAAGTGAAAATCAAAGTGGCATTTCATCATGAAGACACATGGAGGAAGTGAGACCCACATATGGCTAGATTTCCCCACTACACTTGGCATCATTCTCTCACCAATTTGAATTCAAGGTGAATGCTAACATACTTGGGGGAGTCCAAAAGGTATTATTCATTGCATGACTCATCCAAGGTCGAAATATAGAGGAAGAGTAACTCCCATGGAAGAGGAAGAGGCAATTTGGAGCTAGTGAGACACTTGGGCTAGATTCCCTAGCTCTATGACAACAATGATGAAGATGCTATGACACCTATGACACAAATCAGACCTGAAGGCTGAAATATGACATATATGACATGTCAGGGCTAAAAATAGACTCCAAGAGGGCGCTCAAGGGTGTTAGGGAAGCTAAGATGCTTCCACATGTGATTTGGTGGAAGTGGGAGACTAGGAATTGTTGTACAAGTGGCGTTCTTTGGAATCTCCTCCCAACATGAGTTGGCATGAGTCTCTTGGAAGGAATTCGACCCATGGAGGACATTAGAAGTTTATAAATGTCAATAACAAAGAATGAAACTAGCTTTTGATCATTTGTAGAATTTGCAATTGCATTTGTGAAGAGGGAGAGCTAGTGGATGACTAGTTTCTTGCCTTAGCCAATTTCGAGGGTGAAAGATTCCCATCCAAGTTGGCAATTGGAAAGGCCATTCAGACCTTTCATTGGAGCTTTAATGGAGTCTTTATTTTCAGGTGTAAGCTATAGGGCAGCTCATGGTTTCTTCTATTGCAGCTCACTCCTTCAACCATTTCCAGTTTTGATGGCATATTCTTGATCCTTGAGGGAGGGCGTTTTTGGTGAGCTATTGTACTCTTTGGGGGAGCTTATAATTCCCCATTTATTTTTTAATATGAAGTAAATACTCTATTATTCATCTCCAGAAAGTTTCACGTCGAAATTCCAAGTAGAAATGTATAAATCTCATTTTTAATGGAAGAACAATGCCATTTCCCCACTACCTTGTTGTGAACCAATGTATTGATGATGATTTCGAATGAATGGATGATTCTATGATGAATTTGTGATTAATGGACTTCCATGGATGTATTATACAAGTTTCATGTACTGTACTTGAGCATTTGAAGTATTTTTACTCAGTTTAATTGCATTGGGAGAAGAAATAGTGCCATTTTCCCAAGGGTCGAATTGGTGATTTTTGCAGTTGAATGGGAGAGGGTGAGAACAGTTGTAATAAACCATTAATGGTTCATATGAGACCTTAATAACATACTTAACACATTTCATACCTCTGTTCAAAAATTTGAGTGGGTTTGGAGGCATTTGGGAAGCCATTTTCAGTACTTACCTCAGGGGGATTTGAACCCCAAATTACTAGTAAAATTGCATACTTGGTCCAGAATCTTAAGAGAGTTTGCAGAGGTCTTTTGGTGGCCATATGTTATCCTTGAACATCATATTCAAGTCCTAATATCATTCATACACCTTCCTTGACTATTTGAAGGAATTTGGAGTCAATTTGAGACCTAGAGACCAATACTAGTCAAAGGGAAATCACTAGTAAAGTTACCTACATTGACCAGAATTGAAAGAGTATTTGCAGAAGTGTTTTAAAGGTACAAAGGCATCCCTGAAACACATATTTATGTTCTAATATCATTCATATACATTCTCATAAGATTTGGGATCATTTGGGGCAAATTTGGGACCTAGAGATCAAAACTAGTCAAAGGTCGAACCAAGGAAAAAAAGTGGAAAATTGTCATTTTAATAAAATTCCTAACAAGGGACATTACAGAGGGCATGGGCCAGGGAGGATCAGAATTTTGGATATCACAGGCAGGCAGGGATACCTAGGGTGGTAGCATGGGATATCAGGGAGGTCATCGACGATTTGAATAAGTCACCCAAGGATGTGTGAATCCTTCAAGTATGGGAGAGAATGATGAGTCCAATTTTCAGGTATTTGATAAACCTTTTTCCCGCAGTCAAGCTCAAGCAATGGCAAAGAAACACACTCATTTGTGGGAAAACTGTTTTACTTTAATTATTTAATGAAATTGTTTTTGATTATTATTCTTGTATGTTAAAATGCATATTCAATAAACTAATTCTGTGGAAACCAAGCATGATTGAGTAGGTTCAAGGGCATTAAAGGATGAACATGTAGAAGACTGAGGGATCACCAAGCTCGGCACCCTGTTTCCTGATTTATAGAGAACGCACTCCTATTCAAGGAGAATCAGCATTTAGACTGTTAGTTAGGGTCAGCATTACGAATCATATAAATATGGACCTCTCGGGTAGCGAGAGGTCTCTGTTTGACATTTTTGGAGAAACATTGTTTTAAGTTTTTTCTGCACTATTGAGATTCTGCGAAGTTACAGACCTTTGTGAAGACAAGGATTTTATATTTTAATAAGAGATTGATGTTTAATTCTAGCCAGTGTTTATAAGTTTCTTTCTCTCCTAAGTACGGGTTGGAGAGGGCCCCTCCAACACGTAAGTTAGGGGATTTCCATTTTTCAGGTATTTTCCAATTATGTGTTTTACATTGATGAAAAGTTATATCGCATATGGAAATGTTGAATGATGCATTAGTTCTGTAGTAATTTATAATACATTCTGTAGTACAGCAAAACGGTTTCAGTAGTCCAGTAGCTGCTTTCTTCCAATGCACATTTTTACCAACGATTACATATGTATTAGCTTTGCTTTCAAAAGTCATGGTTTAGATCTGACGTTTATGAATGTTTACCATCGATATTAATTACTCTAACTTATTAGTAAATAGATGTGTAGCATGAAACAATCGCACTTCAATCTTAGTTTTAGTATTTAAACAATTTAGATCATAACTCTAGTTTCATGCATAAAGTAATTACAGCCCTTGTTTTCTCCAATATTAGAATAGATCTGTTATGACATTTCACTTTCTAGGTTTACCATTCTGCACTTAAGTAAATTCATAAGATTATCTCTTCTACTTTCAACATTTTAATTATTTAAAATAGATTTACTGCTTTTAGTATCTTCATTCTTTAAAAATAGATTTACTGCTTTCAGTACTTTAATTCTTTAAAATAGATTTATTGCTTTCCAGTATTTAATTACCTAGTATAACCAGTTTTACATATTGAGTAGGAAACCCTTAGAACATCGATACCGACACCCAACTGCGACAAATATTATCCTATAAGAGCACAGATAGTGCCTGCACCTCTAAAGTTTGTACGTCCCCCGGGTTGACATTTAAAGTAGGCTCTTAGTACAGCTGCCCTCATTAGGCATCCATATTGGGAGCTCACCAATCTCTTCAAGGAGCCAAATCACCCAGAGCCCCCACCAAGAATCCTTTACACTGCGCGTTAAAATGAACTGTTGAGCCTTGGAGTTATAAACATGCATAAGTGCACTATTGTGATCAGTGTGGGATATGTTCTCAAACCATACAAGATCATGGTCATTGATCATGATGATTGGACGGTCCCTGATTCGACTTCTTCCATTTATATTTTTAAATACTTATACTTTGCATTGAAATCCATCGTCTCTCCCTTGCTCTAGGCATTCTTTAATGCTCTATATCTAGCCATGCTCTGTATTTCATGTTTGTAACTTCTCCCCATTAGTAACATATGAACAACAGTCATGACGCATCTCTAAATTGGGGTTTTTGTTTGCATGAAGTGTGAAGGTAAACAGTCTGCGATTGATGTCACATGTTTGATCGTAGATAACCTCAAAAGTCTTGTTGCAATAATTACAACGTATCTTTCCAACGACAATGGTCCAGTTTGCAGGGATAATGCCAATGAAATCCATGGCAATGGGCTCCCTGTGACCGCGATTATGATGACAATTTATAATTTTCCTGATCCCATAGCTTGTTGTTTGAACTGAGGGATTCTATACCAATGTCTACCTCTAATTGGCGGTCATCATAGACCTTGTTTGTTGTGAGATCGACTTCATCGGGGTTCATAGTCTACCCTGTTCCAAGTTTGGTGATATATTGATTGTACATATCTGCCAGTTCTATCTTATGTCCTTACTTTCGTTCTTATACTTTCTTTGTATCTGAAGAGAATGTACATAAGGGATTTTCTCATTTATATTTATCTAGTTACACATAGTCCTGCCATCAATGCCAACCTACCTAACTCCCATATTGTCAAAAAACCTATAATGATATAAGCCAACAAAATAATGATATAATGCAACAATATAAGATCTAAAGGTTGCTAGGATGGATTCTCATAATTGGGCTCTGCGTGCTCTAGGATGGATTCTCAGAGTTGGATTCTTTAACAGATGATTGGTCTTTGAATAATTAAGAAGATAAGGGAACAATGAATAGGATTGGAGACTCATACATCATTCTAAACAATTTAATTTGGAGACTCCCAGTATCGTGAATGAAGTGGACATTAAGGTCATAATTCAAGCAACAATTGGGAGACAATGAGAACAATGCCAAGAAACTTGCTATAAAGAACATGATGATATCAAAATTCAACAGTCAAATAGATATGAAGGAAAGATAAGTACTAATCATTGAATTCATGGAAGCAACCTTAAGAAATATTATTGTAGACATTATTTACTACAACACCTGTAACAACGCTTGGAATAGTCAATAAGGATCATTGTGCAACACCTGTAACAACGCTTGAACAATTAAATACAACAATTTTATAGTGCAAAAATATGGCATCCTGAAGACTTACAATTCAATCCTCAAATGTACAATATTTTGTGTCTTTGAACATCTTCAAAACAAGACTTGTGAACGGTGGATAAGGAATCTATAATGATATAAGCCAACAAAATAAAGGTCATCTATAGCTGACAACAATTTGTCTTGAAGAGCGCCAACTATGGTAATGATGAATTATTTTCAACCTTCATAATAGCTCCTAAAATGTGCAACCTTATCAATTCTTTAACCCAACAAATTGAGCAGAAAGTTAATGTTAGCTTGATCAGAAAATTATTGTCACCGAGATCAAGAATAAGTGAACATTTGGGTATATGCACAAATCCTTTATTGAAACATATATCATAGTGCAATGCCAAGCAACAAGTGTATGTAAAGAAAATTAATTGAAAGGAAGTGGAATAAGTAGTAGAAGATCATAATTACCAAACAATTATGAGGCATGAGATAGGTAAAAAATGTTTCCTCCTATTAAGCAATACAAAAGCCCTCAAGAGCTGTAGAAATGTAAAAACTAAATGCAGTGTTATAGCCAAGAAATTCCCTTAGATAAAGGGTTCCGTGTTCATTCCAGCTACCCGTGCAACGTGCCCTTTATGACCATCACATAAGCTGATTGCATGATTCTCTGAAATGCTCAAAACAACCAACCTGGTGATTTTATCTCCCTCAAAGTTTGTTGTTAAACGATCTTAGAACTGTAATAAATCTGATTTTGTGGCCCACCTTTTTTTCTTTTATGACTCTAGATGTTCGATCTATGTTTATGTCTAGAAAAAGGACCGCAAAGTATTCACGGAGTTGCTTCTATAGGATACTAGTCGCCTAACAAAATTCTCTTGTATGTCAGAATCACAATGCTAATTAAACTTGAGCTATGTCATGCATTAACTCTTTTGGATCTGCTTTCCTTTTATTGCTCAAATCTTGTTGTTGCAAACACATCATGGAGCCTCTACAAGATGGAAATAATGCAAAGAGACAAGAGATGGAAATGACTATCATCTATAGGTGGTCAAGGTACCTCAACTATACTTCTATTCTCCAGATGGGTTGATAATTAATAAATTTTTTCACCAGTTTGATTGCTAATTTATATTCATTTACCAAGATTAGACCAGGGTTGACACTTAAGTCGTTATTATTACAATTTAGCCATGGACGACTTGCCTTATTTGAAACATGCTTTTTATTGCAATAGATCGAAATGTATCAAACACTTCTCCAACAAACCCTTATCACCATCCATGCTAGAGCGCTCACACAAAAAATATTTCCATGCCATATCAACATTAAATAGACAAATAGGTGCAGTATGAGCATCATCTTCCCTCGTGGATACTCATTAAAAATCTAGGTAGAAAAAATCCAACATCCAAAAACTAAATTTCTATTTAACTACTGCACACAATTCCTTTGAAAGATGAAACCAGATTGTTGGTTTTATATAAGCAATTATGTCCAAATTTGGAATATCCAACCCACAAATGCATATTGTGATTGTTGATTTAGGAGGCCGATTTGGGGATGCCATGAATTCTTAGATCAATTAGTCATTGCAGCTCACACAATCTTGCTACAGGTGTCACACCTAAGAATGCTACAGGCCCAACTCTACATATGTGGAACAAACACCAAACCAACATCAACAATATAACTCTCAAGCTTCTCCATATCTAGTGCTCCAAGAGAGGGTCCATAAAATTTGGTTAGAAATGGACAAAACTATGGCTTAGGGTTTGACCAACCATAAATATACATAAAGTGATGTCCACATGTGAAGCAACCCCTCAAGAAAATGCCATCAAGATGAACACTCACTCAATATGGTCAAAGAAATCCTTTAAACTTGGATCTTTATGCACAGTTGGATGTAACAACCTTTCCACAAATTAGGTTGGGATTTCCCTAAGAGTAGAACACTCCATTCAAAACTATTTCAAGTAGATCAGACCCCACAAAGATGGATGCCTCTCTAGCGAACTTGCTCAATTCTTTGTGTTGAAATAGGTCAAGGGTGTTTCCTCATATTAACCAATACATCAATCCCTCAAGATCCTTAGAGATCTAAAAAATAAATGCCGTTCTCTAGCTAAGAAGTTCCCTTGGATAAAGTGTTCAATGCTCATGCCAACAACCCCTGCAATGTGCTCTTTATGGCTGTCACATAACCTAATTGCATGACTATCTGAAATTATCAGAGCAACAAACCTATTGGTTTGATTTCCTTCAAAGGATACTGTCAAATGATCTCAAAACTCTAATAAATATGAAACATTAGGCAAGCATGAATTTCCTTAATTGAAACATTCCTTTAATTATGGCCAATCTAAATGCCTCAAACACTTCTCCAGCAAACCCTTATTGCCACTCATGCTAAAGCATTCACACAACAGAGTTTGCCATGCCATACCATCATTGAAATAGCCAAATCTATGTTAGACATATAATCAGAGTTGGACCTTACACAAATCAAAGAAAATTCAAGTGGCAATAAAAAGTACGTAGGAAAACAAGCATCATTGAGTTTTTCCACAGCTTTGGAAAAATGTTTCCTGCAAATTCGAAAAATTTATAATCAGTTAACCAAACACAATCATCTCTCAAATTCATAGTGGTAAAAAGAAAGGTAGTAAGCATAAACAACATTCCATTGAGAATTTAAAAATATGAGAGAACAAGATAATATTCAAATCCAAGAAATGTTGACAAAGTAACCAATAATAAAATCAAAGAATTGAAAATTATCACATATTTCCATCTTCCTTATTCTTTGAAATTCCAAAAAGTAAGACAACTTCAACTATTGTAATTATATGGCTATGTTATATGCTAAAGTTCTAATACATTAATAAACATGAAACCCGGGCAACCTAACAACCCAAAATTAACAAATATCAAAAGGCTAAAAACAGAACATTAATAATTCACAAAAATTAAAAATTAAGAACATAACACCCAAAAAAATGCACAAAAAGTAGTCTAGAGGCTTGCCTACTAGACATCCTCGCAATGAATAAATAGTCAGATCTTGTGAAGACAGACATTGAAAGACTAAGAATCACATTGCCAAAGCTTGTGACATCTAATGATGAGAAAATACCACTCTATATTGCCCAACAAAAGCACACTTCAAACATATCTGATGGTGCCAAACATTTATATTAGAAACTTCAAGAACACAAAAACCTAGCCTTTGATATTCACATTATTTAAAGGTTATTTGTATTAATAAACATAAGATAGAAAACACAAATTGAATCATTCAAAGACTGAAAATGAAGAAACACCAACAAAGCTAGTACCCTAAAATTCAGAAAACCAAGATTGAAAATTGGTCATTTAGAATTATAAAAGGATTGAGAATTTATGACCCTACTCTCACAAACATGAAAAATTAAAACAACATTCACAAATATGAAAAGAATAAGAATATGGTAACTAAGTTGTATAAAATGTTTGGCAAGCCATTGGTTTTCCCTACATGTAACCCAACTTTTGATATCATTATTATCATGCCAATAAGAATCAGGGTTAAGATGCCATAAGAGAGGCTCCTGACTTCCATTGTCCTAAAGTTCATCACTTTCCTTAGAGTTCAAATGGAAAAATTCCACATCCATCTACATGAGACATTTTCCAAGGATAAATTCAAGCTTGTTTCCTCCTCATAGTCAAGATGCTTAAGAGAAAGTTTGCCAACAGGGGTAGAGGGATTACAGTTCATTAATGAGACATCTGAAGGAAATTCCTAAAAGTATTATGTATTGTGAATTGTGTCTACATGGATAAAATGCAGTATGAATACAAGTCCATTGAACTCAAGACTTCCATTTAGCACCTAAGTTTCCTAGTTCATGTCGGTGTTCAAATTTGAGAACAATGAAATTCAAAAAAGATTCGTTGGTGCTGAAAAATATAAAAAATTTGCCATTAGGTTTGATAAATTTGCCATGAGCTTCTCTTTGTTTCAAGAATAATGTAATATTCTTTACTGAACAAGGCCAACCACGTGAAGGTGGAATCTCTTATGGCCCCTCCCCCCCCTCACATCACTCTCAATTCCCCATAACCCAACAAAATTTATCTTAAAAAAAAATGTGTTATAGCATATGACAACATACAGGAAAATGTAAATAATAGTAAGAAACAGTTTATTTATATGTATCAATAAAATTCATTAATTCTAACGCAAATATTAAATCAAAATATATAGAGTAGATATCAATTACGATCATCATGATGACGAGGATGATGATGAAGATGATTATGATGATGAAGATGGTGGTGGTGATGATGATGATGATGATGATGATGATGATGATGATGATGATGATGATGACGACGATGATGATGCTGATGATGATAATGATGATCATGATGATGATGATGACTATGACGATGATGATGATGGTGGCCATGATGATGAAGATGATGAGGATGAGGATGATGAATATGATGCTCATGATGGTGGTGGTGGTGGTGAAGATGATGATCGGGATGAAGATGATGATGATGATGGAGATTGTGATGAGGAGGATGAGAATGATGAATATGATGCTCATGATGGTGCTAGTGGTGGTGAATATGAAGATGACGATGACGATGATGATGAGGTTTATGATGATGATGATGATGACGACGATGATGATGATGATGAGGATGAGGATGATGAAGATGATGATGGTGGTTATGGTGGTGGTGAAGATGATGATCATGATGAAGATGATGATGATGACGAATATTGTGACGACAATGATGACGAATATGATGGTGGTCGCGATGATGAAGATGATGATTGTGGTGATGATGATGATGGTGGTGGTGGTGGTGAATATGATGATCAAGATGAAGATGATGATGATGACAGAGACTGTGATGATGGTGATGACGATGATGATGATGACGATGATGACGAGGTTTATGATGATGATGATGATGACGATGAAGATGATGATGATGAGGATGAGGATGATGAAGATGCTGATGATGGTGATGGTTGTGGTGAAGATGGTGATCATGATGAAGATGATGATGATGACGGAGATCATGATGATGGTGATGATGATATTGATGATTATAACGATGGTTTAAACATAGCTAAATAGTCGTAAACATAATACATTATGCATAAATATCTTCTCACATACCTCCTAGATTCCAACATTGCTACAATGTCATTCAGATTCTTCTTCATCTAACTCAACATCTGTATCATCATTTGGTTCTGAAACTCTATCATTGAAAAGATCGCTCATATCAGGATCATGATCAATGTCATTTTCGGTTAGATATTCATCATCAATATCATCAATGTCAATTTCATTGTCTGCTACATCATTTGGATGATCAACTTCTTGATCGGATTCTTCATCTGACACATCTACATCGATGGCCAACTACTCCTGATCTGCATCGCCTTCTTCTTCAACATTGTCTTCTTCCTCTACTGCATTATACTTGACCGGTATTCCTCTTGGATCGTATCTAACAATGTATGACCAACCTGCTTTACCTGGAACCTCTGAGTAAAATACCTGCTCACATTGACTTGGAAGAACATAAGGCTCTGTACCTGGTTCAAGTGCCCTTGTATTGACCATGGTAAACCCATTGTCATGCTCAATAACAGTTCTTTCGGGATCATGTTTATTCATTCGTAGTCTGTACCATCTGACCTCAAACAGGACTACTTTAAAGGAATTAAAGTCACACTCAAGTATATCTTCTAAATAACCATAGTACCTATTTTCATATACTTCTAGATGCTTGTCACTTCTAGATGAAACATTAGTGACTTGAAAAACTGCAGTTATCCCACAATCAAATGTTTTCCTCTTGTCATCCAACTTTTTGATGCGAAATTTACGACCATTGCACCACATAGCATTGTGATTTATCAGCTGCTTCATGCCTGACTTGGTAAATAAATATATAAGGATATAAACGAGATAAATATTTTGATACAATGTGAAACAACGAAAAAATGAGCAGGGTAAATATACTTGCCTTTTTATCTTTTAAACCGCATGCTAAATCAATTTCCCTTTGCGTAAGTTCGAGATATTATTCTCGATGATGATGCAATGTTTTAATCAATTTACTAACCCATTCCCATGATAAAGTACCATAGTATTTTGTACAGCGTTCATTCCATTCCTCCATCCAATCAAGATTTTTTGCAATGTATAAATGTATTGCATCCCACATGCGACCAACTATATGAAAAAATAACAATTAAGAATTGTAAATTAGCTATCATTAAAGGCAATTAAGTTTACCTTAAAATACTACTGGAATAATAAAAATTACATAAATTGAAAAATTAATTGTATAATAAATAAAATGTACACCATTCAATTACCTTTCACTTTCCTCTTTCTACCTTTCCCCAACGGGACCTCCCCTTCAAATTTGTTGATGGAGTCGACATGCCAAATGCGAGGCAGATCGATATTTTTGCTAAATTTGGAAGATACTGACTAATGTACACCCTGGATTGATATAGCATATAGCCCTGCACCATAGAACCCTCAGGGCGTGCTCTTTGTATAAGAAAAGCCTTCAATGACTTCAAATGCCTTTCCACCATCCACATTGACCTTGAGTTTACAGGTCCACAAAATTCAATCTCCTCAACTTGGTGTATGAGATAGCGTTCTTGGGCATTGAAAAATGCCGGAGGTAAATACTTTTGCATTTCACACATTAGATGAGGAATTTCTCTCTTCCAATACCTAATATCTTCTTTATGGATTTCTTTAGATGAAAGCCACCTAAAAGAGATGCAAGAAAATAACATGAATGATCAACCAGATTGAGGCATATAATATATAATAAAGTTACAAGCTGTAAAACACAATATGTCAATAAGCAATGCAACCAAAAGAATGAACATTTTTCATGCATATAAAATTGCTACTTACCTCATGTATTTACCAAGATCTTATATAACCTGTTTTATGTTTTCGTCAAAGCTATCTGGGAGAGACAGAGGTAGAACGTACTGTAGCAAAAAGAAAATCATTATCTAGAGAATAATTACTAAAAAGATTTACTTAATAGAAATTATATATGTAAATAATTACCTTAATGAATGTATGCCAGTCATGAGTTTTAACACTGCCAAAATCACCTTTTTTGGTTAAGATATTTTGTATGTTCGATGAAAACCCCATTGGAAACCTTATTTTTTGAATGACCTCTTTTATAGCATTGCTTTGTTGCTCCGTTAATAACCATGGAAGACTAATATTCCGGTTCCCATTTCCGGCATTGGAAACAATTACAATTTGCAATGCGTGATTGGCTTCTGCAATGTCACTAAATTTTTTTCCAATTTTATCTTTGTATGACCTTCCATCTAATGTACACCATACCATTTCTATTACATTCTTCCAGATATGCATTGTATCAAACAAATGAGCTATTTTTAGGTGCTCGTAGTGAGGAAACCTACTTAATTGTATGGGATAACTCTTCATTCCTTGTAGAAGCCCATTCATGCCTTAAATATAGTCATTAAACATAAATGAAAACACATTAACAATAATTCATGACACCCATGGTAGAGAAAATTCAGTAAAAATACAAAAGAAATAATATTACATGAACATATTGTATGCTGCATATACAACTTGCATACCTCGATGATTTTTGTTATATTCCAACTTCCATAGGTGAGGTGTCATTTTTTGTGGTTTCTTTGCATTTTCTTCTTTACCATTGAATTTTGTTTTTTCAATAGTTCGGTACCTATGGTTCTTAGGGAGGAATTTCTTATACTCATCGAACACCTCCTTTGCTAAACTTCTTGAACGATGAGATTTTATCCTAGGACCACATACTGGACTTGCAAATTTTCCCTTTGTTTGAAGACCTACAAGATATATGTATAGAAGTTATAAGTACATCAAAAGATTATTAATTCAAACAAAAAATATGCATGTTTTTTACCTTAAAAACATATAATTTTAATGACGTGCAACATAAAGTTACATGCCACAAAAATGTGTTAACCCAGGAGCATCATGAATTGTCCATGCAAGAATCCCATGGAACTGAAATTGTTTCTGCCCTATTGGTCTAGAGATCTCATACATAGTGATTCCAGCCCATAACTTCAATTGCTCATCGATAAGAGGCTCAATATATACATTCATATATTTAACTTGGTACTTACCTAATTGATCAATAAACATACAATATTGCTATTTAGTTATCCGTCCAAATATATAAAAGGTGTTCTCGTGCATGAATTAAACAAATAACTTTATGAAATAACATAATTACAGCTTTCAAAAAAATACCTGGAATAATCATTGCCAACATTGTGTGCTCTCTCTTACTTGTCATCCAAGGAGGTAGGTTATTGTTTATGACGAAAACATGCCACATTGAGTAAGTAGAACGAAGCTCACCAAATGGATTGAAACCATCAGCTGCCAATGAAAGTCTAACATTACGAGGATCATCTTTAAAAATTGGCCATTTTTCTTTGATGTTCTTCAATGCAGAACCATCTACAGGCATTCGAAGAACACCATCTTCACTTTTTTTCTTCACATGGTAATCCATAAACTGTGCTATACTTTGGCACCTGAATAGTTGTTGGAAACATGGAATTATGTTAAGATAACGAAGAACTTTGCGAGGGACCTCTTTTGTTAATTGATCAGTTCAATATCTACTAATTTCACATTGTTAGAATTTGTTTTCTGATGCATACTGTCCATAATATATAATATGATCATTAGGACATGCATCAATAGATTGATACTCCACTCCAATTTCTTTCATAATCAAGAATACCTCTCGACTTGTGCATGGTAAATTATTTGATGGTGGTAATAGAAATTCACCCAACAATCTGCAACGTTGACAAAAAGTGAAATGTAAACAATATACGTCATAAATATTTCATATCCCTAATTTATGAATTAATTAACACTAAAAAAATAGGAAAATAATCAACTTTACATACCTTAGGAGCTGTGTGAAACAAGTGTTTGATAAACCATTCAAAACCTTCAAGTTCACCAACAACAATATAACAGATAGAATATTGGTTGTTGAGCCTTCATAAAGAGGTTCTTGGGACTTCTCGAGAAGAGGAACATCATGAAAATCATGGAGGTTGTCCTCATCCAATGGAGCAAATGTGTCTTTCAGCAATCTATTTATCTCATCTTAACCATTAGTATCAATAACGTCATCTTCGTCCATAGGATCATTAAGAACTCGATCTTCAATATCATGATCTCCATGCTCGTCATCTTGTACAGTAGTATTTCTACTATTATGTGGAAAATAGCTCTCTGGTGGTCGACATCTTGGGGGCATTGTCTTTATATTTACAAACAATGAAATAACATTAGTGTATAATATACAACACATATATTTAAAATGATAACAAAAATTGTGAATACATTATCAATACTATTACAAGAAGTACAATATGTAATGAATAACATCTTACCAAGGGATGATATTCATACCCCCCTTCAGCATGCCCCTTCTCCTTACAATGTTTTTCAGCTGATGTTCTTAAAATTCTTCTAGTTCGCAAACCTATGCAATCATTGCAAGGGAAATAACACTTTCCATCACCCTTCGCCTCCAATGTTGCCTTAGCCTCAACATACCTCATATTGTTTTCTTCCCAGGTATATTTATTTGACATTCTAATAGCCTATAACAACAAAAAAAACTCATTAATCAATATATAACGTATGTCTAAATTGAATAGAGTATATATATATATTAAAGGAGACCGAAAATTAAAGGAGGTGATTACTAGAGGATTAAATAATCATGTGAAGAGGATTACCAACTAAGTTATAATTCACTTGGATTACTACATGTTGTTCCAATAGGTATTGGCGTATGGTGGGTAATGGCTATTCACTCTACATATAAAGAGAAGTGAGCCAAATCCTTTGTGATAATGTTGAAACACCTAAATATTCATGCAAAAAATCTAAAGGTTGGAGTGTGCTACATTTTTTATTGTCCTTTCATAGTTATATGAATGTGAAAAGAACAAAAGAATGGTCACTAAGCACCACCTATCTAAAGAAAAATGATTTTGAAAATTTTAGAGCACTAATCATGGGGGGGCCTTGGGAGAGTGTATATTCATCATTTTTTCTACTTTATATTTCTATCAAGGGTGATCCCGATGATGGGTCAACCAATCCTTCCTCCATGTCAATGTTCTCTATGAAACATGGGATTTAATTTATCAGAAATCATATTTTCGTGCTCCATTCAACAAACCAACTTTAAACTCTTTCTTGTTCGTACCTCTCGAGCCAGTAATCGTATAGTAGGAAGGGGAAGACAACCCCTTTTAAAAAGGGAGATCTTAGACATTTATTTCATCCTAAGAGGGGCTAAGGAATTGTGGTCTCATTGGTTATCTATATTGAGGGGGGCTAGTTAAATCTAATTAGATTGTGTACTTGAAATCTACGATGATGGTCATGATATTAACTTTTTAACACAAACCACCATTTAAAAAATTACATTTTAACAGAAATGAAAATTTAAAAATTTAGATTTAAAAATTTACATTTTAACACAAATGACAAATTTATAAAAATTACATTTTGTCACAAAAATCCCAAACTATATAATTAAACATTTGCTCCATTGCATTGAAGCCCTAGTTGGAACATAAAGGGTGCAACAAAAAAAAAACACTAGTGCATTACAGTCAAACTAACTTGGAAAACAAATGAGAACAAAAATTCGATGTGTCAAACCAGTACAGGACTCTTGAAATTGCAGAATGAAAAACCAATAGAAAGATCACTGCAACTCTAGCAAATGATTCTGAAAATATGACTTAAGAAGATGTATTTATAGATCAATGAGGGTCACGATTCCGGCGAAAATGACCATTAAAAAGTAAAGAAAAAAGCCAATGACCGTTAAAAAAGAAAAATAAAAAATGGGTTGTCTTGATCAGTCGTCGTTGCTATAGCGACGGAATGGACATGTCGTCGCTATAGCACCGAACTTTCATTGCTATAGCGATGACATGTCCATTCTGTCGCTATAGCGACGATCGTCAGGGGAATTTTCAAAATTTTCCAAAATATTAAAATGTTTTTCCACGAAAACATTGAATTTAACTGTTTCGTGGCAAACTTTCATGGGACTTTTGAGCCATATGTAGTAGTGACATGAGGGTGATAGGAATTTCTCATGTGATATTAAATAAGGAACTTTGTAGTCAAGGTAGCAATAGTGATACTTAGGAAATGCATACCTTGTCACTTTTCAAATTTCTTGGACATCCAAACCCTATGATATTTTTTTCAAAGATGAAATTGGTAGTGGTATCCATAGAAAAATCCTTCACATGTGCATCTTCATCCCATTTGGTAATTTAATTTGTTGTGGTGATGGCGTACCAATACTTGGAGTGGTGAGAAAAAGAGTTGATAGGTCCAATGAAATCAATAAGCCCTTTTTTAAATTGTTGAAAATCTCATACTGGATACAAAGGTATTTAATATCTCTTACAATTCTTACTTACCCATTGCTAGACATCATAGGCCCTAAGATATTATTTAGAATATTTAAAGCTTGTTGACCACAACAAACCAACTTGTAACACTTTATTGGTTTTTATTTTACCACCAACATGCCCTCCTACAACTCCCTAATGTCGTTTCCATAGAATGTATTTCCATTCATGGTCCAACACACAATGTCTAAGTATTCATGAATTCCTAATTTGTACAATTGTCCCACAATCAATTGATAGTTCTCAACTTTGAAAACTAGGTGACGTTTTTATGTTGTGGAATAATCTTTAGGAGCAACACCAATAGTGAGGAATAAAGAAATCACAACTAAGTAATCAAGTACTACCAAGACTTTGAACAGTTATGCATCTATAAGTTAGTCATCTAAAACACCACTTGATTCTTCTAATTCCAACCAATAAAGGTGACATGGTCCTACATTAATCTTTCCATGCTTAACCACGACTTCAAAGGACAAATCCTAAAATAACAATAGCCACCTACAAATAAATACTTCCAAAATAGGATTCTTCACTAAATACTTCAAATCATAATGATTAATATAGAACGTAAAATGCCATCCAAAAAGATAGTGGTGTTACTTTTGTAATGCATACAACTTAACTAATCCCTCTCATTTAGTGGTGGTATAGTTTTGCTTGGCTTGAGAAATTTTTGTGTTAGCAAAATAGATAGGATGATCTATACTAACTTCGTAGGGTTGCACAAGGAAAAATCCTAGTGTTATCCCTGAAGTATCCACAAGTACATGAAACTCCATAGTCCAATCAAGAAATACAAGGATAGAGCACCAACCAATTTCTCCTTAAGCAGAGTGAAGGCTACTTCACATTTTAGAGTCCAAATAAATGGTTTAGCTTTCTTTAATAGTATTTCTTAAGGTTTTGCAATGGATGCATAGATGCAAATAAACCTTCAGTAATATCTTGTGCAACCCAAAATTGACCACAAGTATTTCATACTTATTGGATTAGGAAGATTTATAATAATAACAATTTTAGTATGATCCACCAATACTCCCCCTTGATAGATAATGTGTCCTAGTAAAGTTCTAAAAGGTACATAGAAGATACACTTCTTTAGATTTAATGAAATTTAGAGTTGTCTACACTAATCAAATGTGAGTCACAACAAACCAACATGCTCTTTTAATGAAATGTAGATACTCCAATCATCCATGTAGATACTACTTTTAACTAGTGTTGCTACTATTTCCTACTAATTTTCCAACCTCATTTATACTACTTTCAAACACTATTTCAACTTGACTACTACTACCTCCTAATTTCCTAGGCAATGGAAAAGGAAAAATAGAATTAGAGATGGGAGATATCTTATGATGCACATGCACCCAAGGAGTGGTTAGATTTATTCTGGTTCCATTAACTTTAGATATGATTATTTCTAGTCGGGGTGTCCTAGGTCATTGAAATAATTTGTGCACATCCTCGCCAAGGTAATTTGGATTATTAATAAATTTAGTCTCTATTAGATCGGTTATTTCAATTTGTTCCACAACTTCTTCCAAATTCAACTATGCTTCAATAGTTTGGATGGATACATCCATATTCAAAAAATTTGTACATCCTTCTTCTAACTCCATTGAAACTCCTTCACCCTAGCTATCTCTTAATAGAATTCCATCCATGTCTATCCCTATCTCCTTGAACCATGACCTTACCAACTTCAACTTTTGCAACTCCAATAGCCTTGCTTCATCAATGCCTTCATCCCCAATTTCTCTATGTAATTGTTCACTTCTCTTCATGATCGCTTGCATATGGTTCAACCACCACCAATATTAGATAGCATACTTATTTAGAACCCTTTTATCCCTAATATTATTCTCAGATTAATCCTCCCCCACCCTATTCTTCAACCTTTCTATACTGTGTAACTTTCCAACCCCATTCTAACCTCTCCCCTAGTACAAGGGATTTAATCAACCATGTCTTCAATGTTAAAAGGAAATAAAACCTCTTCTACCAAAAATATTTTAATCCAAAGCAATATTTCTCTTACCAATCTACCCTAGGATCCTTTCTTGAAAACTTCTTCCACTTTAGAGAAGGGCAAGTGATTCTTTGCAACAAAATATATGTTGTATCCATATAAAACATTTTCTACCCAATATGCATCATTTACTAAAGAATCACATGGAATATACTGGATGAAGAAGCACCAAGTTAAGGAGTGCTTGATTCAGATCATTGTAGTAGAGATGGATGCAAGTGAAGAAGCATGTGTATTTTTCTTGCATCACATACTCTTGTAAGAATTTTTAATGGATATGGAATTAATATGTAAATGGGCATACAACTGTAAGACCTATTAGCCATGCGTACCCCTGTCTTGATGGGTTACCTATGTAAATTCTAATATATATTTAGGTAGACTAAAGAGGCGGCATGTTGTTATTCTAAATACTTGTTTAAAAACATTGAGGGGTTTTGCGCCACCCCAAGTCAAGTTTTAAGGGGGTAATGTTAGGTTAATCTTAACTTGGTTAAAAAGTGATTAAATATTATTAACTTTGATTTGGTCTATAATGGGTTTACCATTAGTGGTTTATGTGCTCATGGTCTTGGGTAATCCATGGTATTATCTCATGGTTTTAGTATGTGATGAAGCCTATTTAAAGGCTTGAATAACTCCATTTTAATATTCCAAAAGTGGTTGATGTTGGTAGAAGCCAAAGCTAATATGTATCTAATTGGTCTAGTTTTCAATATATACTATGGTTTCCACAATAAAAACACGTGTTCATATTATGTGCTTCTATTTTTTTTTTCTTAACTCTATGTTGTACTAGATGGAACAGTTAGTATTAGTCCACTAAATAATTTTATTTTGTCAAATTCAATACCCTAGGGATTCCACGAGTCTTTTCAACCATTTATACAAACTTAGAGGAGAATAACTCATACTAGTCATTATAGAGCCCATCATATAATATCCTACACAATCAAGGATTCAATTCCCATGAATTGGATTCTTACAATACAAAGTACTCAAACTTATTTTCCCACCATATCAAACCTCATATTCATAAATTCTCTTACTTATCCTATAGGTATTTTCCTTTAGAGACGAGTCCCAACAATAGAAACTTTGTTGAAATTTAGTTGACCAAGGTTCTCATAAGAGGACCAATAAATTTTCATTGTAGTCTACATGCACTAGAATTTTCATCCTCCCTCGAAGAGAGAAAAATATCAGCTAAAATGTGGTCGAGAATTTAGAAGGATCTAGGGAAATACATAATGATACCCGCAACCTAGTATACATTCTTATTCTACTCTTATACTCTTCATTCATTTTATACGTGTAGAATGAAATACTAAGCATTGAAGTTGAAATAGAAACCCACAATAACATTGTGAACATATATTGTGTAAGAGTCATGAGATGATAAGCAAGCACTACAACTATACTCAACATTCATACACAAGATGATACATACACAGATTTTAAAGGAGCCCAAACATCCTTTTTTTGTTCATACTCCAATATTACACTAGGAGTTTGCAACAATATAATAGAGAGACTTAAAATAGATCTCTATCGGCAAGGAACAACAACTAGACACCTAATCAATCGATCAATCAATTAAATGATTAACCTCTATACCCTAGCATCAAAGGGATTTTATACAAAACTACTTCCTATGGTAGACCATCTGTAGATAGATAAAAAAACAAGATAGGCATGATAATGTTGATCCATTATTCTTGTCATCTTATCAATTATATTTCATAGCTCATAACCATTGGCAGTTGACTTGCAATGTGTCCCTTTAATACGTTAGTGCATATTTGGCATTGAAACATAAGCTCTATTATTGTCCATTTTTTGTTCATCCTTCCTTTCATGTCTCTTTTCCAAAAAACAAAGGGGCCACCACCTACTTCTTGATTTACCATCATTTCTTTCTTGGGAAATCATTACAAGTTGATTTGTGAAAAATATTGATCACATCCATGAACTGGTTCTTCCTGTGACTACCCATAAGAAGATAGTGGTGGGTATATATGAAATAGGGATCACTAGCCAATTCATTATCATCTAGCCATCACTCAAATCCATGGATATCATGTGGTTTTAGACAAAACTGGCAAGTTTTAATCAAAGGAAAATATTCATACTATTTACATGGTAGGGGGTTCTATGCCTTCTTGTTCAAAGCCAAGAAAGACAAAGATATTATTTTCATAAACGGACCTTATTTTTTGGCACTTAGGGGATTTATTTGAATTGATAGGCCCCGTATTTTTATGCAAAGTTGGATGGTCCTTCTGTTTTTCTAGCCTAGGTTGGGTTGCTTCTCTCCCCCCTTCAATGTTGGGGTGAAGACACCCTCAAATGTATAGGAAAATATCATCGGAATTATATTAATAAATATTATATCAAATAAGGTATGCTTTCATGTGCATGGATCTATTTCAAATCAATCTAGAGAAGGTTCTCCAAAATCCATCCTTCTACATCTGTAAGGATGTAAACATGTATAGAAACTGGATTATGTACAACTACCCTCCAAATGCAATATTTTTCACAAATATAGACACTTTTTCAAGGGATGAAAAATTAATATTCCCTAAATACAATCAATTCCTAAAAAGGAATAGCAGTGGAAAATGTTGGAGAGAAATGTTGGTTCAAAACCCCCTAGAAAAAATGTAGTTGCTTCTTCTAACCCTTCACAGGATAGTCATCCTATCCCATTGACGAAGTTTATTCCTTATTGAAATCAAGTCACACCCTCTCATGTGGATACCGCCTCTCTTTAGTTTGCTCACTTAGCTCCATCCCTCACATTAACGACTAGAATTAGCTCTCATATTCAAAATATCATCTCCACTTCTAATATATTTGATATTCTTTCCATGGAGAATCTATCAATAGTAATTGTATTCATTTCCCCTTTATCGAAAGGGATAAGATCTATGTTTCCATTTAAGTTGTCCATGATTTTATATTCTCACATGGATAGTCTTTTAACCCCTGAGGAAGATCTTGTTAAAGTTACAACATCATGAGTTATTCTCCAAGTCAATCTTACATGTCAAGATTGAGCTTTGTGTGTCAATGTAGTGCCTTATAGGAGCTTGAGTTGGGCTCCTAAAACTTGGAGAAGAATCTTGAGTTGGACTCAAGAATGAATAAGCCTCATGTGTTGAGGTAAGTGCTTTGTATGTCAAAGTGATGGTGTTGTACACTCTTGTTTTTCAAGACTAAGGTATTGTGTGTCAAGACAGTTCCTCATGTGTTGAGGTGGTGCCTCGTGTGTTGAAGTAATGATTTGCATGTCGAAACATGAATGGTGTGTGATGTACTACTAACCATGGTTGAGCTATTAATTCTCCTCTAGAGACTGGCCACCTCTAGAGTGAATTACTTTAGCATATGACCATTTGGAATGATAGTAGAACAAGATAATCACATCATTGGAAAAATATCCTTAGTATATTTGATATGATAGATAAATTAAAGTTGGAACATGTGGACCATGCAGATAAGACAAGAGCTAAAGATAAGATGTGATAAGATAAGAGAGAACTCGATTTTCTCACTTCAGTAATGATAAAGAATTTAGTTAAATAACAGAGAACTCAAATTTTTAAACTTCAGTGATGTTAACAAGAAAGACTTCAGTTAATTAAAGGAGAAATCGAATTGTTCACTGCAGTGATGTTATCAAGAAGGACTTCAGTTAAAATATTTAACTAAGTGTGAATAAAGAAGTTCTATTTAACTAAAATGATTTTCATGTCAACACTTAAGTTGAACTAAAAAACATCACTTGAGTTACGACACTTGAGGTGTGACACTCGAGTTATGAAACTTGCATGATGACACTTGAGTTAGCCTCCTAAATAAGTGATCTAGCATCCAGATGAAGGGCGAGTTCATCCTGAAGTCAGAAGATAAAAATAGAATCCAAAGCATGAGAAGTATGGTTTATATATGTTATGCAAGATTGATGAATTCAATGTGAAAGTGAATTCTCTTCTCTCTTAAAGGAAATTTGCTTTATGTGTCCATCTGACCAAAATTAGCGAATTGGTTTTGTGCAGGATATTATTCCGAGTTCTATTCTTCCATATTATCTCTTTCTTTGTCATTGCACCAAGGGTGCTTGTTATTTCTCTCTGATAATGCACCAAGGGTACTTGATGTAATCTTCTCATTGTAAATACATTATCTGTTATCTATCAATATTCAAAGGAAGATTTTGTTGGGGTTTTATCCCTCAAGTACTAGAGGGTTTCCCGAGGGTAAATACTATGTCTCATGTGAATGTTTATGCTTTTGATTATTCATTGATTTCAAGAACTACTATAATTCTGTATTAAGATAAAAAATTGGCATGGTATCAACTCTTAGGGTGTGAATGAGATAAGTTTTGTAGTCAAGCTTGAGCCTACGCTTATCCTAAGTGGAAAAACTTGAGCATGGTACTTAAAGAATAATGGCTTCAATATCAGTAAGACCAGAAGACCGACTTGAAGGAACTTTGAACTTCAATACTTGGAAGGCCAGGATTTTGAATATCCTGGAAGAGCATGATCTAGATGAATATGTATCCAATTTTTTTGAAGTGCCTACTTCTAATGTTGGTTACATTTCTTTCAATAAGAATCAAGCCAAAGAAAAGATAATAATTTATGATTCTATGAAAGACAATTTGATGCCGGTGATTACTCTATTGAAGAATGAAAAGGAGTGCTTTGACACCTTGAAAACTCTTTATGAGAAGAAGGCTCCCATTCAGAAGAGATCCCTAAAGGACAAGCTTCGTAATCTAAATATGGAGAAGGAATAATACGTTGCTTCCTTATTCACAAATATATCTCAAGTAAGAGATCAACTCATGAGCATTGGAGTTATTTTTGATGATGATGATCTTATTCAGACTGCTATCAATGGCCTTCCATCCTCGTCGGAGACATTCTTGGATGCTATTAATGGTCGATAAGTGTAACCAAAATTTGAAATATTGTGGCATGATTTCCTTCAAGAAGAAGGGGAATTCAAAGAAAAAATGATTCCTTTAAAGAAGAGAACCTTTCTCTTATGGCAAGGACAAAGAGAGGAAAGAAATCCTTTTCTCAGAAGAAGTTTCCTCATCAAAAGGAAAAAGAATATAGTGAGAACTTTGATAAGTCTAAAGTGAAATGCTTCAACTACAATAAGAAAGGCAACTTTGCAAGATATTTTTGTGCAAAGCAAAGAGGAAATTTCAAGGGTATATATCATGCTTCTGCTGCTACAGAAGATGAACCTACAAGAAATAATTATTCCAATGATTAAGAGACAAGGAAAGAGTACTATATTGTCTCAGCTCTAGCTAGATCCATTACCACTAGTGCTAAGACATAGTTGTTGAATAGTGGTGCATCAAAACACATGACTGGATATTGGAGCGCTATACAGATCTTAAGGAAAATAAGTTCTCCTGTCAGGTGGATCTTGGAGATAATACCACCTATTCGATCCAAGGATATGGATCCACTTCCTTTTAGTTGAATTCAGGTGATGTATTCCATGTTGATGATATTCTATATGTTCCTGGTCTGAAGAAAAACCTCCAGTTTGTTTCAGTTCTAGAAGATAAAGGTTTCAGAGTAATATTTATGGACAAGAAATCACTCTTGTGTCCTAAGAATTCAAACTTGAATTTTGAAACTGTGATTGGAGTTAGAGAGGGAGGTCTCTACAAAGTTCCTGGAAATTTCATTAAATCCATGATCTATGACATTGCTAGTCCTTGTGAACTATGGAATAGGAGGCTTGGTCATCTTCATTTCAAAGCACTACCTGGATTACATAAGATGGTAAAAGGTATGCATGTATTTCAATCTTAGCATGATGTTATTTGTAGAGGTTGTGCTCTTGGAAAAAACATAAGAAGAGCTTTCCAAGCAATACCAAATATTACAAAGGGACCCTGGAATTGATACATTCCGGTCTATGTGTTCCTATGTCAACACCATCCTTGAGTGGTTATTTTTACTATGTGATTTTCATATATGACTTCTATCGCAAGTCTTGGATCTATTTTCTAAAGGAAAAGAATGAAACTTTCAACAAGTTTCAAGAGTTTAAAGCACTGGTTACAAATTGGATTGTAAAGAAAATTCATTCTTTGAGATATGATAATGGAGAAGAGTTCAAGTCTCAGGAATTTAATGACTTATGTCGAGATGTAGGGATAAGAAGACAAGTGACTGTACCTTACAACCCCCAACATAATGGGGTTGCTGAAAGAAAGAACAGAAAAATATGTGTGGTTGAAAGAGGTATGGTGTGTGCTAAGGATCTTCCCACTTCCTTATGGGTGGAATACTCTAGAACTATTTTGTATATACATAAAATAAGTCCTCATGTTATCTTGGGAGAAAAGACTCCTGAATAAGTTTTCACTGGTGAAAAACCAGATATTGGACACTTGAAGATTTTTTGTTTTCCTATATACATTTATGTACCAAAAGAGATGAGGACAAAGATGGATCCATCTAGAAAGAAATGAACATTTGTTGGATATAGAAATCCTCCAAAGCTTATAGAATCTATGTCCCATGACAAAGGCACATTGAAGTCAGTAGATATGTAACATTTCACGAAGAGGTTTCCTTCAAGTGCTCTAAAGAAATTCAGTGTGATTCAGATATGGAGGAGCATGAGACTCCCATGATGGAGGATCCATCTTCTAATTCTACCCTTTTAGATGTTGAAAGGGAGAATCCAGAAGAGTCCTTAGACCCACTTGATCCTGAAGAGCTGGTAGAATTGGTAGAAATATCTCTTTATGAACCTCCCGCTAAGAGGAGATCTTCATGGTGTCGATACAATCTACATGAGGCATAAAAGCATGGAGCACCATCAGGAACATCCAAAGATTGAAGGATACTAGAAATATATTCAAGATATGTAACACAAATGACTCACATCAGTGATTTAGCACCCACCACCTATTAGGAAGCTACTAAGAAGCAATTATGGAAAGATTCCATGGCGGAAAAATACAAATTCATCATGAAGAATGATGTGTGGGAAGCGGTTCCTAAATATGAAGGGAAGTCAATAGTAACTTCCAAGTGACTTTATAAAATCAAGCATGCAATTGATGGTAGTATTGAAAAATATAAAGCAAGATTTGTGGCTTGTGGTTTTTCATAGAAAAAATGAATAGACTATGATGAGACATTCGCTCCTATGGCCAGGTACACTACTATTCAAGCCATGATTTCACTTGGCTTAGTTATGGGGTGGAAGCTTCACTAGATTGATGTGAAGACTACCTTTCTCAATGGTGAAGTTGAGGAAGAAGTATACATACAAAAATCTGAGGGGTTTGTAGTTAATGGGAAGGGTTCCCATGTATGCAAACTTAAAAAATCCTTGTATGGGATTAAGCATCCCCTGAGGGCTTGGTATTTGAGGATTGACAACTATATTCAGAGCTTGGTCTTATCCAAAAGTGAAGTTGAACCCAACCCATACTTCAATGTTGTGAAGAACCAACCACTGATCTCGGTTCTCTATGTTGATGACTTGTTCCTTATTGGAGAGGAACATCAGATAGCTTGGTGCAAGAGGGAGCTCACTTCTGAGTTCAAAATGAAATAATTGGGTATTATGCACTACTTTCTTGGTCTAGAAGTTTGGAAAAGGAAAGATGAGATATTTCTTTCACAAGGAAAGTACACAGTTGATGTGTTGCAGAGGTTTGGTATGATGGATTGTAAATCCATGTCTACACCAATGGTTTCTAATCTAAATAAACTACACAAGTCAGATTCTAGATTAGATCTAGTGGATACTACCATGTACAGATAGCTCATTGGTTCCTTGATGTATTTGGTACATAGTCGACCAGACATATGTTATGCAGTGAGTATCTTCAGTCAGATCATGCTTGAGCCAAGACATAGACATTGGGTTTCTTACAAGCATGTTCTTAGATACCTTTGAGGTACTATTGCTTATGGAATCAAATATGATTCCAATGGAGGAGTGATGCTACTTGGTTATGATGACTCTCGCTGGGGTGGTATTATTGTGGACCAAAATAATACATCTGGATTTTGTTTTAGCTTGGGATCAGCTATGATCTCTTGGTCCACCAGGAAGTAGGGATCTGTAGCCTAGAGTACTACAGAAGCAGAGTATATTGCAGCTAGTACTGCCCGTCGAGAAGCTATGTGGATTAGGAAGCTACTTGTTGGGTTGTTTGGTAAGAATCTTGAGAGTAATTCCATTCGCTTTGAAAATCATAGCTGCATTAAGTTCTCAGAAAACTCTGTGTTTCATGACAGATCCAAACACATTGAGATGAAATACCACTATATCAGATACATGGTATAGAGAGGTTCCATAAGACTTCAGTACATTTCTACTGGTGAACATATAGTAGATATGTTGACTAAGCCTCTATCCTTGATGAAGTATATGTACTTCTGAGACAAGCTTGGAATGGTAGAGAATTCCTCACTTGTTGAGAGGGAGCATTAAAGTTACAACACCATGATTCATTCTCCAAATAAATCATGTGTGTCAATATTGAGCTTCATGTGTCTAGGTAGTTCCTTATAGGATTCTAAGTTGGGATCAAGAAACTTGTGTAACATCCCCTCCCGCAGACCCAATTCCTGGAAGGGAACATGATACCAATCTCTAGGGATTTTCATAAACTCAGCCCATTCATTAGATTCATACTAATTAAAATCAATGTGTGCAGATGCAACTCAACAAATATGCACAGCAGAAATAAACCTCATCCACACATATATCATATGCATACAGCATATTAAAAACAATCATCGATTTAAACATTGCAGAAGTAAATACATAGATAGAAAAACACTTGTCTTCGTTGTGCAATTGTCCCAAGCGACTAGCTATGTCGTTGCAACATTCCACCCAACCATAGTTCTCTTCCCAACCTATATTATTTCAGCACTCAGAGACGACCCCCAAGCTGGGCATGATTTCTACAAGGAGAAGGGGACATTCATGCTCATACACATCCAAGCAATCACTGCATCTAAGCCAATCCAAAGCAATGAATACCCATCTCAACCCCAACATTAGCTTGCACACAACAACCTCACAAACAGGGCATGGATACACATTTCCAACAATGGGATTTACAAACAAGATGGCCATGGGTCTTCCCCCAAATCGTGGGCACCCCAAAAACGGATTGGGAGAGGGAAATTCGACCACAGGGAAGAAAACGATTTCTCCCACATATATATAAGCATTCAGCAGTAAAAATGGTCTCAATGGAACCCCAATTCGATTCCCCTTCTTCCCCACTGGTATATAACACAAAAACGCCCTTCTCCCAGCTGAGAAACAAAGAAAAACTAGAAAAACATGGCTGGAAAACGCCCAGGTAGCTCCAAACTCATGAGGGAGAGAAACTAGTTGATGGGTAATGGCTTGGAGAGCAATTACCAGCTCTCCTCTTTCCTAGGGGAAAAAACACATTTTTCCATGAAGGGTGGCTTTCCCAAACTCGAATTTGGGCAGCCATACCTCTCCATTCCCAAGGCATTAACTACCTCAACCAACTCTTGGGAAAAATGAATGATTGGGTACAAAAGTCAACATGGGTAGTTGAGGGTTTTATGGGTTCTCTCATTGACACTTGGTTTGACTTGATTGGTTCAAGGGTTTGAATGTTTTCCCTCCCAATTCCTTGTAAATTCATGCCCCCATCTCTTGTTGCATTGCATAGCTAGTTGTGGGTATTTTATTAAAGTGCATATTTACATGATATTTTAAATTCCAATGTGCCTAGATAGCACGTAAACCATATGCATCAATAAATCAATGGCAGGGCCTTGGCCTTGAGCTCCTCACCATGATTTAATAACAATATTACATCATGTACATTTTAATGCAATGGGGTCAAAATTGGGACATTACATTCCCCTCCACCTTGGAAAAACACTGTCCTTAGTGTTCCAACACTTAGGAATGTATACCCACTTTACATATGTCCCAAAATTCACAAAATGTGGCAGGTCTGTCCTTCTTTTCATCTCTTTACTTTGAACCTTCTGGACCAAGTCCTTTGGCTTCCACAAGCTGCTCCTACTGGCTTTGATCTTCCATCTCTGTAGGTGGGCATCGCTCCACAGCAATCCCTTCCCTTTATTTACCTTCCAGCTGATCTATGAGTCTGTAATTTCATGGATTCCATCTTCCTTGTTGTCCTGAAAACTATTTGAGGAATATTTTCAGCCAAAACAATTAGCTTTTGGTCTGCTGCCATGATCAATGTGCACAACTGGCCCACACTTTGCTCACTAGCAAAAATTGGCTAGTAACAGCTGCAAACAATGGTTTCCAATTTCTCACCTGTGAGATTCATCATGGAAATTCCTGTTAGGACAAGCATAACACAATATTAAAATTAGTCAATTATTTTCCCAATTGACATGGAAAGTCCATTCTTCACTCATGGGACTTCCACACTTTTCATGCTTTCCCAACATACACATGAACTCATTCATGTTCATCCTCTCATAGGGAAATTTACTATTTCAGCATTCACAATTCATTTTAAGCAATTAAACACAATCTATTTTCATCCATGACATGCACTCAACAATATTTTGTTTCTAAGATGCATCAGTCAAAAGGAAAGAGAAGAGTAAGAGTTTCCCCCTCTTAGTCTTGTTCCAATTCGGAGCCACACCATCACTTGTGGTTCTATGCTCCTTAGCCTCTTTTACTTCAATGTGAATTCTTGACTTGCCCTTTATTGGCTATGACACTGAGTGTCTAAGGTCTATGTAGGGCTTTTCAACTAGGGAACCCTTCCCCATTGTTTCCTACAGAACCTTTGGCTGCTAGGACCCACATATGTCCACTAGCACCATCTTTCATTACTACTCATACTGAGCTCTTTAGGATGGTCACATGTCCACATGCATCCCCAGGATGCTTTCATAGTCCTTGCTTCCAGCAATACCTAAACTCAAACATTGAATCAATTCACATGTTTAGTTTATTTCCATAGGGTTTATCTCTAAACAAGAGTTTGAGGAATCATAAACAACTCATATACACACATATATTCATATTAAATAGCAAGAAGGTGCAAGATAACCAAATACTTGTCTGTATTGGATGTTTTCACTTTATTCCACGGGCTCCTTATTTGATTTACAAGCCTTGGATATCATGTGGATACAATAATGAATGTTGGGCCAGCACACAGGCTACTCCACTACATCACATAGTTAATGCCCAACCAGTTACTCTCTGGCTTTACCGGAATTTTATAGCGCCCAACCAGTTACTCTTTGGATTTACCAAGCATTTATAGCGACCAACCAGTTACTCTCTAGTTTTACCAAGAATTTATAGTTCTTTTAGGTCCTTGCTTCCTGCAATGGCCAAGGTTTCCAACAAAGAAACAAGAGTGTATTAGCTTGGTTGTCATAAGACTTGTTCATGAAATATTTCATTGTTCGAAAATGAATGAAAATCAAATACTTATCTGTATTGTGCATTTCCTCGCTACTCCACAGGTTTCCTTCTCTTATTTATGAGCCTTGGATCACTTGTGGGATGGATCTTGGCCAGCACACATGCTACTCCACAACATCATCCGAATAGGCAATGCCAAGCCCGTAGGTTGACCAGGTTTATCATGCATCTAAAAAAGAATCAGTATGCTAAGCCAGTATGTTGACTGGGTTTATCAAGCATACAATGACCATTTCCAAGCCAGTTCTCCAGCTGGGTTTGTCAGGAAATAACATCCTTCACCAATACCTCCACAACATGCAAATAGCTAATGCCAAGCTAGTACACCGACTGGGTTTATCAGGCATCCAATTTAACAACATGCCAAGCTAATACACCGACTGGGTTTATCAGGCATCCAACAACCCTTCACCACAACATCCAAATAACCAATGCTAGTCCAGTACACCGATTGGGTTTATCAGGCATACAGCAACCATTGCCAAGCCAGTACACCGACTGGGTTTATCAAGCAACAAGAACAACATAATATGATTACGTGGCTCCTTCTCCTATGCAAACTAGTGGTTTCCTCCAGGAACTCCACAGGTGACTCACTTGATTGCAAGCTAGCATGGCCCCACAATACCCACTCACACTACATAAGGATGATACCCTTTTTCTGCAACACAGTTCCTCGGGCCTATCCATCTCTTCTAGTGTCCTTTAGTGTGAGCATAGAAAGGTTACCACTGCCCATATAGTCCTCTTGAGCACCCTTTTTTCACTTTGCTTCTTAACGTGCAAGACCAAATTGCACCTGTGTAAGCTGATAGCACAAGAAGGATAAGCAGGCTCATCAATATTGCTGCTCTAAAATTGTAATCATATTTCATAACATTCACTATCAAGTATTGAAACACTAGCAATGCATCCATTCCCTTAGGGTGTAGTCAATACTGATAACTCTAACATACCCCATCACCCGAAAGGTATGCATCCCTTTCCGATGTGAGCCATGTAGGCCTTAGTCACACTCAAGCAGTCTGGAATAATAATGAAATAATAAAACATGTTCTGCATATTAAATCTAATAACCAGACATGTATATCCTCAGTTAGGGTTACAGAATACTCATTCGTTTCACAGATGTATCTTTTCTTCATTTGCAAGAATGGGGGATCCCTTCTATGAGTCAACAGTCCTTCGATTTTCCACCCCAATCTTTTACGTTCTGTAACCCACACATGCCTTCTTGGCATAATTTTACTGGCTCACTCACATGCTTTACCAACATGCAGTTCGACTGAGACATTACCAAAATTTACAATGGCGTTTCACCCAAAACCCATTTCCAAAGCATGGGATCCTTCCCATTTAGTTTGGCTTCTGCAGGCCATCACACATGGTCTTCCTGCAATGTGTCATCCTGGCACACTTATCAAATAGCCAAATAGTCAGCAACATTTAACAATAGACTTCAAATCTGATTGCTCCATAACCAATCAATGTCATTAATAATTAAATTCAAGCATGAATTTCCAATTCTGTCGTCCTATAGAAATGGATTGGTTTAACCATGAGGCCATCCTCATATTGTTTGGCTCTCATAAGTGGTATCACTATGTCCATTATGGTTTTACACTTGCTACCATACATGAACATTCACCTACAACATGTCCTCCTGACACAATTTTATATAAGCCAAACAGTCATTAGCAATTATTAGCAAAATTTCAAATCTGAAATTTGTAAATCTGTTTTCCTACAGAAATTAGATTTGCAATCATGAGATTATTCTCATAAACTTAAACCAGAAAATTTTCAGATTTGTTCCCTACATAAGTTAAATTTCAAAACCACGAGAACCTTCTCGTAACCTTTGGCTTCTGCACATGGTAGATCCCGGTCTTTACTATGGACTTATCCTCATTTCCATACACAAGACTTTTCTACCTGACATCTGAAACTTCAATCAGCCAAACACGTTGTGAGTATCTCTGCATATAATCCTTTCATTGCTATAACAGTCACTGAAGTGATCTTAGAATTATAGTGCTTAATAATTCAAACACTTTCAGCTGTTAATATTGAAATGCAATGAAATATATATAGTTATATCTATATATGCATCATTATCATAATAGAGTTGCAAGACATGGGTATACTATCTATGCAATTTAAATAAACTGTAAGTACTCATTACTTCACATTTCATGCAACTCTGTCCTTCCAACAGAGTGCTCTGGTAGCCCATCAACATGTCTACCTTCTTCATGCAATCATTCTCCTGCATTCACAGCAGCTCATGAAATGGTCTCAAGATTAACAATAGTTCACCATTTCATCGATTATCTAATTGCATTGAAACATATTATATCACAACCATGCATTCCAACAATGCATCTCAACATGTGCACCCACACATTTGCATGCACATTCACAACATTTACAGAATATTTCAATGCCCATCTCTTCAATGCAACCTTGCATTACTTCACGAATACCATGCATTCAAACACACTATGGCCTAACCATGATTACCACACACAGCATTCACTACCAAGGCAGGTTCATAAGTCCTCACTTGCTTTGGTTGTTAAAATCACAACCAATATTCACAAATGGCATGATATAATTTCATATGAATGCATTGAGGTTTCTAAGAAACTATAGGGTGTAAGGATCCTTGCCTTCACTTACCCGCACCTCACCATACTTGGTAGGTTGACATTCACATTCAGGCACTCAATATCACATGCAAATCAATCAACATAGTTAAACATAGTTGAAGGGATCTCACCAAATCCTCTTTCCACATTCATGCAATTAAGCAGAAATAACCATTGCCTGCATGGATGTCATTAACATCACTTGATGTTACCTGATCAGTTGGCCTCTTACCAAGGCTTCACATTCCTTTTTCCAACCTCATGATCATAGATTTGTTGCCCCAACCTTTCTTCATAAGTTTGTTGGTCATATGCAACAATCTTCATGCACATCTTTAGCCATGCTTCGGTTGTCTTTGGTCCTATAACCAATGCGAACACAACTAATTATTAGCAACCACAATAATTATCTTAAGTGGCTCATTGCATATGTAAAACCTCACTATTTTACCGATATGCAATATCATATATATATACGCAAACATTTTCACATGCACTGTGCAAGGTTTTATTAATATGCCATCTAGTGCATATTCATTTCATCTATCTAATCTCTTGTATTTTCAATCATGCTTCTATGGTCTGATTCGTACAATCATTATCAACAACATTAATTGTCATCAACCATAGGTAATACCATTAATGGGCTATTGTATATGTAACTTCACTATTTTACCAATATGCAACATCATGCTCATGCATAAGCAATTCACATGCACTATGCAATGACTCTTTAATCATGTCCACTAATTCATATTTAATCTGCTACTCTCTTGCTTTTCCAGCATCCCTATGCCATAATTTTTAGCATATAAAACTCAATAAATATAAATATAATAGCAAGAGAGGAGTTAAGGAATTCTCCCTTTCCAATTCCTCATCATGACATGGAGTTCCTCCTCCACATCATAGCTGATCCTTTTCTTGGCTTCCCTACCAAGCATACAAGCAATCATTAGCTATGATCTTCTCATGAATTAGCAATTCAACATTTACATACGTGTATAACGTTCATTTTTGCTATTTTCCAAACATGCAATTCTTATGCTATAAACATAAATAGTTTAAGGTGAGGAATTTCCTTTTCATCCTTCATAATGGATATTACAACCCATTACTCTTACTGAGATTCCACAACCCCTTCTATGCAATTTTTGCTTCTCATTCCAAACATAGAGAATTCATTTCACACTTTCAACGACTGTCTTCAGGGGACAACAGGGATCAAGGGGGCTTTTTTTTTTGTAAATCTTTCCATTTCGCGCAATCTAGCGCATAAGTTCCATGGCATTTTTCACTTTTCAGGCATATGAAAATCTCACTGGAAACTACTGGAATTTCCCTGTTTGGTAGACTTAGCAATTTCTCCTCTGACTGTGCCACGACAATTAAGGTTAAAATCGTCGATAGCATCACAGAATTTATGGCTAAAATCGCCGACCGCGTTGCAGCATTTAAGGCTAAAATCGCTGACCACGTCGCAGAAGTTAAGTCTAAAATCGTTGACCGTGTTGTAGAAGTTAAGGCTGAAATCGACGACTGTGTCGCAGAAATTAAGCCTAAAATCATCGACCGTGTCGAAGAAGTTAAGGCTAAAATCGCCGACCGCGTCGCAGAAGTTAAGGCTAAAATCACCGACTACGTTGCAATGTTCCACCCAACCATGGGTCTCTACCCAGCCTATATTATTTTAGCACTCAAAGACCACCCCCGAGCTGGGCATGATTTCTACAAAGAAAAGGGGACATTCATGCTCATACACATCCAAACAATCATTGCATCTAAGCCAATCCAAAGAAATGGATACCCATCTCAACCCAAACATTCTCTTACACACAGCAACCTCACAAACTGGGTATGGATACACATTTCCAACAATGGGATTTACAAACAAGATGGCCATGGGTCTTCTCCCAAATCGTGGGCACCCCAAAAACTGATTGGGAGAGGGAAATTCGACCACAGGGAAGAAAACGATTTCTCCCACAGATATATAAGCATTCAGCAGTCAAAACGGTCTCAATGGAACCCCAATTCAATTCCCCTTCTTCCTCACTAGTATATAACACAAAAATGCCCTTCTCCCAACTGAGAAACAAAGAAAAACTAGAAAAACATGGTTGGAAAACGCCCAGGTAGCTCCAAACTCGTGAGGGAGATAAAATGGTTGATGGGTAATGGCTTGGGGAGCAATTCCTGGCTCTCTTCTTGCCCAAGGAGAAAAACACATTTTTCCATGAAGGGTGGCTTTCCCATACTTGAATTGGGGCAGCCATACCTCTCCATTCCCAAGGAATTAACTACCTCAACCAACTCTTGGGAGAAATGAATGATTGGGTACAAAAGTCAACATGGGTAGTTGAGGGTTTTATGGGTTCTCTCATTGACACTTGGCTTGACTTGATTGGTTCAAGGGTTTGAATGTTTTCCCTCCCAATTCCTTGTAAAATCATGCTCCCATCTCTTGTTGCATTGCATAGCTAGTTGTGGGTATTTTATTAAAATGCACATTTACATGATATTTGAAATTCCAATGTGCCTAGCTAGCACGTAAACCATATGCATCAATAAATCGATGGTAGGGCCTTGGCCTTGAGCTCATCACCGCGATTTAATAACAATATTACATCATGTACATTTTAATGCAATGGGGTCAAAATCGGGACATTACAACTTGGAGAAGAATCTTGAGTTGGACACAAGAATGAATAAGCCTCATGTGTTGAGGTAAGTGCTTTGTATGTCAAAGTGATGGCATTGTACAATATTGTTTTTCAAGACCAAGGTCTTGTATGTCAAGACAGATCCTCGTGTGTTGAGGTGGTGCCACATGTGTTAAGGTAATGATTTGCATATCGAAGCATGAATGGTGTGTGATGTACTACTAACCATGGTTGAGCTATTAAGTCTCCTCTAGAGACTGGCCACCTCTAGATTGAATTACTTTAGCATATGACCACTTGGAACAATAGTAGAACAAGATGATCTCATCATTGGAAAAATATTCTTAGTATATTTGATATCATAGATAAAATAAAGTTGGCACATGTGGACCATGCAGATAAGAAAAGAGATAAAGATAAGATGTGATAAGATAAGAGAGAACTAGATTTTCTCACTTCAATAATGATAAAGACTTTAGTTAAAATAAGAGAGAACTCCAATTGTTAAACTTCAGTGATGTTAACAAGAAATACTTCAGTTAATAAAAGGAGAAATCGAATTGTTCATTTCAGTGATGTTATCAAGAAGGACTTCACTTAAAAGAGTTAACTAAGTGTTAATAAAGAATATCTAGTTAACTAAAGTGTTTTGCATGTCAAAACTTGAGATAAAAGACATCACTTGAGTTCCAACACTTGAGTTGCGACACTTGAGTTACGACACCTAAGTTACAACACTTGCATGACAACACTTGAGTTAGCCACCTAACTAAATGATCTAGCATCTAGATGAAGGGCGAGTTCATCTTGAATTCAGAGGATAACAATAGAAGCCAAAACATGTGAAGTATGGTATATATATGTTATGCAAAATTTATGAATTCAATGTGAGAGCGAATTCTCTTCTCTCTTGAAGGCAATTTGCTTTTTTTTATGCATGTGACCAAAATCAACGAATTAGTTTTGTGCGGGATATTATTTTGAGTTCTATTATTTCATCTTCTCTCTTGATCTGCGATTGTGTTAGAAAAACAAGATCGCAAAGCAATAATAATAAACATAAATGCAAATATAATCACACATGCACATTACAAGAGAGACACCAATATATTGTGGTTCACCCAAGATGGGCTACGTCCACACTAAAATTGTCAGTCCTTATTATTTTACCATCCAACAAAGTGAAGGGATACAACCTTCAACACAGCCGATGCACTTCCTCTTCACACTCTCTCACGGTCTCTCTTATCGATCTCAAAGATCTTTACAATGCATAATACCTAATACATCAACCCTAGCCATGTTACAATGTTTTTCCTTTATAGGGGAAATACAATGGGAAAATACCACGGGTTACCCAAAACCATGGGCCCGTAAACTCCTAGCGAAAACAGCCCCAACCCAAAGGTGGGGGAACGAGTGTACAGTATGCCTAGGTTACAAACACGAATGAATAACATATCTGAATCTAGAAGATCAGGCTCCACAACCAACAATCTCCCACTTGGAGACTGATCACAACAACTCCACCACTGCTGCAATTACTGGACTTAGACTTGGAAAATTTCTCGTCTTCACCTTCATTCTAGAAGGCCAACTGAAACCGAGCAAGAACATAGTTTCTCTCTGGTCACTACCTTTGTGAACATGTCTACAGGATTCTGGCTAGTATGTATCTTTTCCAGCTTCAACAGTTCATCTTCTAGAACAGAGCGTATGAAATGGTACTTGAGCTGTATATGTTTAGTCGTAGGATGGAATGCTGAGTTCTTTGCAAGATGAATGGCACTCTGGCTGTCACTATACAACATGCTATCCTTCTGCCTCTTACCCAATTCCCCCATAAACCTCTGCAACCAAATCATCTCTTTACTATCCTATGTAACAACAACATACTCTACTTCCGTTGTTGAAAGTGCAACAACCTTTTGTAGTTTCGAAATCCAATTTACTATTGTTCCACCTACAACAAACACATACCCTATGGTGCTCCTCTTGCTATCCTTATCACTTGCCATATATGCATCAACATATCCCTGTAGAACAGTGTCTGAACCTCCAAAACATAATGCATAAGTGGTAGTACCTCTCAAATACCTGAGAATCCACTGTACTGCCTTCCAATGTTCTTTACCTGCATTGTTCATATATCTGCTCACAACTCCCACTGCTTGTGCAATATATGGTCTTCTGCACACTATGGCATACATCAAGTTGCCATGTAATCTATCTCTTCCTGTGTCTTGGGACACATTTCCTTACTTAGATTGAAATGGCTGGCCAAAGGTGTACTTATTGGTTTTGTGTTTTGCATTCTGAACCTCTCCAACACCTTTTCTATGTACTCACCCTGAGACAATGTCAATTTGCGATTTTTCCTGTCTCTTGTTATTCTCATACCAAGAATTTTCTTTGTAGCACCCAAATCCTTCATCACAAATGAATTAGCTAGCTTCCTTTTGAGCACATTTATATCCTGCATGTTAAACCCTGCAACAAGCATGTCATCGACATACAATAACAAGATGATATATATTTCATTGTCTAGCCTCTTGAAATAAACACAGTGGTCAGAATGACATCTACTACAACCTTGTTCTGTCATAAACCTGTAAAATTTTAAATACCACTGCCTTGGAGCTTGCTTCAAGCCATACAAACTCTTTTTCAACCTGCACACCAAATTATCCTTCCCTTTGACCTCATACCCTTGTGGCTGCTGCATATATATCTCTTCCTCCAAATCCCCATGGAGAAAGGTTGTTTTTACATCTAACTGTTCAAGATGCAAATCTTCTACTGCTACTAGACTTAAAATAGTCCTAATTGAAGTCATCTTAACAACATGAGAAAATATTTCATCAAAATCTATACCTTTCTTCTGTGCAAACTCCTTTACAACAAGTCTAGACTTGTATCACTTCTTACCTCCTTCTTCCTCCTTCAACCTGTAAATCCATTTGTTCTGTAATGTTCTTTTACCAGCAGGCAACTGAACCAAATCCCAAGTCTGGTTTCCTACCAATGAGTCCATCTCCTCATTCATGCCTTGCTCCCACTTCTTTCTAATTTCCACCTACATTGCTTCTTCATAACATTCTGGTTCACCAGCATCAGTCATCAATAAATAATACATTGAAGGAGAGTATCGTTCAGGGAGTCTACTTAACCTGGTAGATCTTCGTGCATTTGCAGGAGTTTTAGGTACTTGCTGCTGTTCTTGATTTTCTGGCACCTTTGGAACTTCATTTTCTTCAATTTTATCAAGTACTGTGTACTTTGTGTTTTCCTTTTCCTGTTTCTTTCCCTGCAACTAATCTTTATACATGACCTTTTCATTGAATATCACATCTCTACTCCTAATGATTTTGTTATTTTCATAATCCCATAAACGATAACCAAAATCATTAACCCCATATCCAATAAAGGTACATTTCTTGGATTTAGCTTCAAGCTTTGTTCTATTTTCTTTATCAATATGGAAAAATGCTTCACAACCAAACATTCTTAGAAATGAGTAGTTTACCTTTTTACCTATCCATGCCTCCTCTGGAATACCACCATCCAAAGCACTTGAAGGCCCTTGGTTTATTAAATAAATAACAGTATTTACAGCATCTAACCAAAACTATAAGGGCAACCCTACATGCAATCTCATACACCTTGCACGCTCTATGATCATTCTGTTCATCCTTTCCAACACACCATTTTCTTGTGGTGTTCCTGGGATTGTCTACTTTCTACGAATCCCATGGTATGAACAATAACTATCAAAATCCTTGTCACAGTACTCACCTCCATTATCAGATCTGAGACACTTCAACCTTTTTCCTGTCTCATTCTCAACCAAAGATTTCCACTGAACCGGTCCCCATACATCTGTATGCACAAGCTCTAACTTTTCATTCTTCTTCTGTTTCCCAACCCTAAGAAATATGACTCTCTTCTGTTTTCCATAAACACAGTTCTCACAGAATTCCAAACTTACTTGCTTCAAATCTGGCAGCAACTTCCTTGAGTGGAGAATCTACATCCCCTTCTCACTCATGTGGCCAAGCCTATGATGCCACAAAGATGTATCTGTTCCTGTGGAAGCTAAAGAGATATAATGGTAAGTATTATGAGGACATAAATACAACGTACCTACCCTGTCTCCTTTTTCTATCACCATTGATCCTTTAGTGATCTTCCACCACGTTTCTCCAAATGTAGATAGACAGCCGCCATCTCCCAACTTCCCTGTTGATATCGGATTTCTTTTCATAGCAGGAATATGCCTAACATATTTCAGTAGCCATTCAGTTCCATTCTTAAATTTTATCCATACCTTACCTATTCCAACAATTTTACATGGCTCATCGTCACACAATAAAACATGTCCAAAATCACCTGGAACATAATCATGAAAATATTTCCTATGGGGTGTAGCATGACATGAAGCCCCTGAATCTACTACCCAATAATCACTAGCATTATCTAATGCAAGAATCAAAGCATCTTGTAACACATCATCTTCTACATTTGCGTCCTGGGTAGTTTCCTACTGTCCATCTCCTTTCTTCTTTAGAGATCTCCAGCCTTTCTTCAGATGTCCTTTCTTTCCACAGTTCCAACACTCTATCTTTCCCACTCTGGACTTGGATCTACCCATTTTAGACTTGCCACGATTACCTTGGCTCTTTCCTCTCTCCTTTTGTCTTCCCCTGCTCTCCATGGTCAACGCACTACCTGATGTCTCACCTGTTCTTTTTCTTTGCATTTCCTCGCTAAGAATAACACCAATAACATCATCAAATTTCAAGGTGTTTGAACCAGAGACAAAGTTAGTTATAGCCATGACCAAGCTATTCCAACTTTCTAGCAATGAAGACAAGATTAGAAGAGCCCTAACCTCATCATCAAAGTTCACACTTACAGAACTTAGTTGATTTGTAACCATATTAAATTCATTTAAATGATCAATAACAGATCCACCTTCAGACATCTTCATATTAAATAAACGCTTCATTAGAAATACCTTGTTTGAGGCCGAGGGTTTTTCATATAGCTTACCCAATGCGCTCATCAAACCCTCCGTTGTCTTTTCTTTTGATATATTGAAAGCCACCGACGAAGACAGGGGAAGCCATATTGTTCCCAGTGCCTTTCTGTCAAGAACCTCCCATTCTTCATCCTTCATAGTCGCCAGCTGCTTTGCTCTTCCTCCCAATGGCAGGAATAAATCCTTCTGGTACAGATAGGCCTCCATTTGCATCTTCCATAACTGGTAGTTTTGGTCATTAAACTTCTCGACCGTAAACTTTTCTTCTTCCGCCATTACTCCCACTCAAATCAGAAACCCTAGCTTCCTGCGAGTTTATCTGCCAAATAGACCTTTGGATCTGATACCAATTGTTATAAAAATAGGATCGCAAAGCAATAACAATAAACAGAAATGCAAATATAATCACACATACACATTACAAGAGAGACACCAATATATCGTGGTTCACCCAAGATGGGCTACGTCCACACTGAAATTCCCAGTCCTCATTATTGTACTATCCAGCAAAATGAAGGGATACAACCTACAGCATAGCCGATGCACTTCCTCTTCACACTCTCATAGTCTCTCTTCTCGATCTCAAAGATCTTTACAATTCATAATACCTAATACATCAACCCTAGCCATGTTACAATGTCTTTCCTTTATAGGGGAAATACAATGGGAAAATACCACGGGTTACCCAAAACCATGGGCCCGTAAACTGTTGGGAACGAGTGTACAGTATGTCTGGGTTACAAAAATGACTGAATAACATCTCTGAATCTGGAAGATCGGGCTCCACAACCAACAGATTGCACCAGTAGTGCTTGGTATTTTTCTCTAATAATGCACCAGGGGTGCTTGATGTAATATTCTCATTGTAAATATTTTTTCTTCTATCTATCAGTATTCTAAGGAATATTTTGTTGGGGTTTTCTCCCTCAAGTACTAGAGGGTTTCCCAAGGGTAAATACTGTGTCTCATGTGAATGCTTATGCTTTTGATTATTCATTGATTCCAAGTACTACTATAATTCTGCATTAAGATAAAAAAATTAACAGATCTAGTAGTCTCAAGATGAAGAAATTTACCATGCACATGAGAAAACAATCGTCTAGTGTAATCCTAACCAGAAAAAAAGCACAACAACAACATAAGGCAGAAGACAAACAAGAAGAATTAGAGGAAGAGTGCTACTCAAGAAGGTGGAATTTATGCCAACAAAGGATAAATGTGAGGAATAAAAAAACAAGGAAAATATTATGGGTATTCAAATCACCACTGGAAATCCGATGGGAGTAGGATAAAAGCACCACTTGTAACGTCCACGGTCCCCTCGGTGCCCTTTATAGGTGATGGGGTATCTCCTTAGAAACGACCCGCTAATTTGTTTTTCCAAACTATATAGCCACAATAACTTCGGTCTGCAATCCTCAATCGGCAAGTCGAGAGTCGGAAGTCGGAACCCCAACGCACCACTTCAATAATTACACCTCCGAATTCTACAATCCTCAATGCAGAAGTCAGAAATTCGGAACACCAAATACACAGCGTCGAAGAATTACGCCTCCGAATTCCGCAATCGGTGATGCGGGATTCAGAAAGTCAGAACACACAATTCACAACTTCGAAGATTTACACCTCTAACTTCTGCAATCCGCGATGCGGGAGTTGGATGTCGGAACCCCAAATTCTATGCTTCTCTGAATCACGCCTATGAATTCCGAAATCCTCAATCCGCGATGCGGGAGTCGGAAGTCAGAACTCCAAATTCACAGCTCCGGGAAAATTACACCTCCGACTTCTGCAATCTGCAATCCGCCTTGCAGGAGTCGAAAATTCGGAAACCCAAGTTCACAATTCCGAAGAAATTACTCCTCTGAATTCTGGAATCCACAATCCACCTTGCGGGAGTCAGAAATTCAGAACCATAGCATGCAACTCCAAAGAAATCACACCTTCAACTTCCGCAATAAGCAATCCGCAATGCGGGTTTCGAAAGTCGGAAGTCGGCCATATGCTCCTGTTACTGCCAACTTCTCAGCCCGATAGCTTCCTCATCATAAGTCCATTTTTGGCAAAATTGGTATCGTTGGAAAGCTCTCGGCAATCCCCATGCACTGTATGATCCTCCACGACACCTAAGAAATCTGAATTGTCCTTCTTCCAACCAAAGTGTTTCCCAAAATTCATCAAGACTTATTTACCTCTCTGTAAAGAGCTCTGATCCACTCTTCCATGTCTCCTCCCATCAATCCAGACCCTCAGAGGGAACATGAACACAACAAGGAGTGTCTATTTCTCCCCCAAATCCATGACTGAAAATTTTGAACCTCCTGGGCCTCTACAAAACTTATCCCTATTCATCAATGAACAAATTCATATAAATAAAAACACATGGATTCATATGCATGCTCAAATAAACACAACTGAATGAAACATTATCCACACACATATAATGGAATGTATCACCACATTTCTCCCAGGTAGAATGATGAAACAACCTACATGGAATTATTCCTCTTCTCATGTTATGCACAAGCTTATGCTTACTAACTTAATATAATCATTTCATTCCCATTAACATGAACAATTCAGAATTCAGAACATAGAATGAACATGTTATAAATCACAAAGAACATTTATATTTTTATTGAAATATCCAAGCAAATGGCTATGGACTGCAACGTTCCAACCCAACCATAGGTCTCTTTCCAGCCTATATTCTTTCAACACTCAGATACCACTGTTGATATGGGGCTATGTATCCACTAAGGAGAGACTAAACATGCTCACTCACAGCCATGGTATCACACAAACAGTCATTCTAATCCAACACACATTTGGGTTTATCAAGCATGCAAAGAGACACAAGAGGAGGATGCTAAGCCAGTGAGCTCAACCACATAGCTACAGCCATCTCAAACTAACTCCAACATCATGAGTTTATCAAGCGGTTCCAACCTTTATTCTCTCTCCCACTGCGATACGCTCTTGGATCTTCTTAGGGTTGCAACCGAATGGATCTGTCCCTTCGCTACCCTTTCGGGATTCCAAAAATGGGTTTCCCTATGAATTTTTGGGCATCCAATCCTATCAATTTCTCCCCAAGTTTTGGGTCTATGGATCCCCCATCGGATTTATCTCTCCACACAGATTTCTTGGGCGATCTTAGCACTTCCAAACATGACTTCATTCCAAGTCGCGATTGTGTTTTTTCTCAATGTTGGCCTCCTTGTCCTCCCAAAAACAACTCATGCCTAGATGGTAAACAATCGAATGGGGATGAGGGAAAATGTCTTACCATGAGGTGGAGTGACTTGTGGATCAAGAAAAATAGATCTCATACCCTGCCATACGAATTTCAGGGCTTCCCATACTCCATCACTCTCATGAGATGATTTTTCAACAACTTCCTTACAACAGAATTAAATGTCAGCAAGAAAATTCAAATGGGTTCTCAAGATGACATATGGAAGCCTAGGGTTCAATCCCACAAGCCCCTCACCTCTCCCTAGTGGATACACATAGCTCCCTCATTTAGCTTCATCCATAACCAGCCCCTTGGTATTTTATTTGCATTACAATTATTTTCACGCTTTAACAATTTCCCCATGGCTTACTAGCACATGGATAACACAACATAAAATACCATCCCTTCAAGGATGAGCATTCACTAGCGGGGCCTTGGCTTTGAGCTCCACGCTAGGAATCATACATCACATATATACAATATTTACATTAAAAATCCAATATATCCCAAGGGTCAAAATGGGGGTATTACACCACTCATAAAAAAAAACCCAGGTTCTCAAGTAAATAATGAATGGTTTCCTGGAATTTCAAAGGCTTAGGTAGTGTCATGTCCCCAATTTTTGCTATGGTCCATGGGGATGATTTTGGCCTAAGTCAACTAGGCATTAATTAATTAATTAATGGATGGATGTGGAAATTGACTTATGGAATATGCCTAAGGGTGAATTTGGGGAATTAAATGGATAAGGTGAGCCCCCCATGAAGATATTAATCCCCAAACTAAGTGCTAAGGTGATTTATGAGTTAAATGGGGAGTTTGAGCCAGGCCTATAGTTTAATTAATATTTAATGGTTTTGAATTTTGGAGTAAGGAATTAATTATTTTTATTAATTATCCTTATTTATTAATATTTTGGCAAGTGGATGATGTGTACAACGCTAGGAGGGTGCAATAGGGTCAAGGTGGACCTCACCTACCTAAGTCAAGAAGATAGAAACATCAATGTGTCAACCAAAAGCAGAAAAGAGCTAAATGAATACCAAGGGTGCCCTTTCTAATTTGTGAAAGAGGAAACAAATAAGGAAAAAGCAAGGAGGGCGCTTTTTCTAAAAAGGATAAAAGGAATGTCAGAGAAAAGTAGGAAACAAAGGGATGTTAGTTTCCAAATGAAGGAAAGACACAAAGAAGGTTATCCACTCATGGTTGACCCACTCTCACAGGTCACCAAGCCAATTAATTTTCTCAACATGTCAACATGAATTCTATAAAAGAAGGATTCCAACTCCATTTCACAACTTTTGATCATTTGAGTTTTGTCTTGAGAGCTCTCAGCTTCTCTTTTGTTGAGTGATGTGCCTCAACTCTTTCTTGGGAGATGTGCCCCAAGGATTCATAGTTTCTATTTATTCATTATTTAGATCTAGAGAGTGATATTGTTTCCATTCAGATCCATATCATTCCATAGTTGGAGATGTACAATCATCAAGAGAAGGACGCTACAGTTTCAGTGCATTTGGAGCTAGTTTTGGAAGAGAACAACCAGAAGGAGGAAGATTTTTTAGTGAATGAACCTAGGATATTCCAGTGAGTCCAGTGCACCATAATATACAGAGAAAATATCTTCTTATAATCATATATCATTTTCATATCTGATCTACATCCTCTTCTTCCACTTCTACACTCATTCTCAGCTAGTTTTGGAGGAGATTCCCCTATAGGAAGAAGATAGTTCAGTGAATGCGCCCTAGTGACTTCCAGAAGTTCAGTGAGAAATCTATATCAGTCATAAGACCTATTGTTAGATAGATATAAACTTCATATCAAAGCTACATTGATTTCTCTACTTCTTACATTCATTTTCCCCCAAGGTGTAAGAATTTCCTAGCTTGTGAGGCATTGTAATTCTGAAATTCAATCAAATATTACAAGATGTATTCTGAAGTTTATATTTTGACCTGTAGCTTCTAAATAATATATATCATAAGCTTTAATCATCTCATAACATATTTTAGTGAGCTATGGAGGCATTTTGGAATTAAATAATGAAAGACTAGTTCATTGAGCCTATTTTTATGACTAGTTTTATCATAATCACTGCAAATAATTATCTAAGAATCAATTATTGATTCTCTAAGTTTTAGGAGTCTTCTAACACATTATAAAATCCATCCCAACTCATTCCCTGATTTTTTGGGAGCATACAACCCTATTTGGAATGACTTGGAAACCTCCTAGTTGCACAATCCACAAGAGCGCCCTTGTCTAGTTTTCCTTCCAAATCCACTTAGAACCTCCCTATTTATTATGACCTATTAACCTTATGATTTTACTGAATTTCATTGACTGATAATGACCCTTACTGCTATCTTGAACCATTACCCTGTCTAGTATGCATATGCTGGAAGCCCAGGAAGCCTCGAAGTAGGAAACAGTTTGTTCTGTTGTTGAAAAGTTAATGGCTCCATTACATCGTGCATAGGAATTACTGCTTAGATCAGACATATCTTGCTTCTACACACTCTCCATATAAATTCCAGAATTGAAAGTCACCCCTACCATCCTTGCTCAGTGTACCAGTACCCATCACTTACATCCTGCTCACCTCAAAGAATTGTTTAAATTTTATTAGTAAAAACCTTACTTGAATTGAGTTTGGAGATAATATTTTGGCCAACTCTTGGCTGGAATATTACAGTGGTATCAAATCTCTTTCCTCGACCCCTGTGAAAATAAACATCAGCTCATTGATTGAAAGGGAGTCCACAGCACCACTGAGGTTTTGGAAACCATGTCCATGTACAATGAGGAAGATTCATACTATGATGATTATTTTTATGAGCAATGTGATGATGGCTATGATGATCAGTATGAATAATATTGCAGACAATATGAGGAAGAGATTTTCCAAGAAGTACCTTCCACAAGCATATCCCATGATATCATTATTGTCAAAAGAGACTATGGTTATTCTGATTGCCATATTCAGGGAAAGGTTGCATGTTCGACAGTCAAAGATCAACTTTCTGAGGAAGAGAGAATGAAGAAACTTGAAGCTTCATTGGGTTCAGTGGTTTCACACTTCTTGAGAATTATTGGATTCTCTTCAAGAAGATCCTTGAAGAATATTGACCCTAAAAAAACAAAGGAGGAAGCTTCATCATTTTGGGAGAAGCAAGACCCAAGAACCAATTGTGAGGTCGTTGATAGAATGGAAGAAGGATCCACAATGGGGAATCAACCTTCAGAAGAGCATGAAGAATGCATAATTCAGCATGATTGTGGCAGCCATGAAGTTGAAGAAGCCACAATCCACTTGGAGGAGGATAATAGAGAAGAAGAAGCATCCAAGGACCAAGCCAAAGGTGCCAAATTTATGAACAGTGTGGGAAGAGATTCCACTTCAAGACATTTGGATTTCTTTGTTGGTGATTTCAATATCACTGCAAAGGAGGGTGATTTGGTTAATGGTGGTGAGATAGATTTTGGATCAGATCCAAAAAAAGGACATAAATCAGAATCATAGTCACCACTTGAAATCCATAGTGAAGCAGAAGACAAGCTCATATCAGTTGGGTGTGATCCAAGGAAGTTGCAGAAGGAGCATGTTGCCATAAACACACCACCTAATGAGGATAATTGGGCTCAAAGATATGATTCAAAATCTAATTTATGTATGACTTTGTTGCAGCCCCAAATGGAATCCACTTCTAGTGAGAATATTGGCTTATTTCGGCCCTTAGGTTTTGGGGTTCATGACTTTGAGAAGGCTGAATTGCAAGAACAAGAAGAAGAAGTTCATCTGCAAGAACTTCTTTCCTTAACTGGACCATTAAAAATGAACACATTGGCAATCAAGGAGAACATAGCACATGGAAATTTTGTAAGTTCTGATTTTTATATGCCTATGTGTCAATATGTTGGGGCATCCACTTCAGAGGAGAAGATGGGCTTGGTTGAACCCCCAAGGGTTGAGACTCCTGAATTGGGGAGGGCTGAAAATTGGAGAGAAATCCTTACTGGTGCACCATAGATGACTGAGCACCCCATTTGCAGCCAAATATATGATATTCATGATTTGAAATATGAATATCTTGCATCCCCAAAATATGGATCAGCTTTCATAACTTCAATAGAATCAGCTGAAGTTGATCCTAGGAGGCTAGAAGAAGAGAAGGTTCATATGCTAGAACCTCATTTCCTTGAAGGGACACTGAAGATGAATGAATGCAAGATCCAAGAATCCCTTAAAACCCTCAATGAAACCCATGCCTTAATGAATAATGTTTGTTGGATGTTGGGGGATCAATCTTCCATGAGAGACATGGAAGAATTTCATAAATCCATGACAAGGATAAAAGCTAAATTCTTGAACCTGCTTTCTGATACAGATAGTTTGTTGGAGCTTGTAGAATTGTTTCATGGTGCATCCTTGAGGGATGATGAAGAGATAATCAAGCTCAATGATGAATTCATGGCCACCCAAGATTCTTTGAGAAGCACTCAAAGTGCCCTCCAAGAATCCAAGACAGAGATATTGCAGCTTCATGAAAAGTTGCAAAGACTCCCCCTACCCTTCTACACACCATTTAGTCAAATTCATTTGGATGAAATTATTCTTGATCATATGGAGGATCATTCATTTTTACATATGCTTGAAGAGTGTTCATAACAGTTTGATGAGAACCAAGCACTTGATTTTTTTCCAAGGGAACTTGAGTTGTTCCTTGAAGGCAGTCACTCTCCCATGGAAGAGTGGGATGAGAGCACCCAATTTGGGCTAGCCAATAATGAATATGTTGCAGCCATAAGTATGATTACTGAAGGTTGCATACATGCAAATAAGGTTCATAGTTCTTTCCCAAGTGTCCTAGATTCAGCAACCCTAATGGGGAATGAATAGTGGGTGAAGAAATTTTTCTGGTTTGTGTCACATGTACAACAGGAGGATCATGATTTGTCCCCATGGGATATAGGTCCTGTTGCAGAAGAGATGGCTGATTAGAGATCATATAAATCAGTAAACAAGATCTTTGATTCATCCACTGGATGGATGTATAGAGGCATCACTGAAAAGGAAAATCTGGAAGGTAAAAGTTTTATGTCTTGTTGCAAGAAAATTGTTTTTAATATTGCTGATTTTTCTATGATTGGCAAGCAGCAGAAAAGGCATAATTTGCAGCCATTAGACACTTCCAATACACATTCATAGAAGGCTCAGGTGTACAAGTGCATAACATAAATTTTTATGAGCATGGAAAGTGGAGTGATTCCCACTTGGTATTGGAATTTGCATGTGTTTGAGAAGATCCATGTTTGGTGGGGAAGTCTCATAGATATTCAGTTTTTCATTGGAAGTTACCAACTTTCAATGGGGTGGATTGATTTTGACATCCTACCTGACGATAGATTCCCCAAATGGATTTTTATGTTTGGGAGAATGCAATTGAGACATTGGGATCCTGACATCCTTCAGAGTGCCAAAATTTTTGGAAAGATGTTGCACAATCCACGGGATCCTGGAATCCTTTAGAATGCCAAATTTTTTGGAAAGATGCTGCACAATCCATGGGATCCTGGCATTCCTTGGGATGAAATGTTGTTCCTAATGCTATTTGGGATTGGGAGATAGCACCATAGGGAATGGGATCCAAGACGGAAATCCAACTTGCTTTACTTAAAGATCTACATTGTTGATTGGTGGACTAGTTTCTTTCATCCGGAACTGCATGATGGACCAGACTCTTGGGGAATACATGAGCAGCTTATGATAAGAGTTGAGCAACAGTAGCATGATGGACCCTCTCAGATTTAGTTGGGGAGTTTTACAGATATATGGAATTGTTGGAGCATGCTTGAGGGAGCATATGTTTCAATTCCATTGAATTGATGGGACCCATGATTCTAATGATTTATGTTGTGATGCAATAATGGGTGAGTACTATGGTCATCGACATGAGGAGAAAATTCATAAGTATGCTTGGATGGAGATGCAGTATTAGTCCCTGGACTAAATTGCTTGAGGAAAAGCAATCTTGGGAGGGGAGGACTGTCATGTCCCCAATTTTTGATATGGTCCATGGGGATGATTTTGGCCTAAGTCACTTAGGAATTAATTAATTAATTAATGGATGGATATGGAAATTGACTTATGGAATATGCATAAGGGTGAATTTGGGGAATTAAATGGATAAGGTGAGCCCCCCATGAATATATTAATCCCCAAACTAAGTGCTAAGTTGATTTATGAGCTAATTGGAGAGTTTGAGCCAGGCCTATAGTTTAATTAAATATTTAATGGTTATGAATATTGGAGTAAGGAATTAATTATTTTTATTAATTATCCTTGTTTATTAATATTTTTGCAAGTAGATGATGTGTACAAGGCTAGGAGGGCGCAATAGGGTCAAGGTGGACCTCACCTACCCAAGTCAAGAAGATAGAAACATCAATGTGTCAGCCAAAAGCAGGAAAGAGTTAAATGAAGACCAAGGGCTCCCTTTCTAATTTGTAAAAGAGGAAACAAATCAGGAAAAATCAAGGAGGGCGCTTTTAATAAAAATGATAAAAGGAATGTCAAAGAAAAGCAGGAAACAAAGGGATGGCAGTTTCCAAATGAAGGAAAGACACAAATCAAAAGGAAAGGAAGGTTATCCACTCATGGGTGACCCACTCTCACAGGTCACCAAGCCAAGTAACTTGCTCAACAGGTCAACATGAATTCTATAAAATAAGGATTCCAACTCCATTTCACAACTTTTGATCATTTGAGTTTTGTCTTGAGAGCTCTGAGCTTCTCTTTTGTTGAGTGATGTGCCTCAACTCTTTCTTGGGAGATGTGCCCCAAGGATTCATAGTTTCCAGTTAGTCAGTATTCAGTTCTAGAGAGCGATATTGCTTCCATTCAGATCCATATCAGTCTAGAGTTGGATATCTACAATCATCGAGAGAAGGACGCTACATTTTCAATCCATTTGGAGCTAGTTTTGGAGGAGAACAACCAGAAGGAGGAAGCTTATTCAGTGAACGCACCTAGGATCTTCTAGTGAGTCCAGTGCACCCTCATATACATAGATAAGATCTGATTATAACCATATATCCGTTTCATATTTGATATACATCCTCTTCTTCCACTTCTACACTCATTCTCAACTAGTTTTGGAGGAGATTCCCCTGTAGGAAGAAGATAGTTCAGTGAATGCGCCCCAGAGACTTCCAGAATTTCAATGAGAAATCTATATCAGTCATCAGACCTGTTGGTAGATGGATATCAACTTCATATCATAGCTATAGTGATTTCTCTACTTCTTACATTCATTTTCCCCCAAGGTGTAAGAATTTGCTAGCCTGTGAGGCATTGTAATTCTGAAATTCAATAAAATATTACAAGATGTATTTTGAAGTTTATATTTCGACCTGTAGCTACTAAATAATATATATCATAAGATTTAATTATCTCAGAATAGATTTTAGTGAGCTATGGAGGAAGTTTGGAAGTAAATAATGAAAGACTAGTTCATTGAGCCTATTTTTATGACTAGTTTTACCATAATCACTGCAAATAATTATCTAAGCATCATTTCTTGATTCTGTAAGTTTTATGAGTCTTCTAAGACATTATAAAAGCCATCCCAACTCAATCCCTGAGTTTTTGGGAGCATCCATCCCTTTTTGGAATGACTTCGAAACCTCCTAGTTACACAATCCACAAGAGCGCCCTTGTCTAGTTTTCCTTCCAAAACCACTTAGAACCTCCCTATTTATTATGAAATATGATCCTTATGATTTTACTGAAGTTTATTGACTGAGAATGACCCTTACTGATATCCAGAACCCTTACCCCATCTAGTATGCATATGATGGAAGCCCAGGAAGCCTCGAAGTAGGCAACGGTTTGTTCTGTGTTGAAAAGTGAATGGCTCCAATACATCTTGCACAGGAATTACTTCTCATATCAGACTTAGCTTTCTGCTGCACACTCTCCATATAAATTCTAGAATTGAAAGTCACCCCTACCATCCTTGCTCAATGTACCAGTCCTCATCACTTACATCCTGCTCACCTCAAAGAATTTTTAAAATTTTATTAGTAAAAATAATACTTGAATTGAGTTTGGAGATAATATTTTGGCCAAATCTTGGCTGGAATATTACAATTTCCCCATGGCTTACTAGCACATGGATAGCACAACATAAAATACCAGCCCTTCAAGGCTGAGCATTCACTAGCGGGGCCTTGGCTTCGAACTCCACACTAGGAATCATACATCACATATATACAATATTTACATTCAAATCCAATATATCCTAAGGGTCAAAATGGGGGTATTACACCACTCATAAAAAAAACCTAGGTTCTCAAGTAAATAATGAATGGTTTCCTGGAATTTCAAAGGCTTCGGTAGTAAGTAGAAAGAATATGCATTCAAAGGTATAATCAGACGTGAGAATCCATTTGTATTAATTCTATAAGAGACCAAATTAGGAGAGGTCAAGTAACTTACTATTGGTAGTAAACAATAAAAAACTAGCTTAGGTATTGTGGTTCAAACTAGAGGAGCCTTCAGTGGAATATGCACTTTATGGGACAACTCTATATTTAATTTGAATTACACACATCATAAGTAAAACTAGGTTTTGACATGTTTAACACATCTATCATCAATTATAAGATTTCATATTTTCAATGCTTATATGCCTATGAAATACAAAGAAAAGGAAGATTGCTAAAATATTTATAGGTTTTGAAGGATTCAGAGTTCACAAAGAATAGTACAGTGGTTGGATACTTTAATATGGTTATATCAATTAAAGAAAATATGGAATATACATCTTCTTGTGCATTGCTATATGATGGATATAAAGTCTACTAGAGGGTAAATTCACATGGACCAATAAAATATATGGACTTGGGAACATTGCTACCAAGTTAGACAAATTCATCATTCATAGTGACCTCCTCCTTTCCATCCAAGATTATTCCATCTAGAATCTTGTATCACAAGCCCATAATCCTCACCCTTAATCAACCCTATGTTATGGGGCCTATCTCCTTTGATTTTCACTCCTTTTTCTCTAGAATCCCAAATTAATGGATAATATTTCAAAAGAATGGAAAATAAAAAATGATCTATGGGTCCCCATCCTATATTTGGGAAGCAAAGTTGTGATCTATCAAGCATGCACTAAAGGAGTGGGCTAAGTAATCCTACAAACCTTCAACAAATGAGAAAGTTAATATGCAAGTTCAACTTGCAACTCTTTGAGAAAAATGGAAGAAAGCAAGGTGTCCATGAGGGATCTAGTAGAATAAAGAGAAATATGCAACAATATGCACAAATCTAATGGATTGGAAGAGGGTATATGGTATTTAAAGTCAATAATTTTATGTTAGAATATTGAAAATATGCATAACATACAACAATACACTTACATTAAGATGTAAATCAATAGCAGAGATCTACTAGTCTAGCCTTCTATCTGTACAAGCAACAATAATGATGTAAGAAATAAGAGACAAGAGAACAAGAAAACAATACACCATATATACATGGTAAAATCCCAAATGGGAAACATACACGAGAAATTTTTGTCTTCTATATTCTTCAAAAATCTCCATCTTGCAATGCAAGGCATCTCCACATATGCATCACTCTCCATCATCATATCATGTGCGTACAAATGACATACACAACATGTGATGTGTGATTTCACAATATATCACAACATACCTAAAAGGGTCTCATTTACCTCTATTATATATCTCGAGGTATGGAATATTTACATCCCATAACACATGTGGGATAATTAGTTTTCTACCTCTCTTATATAAAGAATGGTTATAAGAGATTTAATTACATTATGCATGTGGGATAAATCTATTTTATAATATTAGAGTTATTTTATGCCTTTTATGATATTTTGCCAACAATACTACACAAGTCATCATTACATACTCTAACACTCCCCCTCAATGATGACTAGGAGAAAGAATATAAAATGAGGAAGGTGGCATCACACTAACATCCCCCTTGATGGAAACTTCCAGAATGCCCAATAAGATGCAAATAAGAACAAACTTCCCCTCATGAATATGATGAAGATAACAACTGCTTCTCATTGAACCATGCAATTGTACCCAAACCAAGTTGTACAATGAACTCTTATAGAACACCACAATAGTGTATAGAAACCTCTTATAACCAACACGCAAAATTGTGGCAAGCAGATAGTAATCACAACTTGTAACCCAACTGATAGTTGAAATAACTCTATAATTGACTGCATCAAATATACAAGAACCCAAGATATATACATCAAAATGTTTCTAGTGCTAGACAATCTTCAAAGAACCCTATTAAAGATTACATTGTTCCAAATAGATAGTATTCACAACCAAGTTAAAGGATGCAAGAACAATGGACCTCATCATGAAGACAAAAACCACAAATCTATCCATAGAGATTTTTCCATTAGATAGTCTTCATAACCAAAGAACTCTACTAAAGATTACATTACAAATATAAGACCCCGATGGTCTATCCATAGAAGTGCTTGTCCCGCAGATAAACATCATGAATTTATAGTAGAAGATAGATGTTTATTTCATACATTATTACTAGAATATGGTGATATGATATGGATTTTATTACATTAAATTCCTTCTTAAAATCAACCATCTTAGTTACCAAAAGGTTTCAACATTGTTGCTATCAAGGATAAGCTGAAAATATGAACAATGTTGAAGAACTAGAGATAACCACAACAATGTGCTTAAGATAGGAAGGAAAGACATGATCAAGTTTTCCCACAACTCTTCACAAACATCTATATGGAGATAGAGAAGTAAATAGAGAGCTAATTTACACAAAAGAACTTCCAAGATTAAAGCACATAATAAACATGATAAGCCCATAATTATACATGAAAAATATATGACATGAAATACGAAAAATAGATGAGCATATTAAATTTATTTTACACAACAAGGGTTAGCAAGGTTTTACAATAAGTGATCATAATATGATACCAAGATAAAATATTGAGCAAAATATGACACCATGTTAAAAGCATCATCATTATTAGGAGAGTGAGACCATGTTAGAATATTGAGCAAACAATTGATCAAATAAAACAATGATATCACTTATATATGAAAAATATAGCCATTAAGAAACTAAGCCTTAAGCATCAGTTCATTTCTTGTGGTTTCCATGAAAATGATAGAGACCCATGCCCCTGAACATGTCAAAAAAAATTCACACAAGAGGGTGAGAGACAATTAAAACAAGAACAAGACAACCTCTACAAACATGACAATTAAACTAACAACATAAATCCTAATACAAAGATAACAAGAATATCATGACAAGAATTTCAAGATAAGAATGAGAAAAATTGAAATTTCTCACCAATTTCAAAACCTCCCCATAACTAACCGACGGATCTGCAACACTATAGCACAAAACAATGAAAAGAAATCGCCAAATGACAAAAAAATTGCCGAAAAATGGGCATACTCGTTTTTGTTCACTATAGGGTGTGTATGAAGTTAGGGTATACGTGCATTTGCAGTGTATAGGAAATTTTTTTGTCTTTCAAGACCTGGAAACTACAAAAAATTGTTGAAACTGAAGCTGAAGCCATCTAGAAGGAAACTTGCAAAAACCTGAACCATAAATAGACAAACCACCAGATATGAAAAGAAATAGTTAGATCCTTGATGCTATATTAGTATACAATATATTTCAATTCATATCTACAAAGAAATCAAGAAAAACTTGAAAAAATAGAAAATTAATGATGAAGGTTAGGGTTTGAAAAAATTCTCAAACTTGCAACAAATGTCTAGAGATAAGAAAATACCACTTGAGATTAATAGATTGGATGACAAATCTACAAAATATGGAGGACCCAACTCTCAAAATATGAAGAATCATTGCTTGTAAAAATATCAAAGGATTTCCAAAGAAGGTAGAGCATAGCAGCTAGCTCCGATACCATGTTAGAATATTGAGAATATGCATAACATACAACAACACATGTACACTAACATGTAAATCAATAACAAGGATCTATTAGTCTATCCTTCTATCCATATAAGCAACAATAATCGTGTAAGAAATAGGAGACAAGAGGAAAAGAGAACAATACATTAAATATACGAGGTAAAATCCCAAACTGGGAAACATCCATGTGAAGGTTTGGTCTTCTATATTCTTCAAAAATCTCCATCTTACAATACAAAGCATCTCCACATATGCATCACTCTCCATCTTCACATCATGTCATAATCATGTGTGTACACATGACATATACAACATGAGATATGTGATTTCACAATATATAACCAACATACCCAAAAGGGTCTCCTTCGCCTCTATTATATAGCTAGAGTTATAGAATATCTACATCCCATAACACATATGGGATAAATAGTTTTCCACCTCTCTTATATAAAGAATGGTTATAATAGATTTAATTACATAATGCATGTGGGATGACTCTATTTTATAATATTAGAGTTATTTTATGCATTTTATAATATTTCACCAACAATACCACACAAGTCATCATTACATATATTCTAACAATTTATGGCTTAAATCTAGTGATAAAAATACTTATGCTTTCCAAAAGAAATCAAAGGAAAAAGTGCAAAAGAAAATAGTCAAAGAATAAATATGGTGGATGACAATAGTTTGAGGAACTTCTCATCTATCCAAGAGGTTTCTCTCTTCCATTTTGAGTCCTTGTATACAAAGGAGGAGGAGGGAAACAAAAAAACTTTCACTGCAATGTTGGCCAACATACCTCAATTGATTTCGATTGAAGAAAATGCAGAGCTAACCAAAGAGATTGAGGAAGGAGAAATTATTAAATCCATTTGAGAACTTATTGTAGATAAAGTGTCGGGTCCAAATGGCTTCTCAATCCACTTTTATCATGATTGTGAAGACATTATTAAGATTGTAATGTCCCCCTCACCCAATCCGACCATCGGGAGGGGATGCAGGCCAAATCTGGGCTCTCAAATTTCGCCCCAAAACCATAATATGATTTTCAACAAATAAAATGTGTGCAGAAACTGAAATAAACACCACGGAATTAAAATCTTCCCACACACATCTAGCATGCAAGTACACAAGCATAAACATTACAGGCATGAAATAAAACATTTCAGATTCAAATACATGAGAATACTTATCTTTATCCAACACAGATCCAAGCAACTAGTTGTGTAAGCGATATTTTTCACCCAACCATAGGCACTTCGTCCAGCATATACTCTTTCTATTGGGAGACCACCCCCAAGCTGGGCTATGAGGCCACCAGGGAGAAGGAAACACCTATTGGATTCTCTCTTTTAGCCCACAACCCATCCTACTCTCTATGCTTATCCAAATGCTCATACAGATCTCTACAGGGGTCTCACTCATCCCTCACATCCTTGGCTTCCATAATACCTGCCCCACATAACACCCTTCTAGCTCAGGCATCCCCTTCACCGAGTCACAGTTCTCTTAGGTGATCCATCTTGCCGGGTGCTTCCATTGTGTGCATAGAAGAAGTCCAATTTGATATTGTCTTCTATAGAACCACCTATAGCCTCAATTTGTGGCTTCTCAAGCACCTATGAGCAACAAAACTTGATGGGTAAGGGTTCCTAGCTTGCCCAACCTCTCTGCTCACCTACAACCAACAATTTTCACTTTCAAATCTGCAGCATGGTCTCCAAATTCGAATTTATGGGTTCAAAACAACATGGTAAGTTCATGGATAGCAAGGGAGAGATCCGCATCTTCTAAATCTGCATGAAAGAATGAGATAATGAGGGTTGGTGCCGAAGGATATGAGAAAATGGTGAAAAGACAACTGACATAACTTATGACATTAGAAGAAAGGACTCCTAGCAGCTGGAGACTGACTTCTGTCATGACAGAACTGTCATAAAAGTGCAGGCAGTTCCACGCTTCAATAACTACATGAGGTGACTTTTCCCACCAACCACACATGCATTAATGATTGGAGAATGGTCAAAAAATGAGATAATTGGCTTATTCTCATCACATGACAAAATTTTGGATGAGTTCTAAGGTGGAAACTTGGAAGCAAGGTTTCAGTCACCCATGGACCCCCTTTCCTCTTCCCCTCTGGTGGAATCATAGCCCCTTTAGTGCTCTTTACACAACCATTGTTGGACCATTTTATTATTTATGCACATAATATTTACATAATATTCTAAATCAACATAAAAGACAACGAAACAGTCCAAATAAAATATAAACATCATACATGCCTAGACATTCACTAGTCGGGCCTTGGCCTTGAGCTCCGCACTAGGAATTCACACTAGCATATTTACATCATTTACATAATATTGGCTAAATACATTCCAAGTCAAAACTAAGGGTATTACAAAGATATATTTGAAACATATGCTCTATCATATTCAAACAAGAACAAACTTGGGGGAATCACCAATTCTTTCTTTATTGCTCTTATCCCCAAAGAATTCAATCTATCAACCTTTTATAGATTCTATCAAATTTTCCTTTATAATTTTTCCTATAAAAAAATAACCAAAGTGATGGAAAATAAGCTAAAAAAGGTTCTTACCAAAATTATCTCTAAAAATCAAGGTGGTTTTATACATAAGAGACATTATTTTAGTGCAAGAGACCACACCTTATAGTAAGGAAAATAAATAAAAGAAATGATCATCAAAATTGAGGGTGGTTTTATATAGAAGAGACAAATTATTGATAACACTATTTTAGTGCAAGAGATCACACCTTTCACTAAGGCAAATAAATAAAAGGAGATCATTAAAATTGACATGGAAAATATTTTTAATAAGTAAGGCATTATTTCCTTTACATTGTTCTTTGTAAATTTGGTTTTAATGAAGTCTTTATTTCTTGGGTGAAATATTGTATTGGTATGCCATGGGTTGCTCCTTTAATAACTGGAAGACCCACAAAAATTTTCAAGAGCAGTAGAGGATTAAGGTAGGAGTATCTCATTTCACCACTTCTCTATATAATTATGGTGGATTCCTTAAACCAACATCTAGAAAAAGAAAGGGTGTTAGATAAGTTGAATGGAATTGATTTTGTTTTAGGATTTAAAGCCATCAATCATTTAGAATTTGCAAATGATACCCATTTCATAAAAAGAGCATCCACAATTATAAATGAGTGTATGATCATTAAAATTGACATAAAAAATATTTTTAATCAAGGAATTATTTTCTTTACATTGTTCTTTGTAAATTTGGTTTTAACTTTAAAGTCTTGTATTGGTATGCCATGGGTTGCTCCTTTGATAAATGGAGGACCCACAAAAATTTTCAAGAGCAACAGAGAATAAAGGTAGGGGTATCCCATTTCACCACTTCTCTATATAATTATGGTGGATTCCTTAAACCAACATCTAGAAAAAACAAAAGGAGGTTAGATAAGTTGAATGGAATTGATTTTGTTAGAGGATTTAAAGCCATTAATCATTTAGAGTTTGCAATTTGCACTTAATACCATTTCATAAAAGGAGCATCCACTATTATAAATTAGTGTTTCAATCTTGTTGTGGGTCACTTCCTTAATGCCTCTTTGGAGATAGATTTAAAGCCATTAATCATTTAGAGTTTGCAATTTGCAGTTGATACCATTTCATAAAAGGAGAATCCACTATTATAAATTAGTGTTTCAATCTTGTTGTGGGTCACTTCCTTAATGCCTTTGGAGCTAAGTTTAATAATGGCAAAATTCACATCCATGATTCTCATATCCACATATGGAACTACTTTGCTAAAGTGATATGGAACTAGTTTCCTAAAGTAGATATGAACCTATGAACACGGTAGAGAACTACTTTGCTAAACTGATATGGAACTAGTTTCCTAAAGTGGATATGAACCTATGAACAGGGTAGGCGATCCTTCTTTTGGGTAGGAATCACGTAGGAATTAAAAATGATGTGCATACCTTAGTTATTGAATGTGACACATTTGAAAGGAACAAAAGTGAGAGAGTGAAAGAATCCATGGACATTGTAACCCTCAATAATTTACTAGGTATTATTTTTTCATATAATATTTGATATAAATAATTAGTTGGTAGAGTAGATAGATAAGAGGATGTTTTTATATATATAAACTTTACCATCAGTCAGCTCAAATGGTATTCAAAGTCAAAGAAAAAGTGGGATGTGAATGAAGAGCGGCCACAAGCCCCAAAGTTGGATATTTCTCACTAATGGCAAGGCTCTGCGTTAAGTCTATATTTCTACAGTCTATATTTCTACAGGGAATTTCATTTTTATCTTTTTAGGATTGGTTTACTTTGCACGTGGATGGCATCCAATAGAAGAAGACGAGACATAGTAACATGATTTCGAGATATAAATAGGGTATTCGCCTCTACTCTTCACTCAAACTTTCAAGCCTCTCGTCTGTAAGAAAGAGAAGGAGAGTAAACTCAAACTTTCAAGCCTCTCGTCTGTAAGAAAGAGGAGGAGAGTAACAATGGCGGGCAAGGGAGTTGGCAGTCGACTGACCGCTCTTTTTCTGCTCATGCTTCTCGTTATAAGCGTTGGTAAATCTTCTTCTTTACTACTCTACTTGTTTTTTATTTTTTCATTGGATTGGAATGGAATTTTATATATATTGTTTGGTGATGGAAATGAAAATGTGTAATGTATTGTGATGCAGGGATGCTGCAGGTGGAAGTGGCAGAGGGTGGAGTGTGCAAAACCCAAAGCAGCAAGTTCAAAGGATATTGCGTGCTCAGCACCGATTGCAACGATGTTTGCCGAACTGAGGGATTTCCAGCGGGAAGCTGCGGTTTGCATGTCGTCAACAGAAAATGCTACTGCTACAAACCCTGCCCTTGATCTGTATCAGCTACTACGATGATATAATTATAATTATAGTAACAACTACTACTATATCTGCTGCTCTGCACTGCTCTTCTCTGCTATGTAGACTTCTAATAACAGAGAAAGCTATTATGTATATTACAGAAGTGTCATGGTCTTTGCTGTTGGTATTGTTCGGTTTGTATGTTCAAGTTGGAGAATTAATATATTTGATGTTATCACTGTTGTTATTGATAAGCGCTCTAAAACGATATTGTCTCTTTACTTCGGAAACATTGGATGGTTGTTTTGCTGTTTAAATAAATATCAAATTAAAACTAAAATCAAATCAAAATACAGGCAGCCATTTCACCTACTTGTGCATCACTGGAGAGCATCTTTATAGCCATTTTAACTTTTATAAATTTGAATCTGTACAATTTTAAGGTTTGTGATTTCAACTATTTAGATTAGAATACTTATAGATTACAAGTTAAGTATCATGAACAAAATATATGTTACCTGTTCTCCATGCATAATTGTAATTACCAGTTGTCTATACCTCAACTACCTCTTATCATCCCTTTCTTTTAGTTAAACTGATTGTCTGCCACTGGTTATCTTATCTTCTTTATTTTTATAATTCTTTATATAAAATTTGGAACAATACCCATAAAATCAACCTAGAGGACACTTGTCTCATCCTCCTGCAATAAGTTATTAACGAACACAACCACATTTTTAAAAATGATTCATATATGTATATCAACCATTTTTAATCTGTATTATCTTTCACAATCTTTTATTAAATTTATATTGTACACTTTATACACTTAATCTATCTAATCTCAATTAATCTCAAACCTAAGAAGAAGATGAATTTTATTTCTCCATTTCTAACTCCAACTTTACTATAAGTAATAATAAATATAAAGAAGCTTGCAAAATTAAATTTATAAACATTTTAAATATAAAAAAAAAATACATTTTTCATATATAAATTTATAGATTGTGAATTTATCTTCATACTAATTTATCACTTTTCTTTGAAAAATAAAATATTTCCCTGCTATTAAATAACCTGACACAGGAGATCACTATTCTTCGTATCAGCATGTAAACATTTCCCATTCAATGTTTGCTCAGATGATATGGATGAGCTTTAACTTTATTAAATTATCCTAACTGTGATCCATGATCCATAGATTCTGTAGAGGAAAAGAGTATCCCCAATTTCTATCTTCTTCCTTTGTAGATAGATTTGATTTTATCACTCAATATAATCAAATTGTATTATATTTTAATTTTTAATATTAAAATTTAAATAATTAAAAAAAATTAATTAATATAATTTAATTTAACTAAAATAATAATAATTGATAGCCATGAAAATGATGACAAAGTTTATGTTTAAATAAAAAAATTAATATTAAATAATTAAAAAACAATCATAACTAATCAATATAATTCATTATTATTAAAATAATAATGATTGAGAATGAAGAAGATTACAAAGTTGAAAATTTAATAGTATAAATTTAAATATTGAAATAAATATTAAAAAATATAACAAAGTCAATGTAAATGAAAATTTCATATATTTAAATTTGATAAAAAATCTAAATTTGAAAAAAATATCATTTAAAATTGATAAAGTCTATGTAAATGAAAATTTAATATATTTAAATTTAATAAAATAATCTAAATTTGAAAAACAAATCATTTAAAATTTTAAACACTTATTACAAAGATATTTAAATATCAATTTTATATATAGAAAATATATTTCTTTAATTTTTTATATATATAAGGAGTAGTCTATTAGACTTTAAAGTTGTTTTTGGTGGGAATCGAGTAAATTGGTGAAATTCAAATATAGAAGTGTTTAAATTGTGTTTTTGAATCTATAAATAGATTTAGCACCACTTTAAACAAAATAAAACAAAAAATATGCTTTGAAAAGATTGAAAACCTAGAATATTTAGACTACACCTATATATAATCTTTGTAAAATCTATAAATACAATCACCTAAAAAATTCTTATCACCCCAACTCAAAAAATCTAAAATACAATCATCCAAATTTTGTTGTTCATATTCCTTTACCAATATTTTTTTCAAGATTCATGTGTATGTGAAAATGTCTTTAAATGTTTGGTTTATTTGGTTTATTTATGAATATCTTCCTCAATTAAATTTCTTAAACAAAGTTTAAAGATTGAAATATAGCATAAAGGAATGTGCAAATCCCATGTTTCCACATCAGGTTTATTAAGCTTTTGAAGGATTTTGGCTAGATTTATAGCAATCTCGTATACCATAATTTGTTTATTAAGATTTATAAGGTTTCCGATATTATAAGAATAACAAAATTTTAAAAAGATAGATTTTAGACTTATTGTTACACGCAAAGTCCAAATAAGTTTGAATTTTATGTGATCCTTCCCGTTTCAAATTATGTAAGTTTAAAACGGTAAAGGTTTTGCTAGTTTATTTTATTGCCTCAAGGTTATATATTTACAAGTTTTGGAAGAAACAAAAATATATTATGTATGTAGTTGTTGTACATCAATATTATAAGATTTTAAATTATAAAAAGGGAGGGGGAGAGGTGGAGGGGGAGGGGGAGAGAGTGATAGAGGGGGAGGGAGAGGGGGGGTAGGGGGAGGGGGGAGTGGGGGAGGATACAGAGGGATAGTGAGGAGGTGGAGGTGGTGGGGTTGAGAGGGTGAAATAGGGATGAGAGGGAGGGTGAGGGAGAGAGGGGAAGGGTGGGTTGGAGAGGGCTCTTAAATTATAAAAAGTGTATATTTAATAGGTTGAAATTAATATGAAATTCATGCTAAAAATATCGAATACATATTAAACATGGATATCTTGAATGTCCAATTGTCATAGATTGCAACACTAATTATTTGACATTTGGTAACTCGAGAACAAGTCGATCATCCCAATTGTATCTACATATAGATTTTTTTATGTTCATTATTCATTGGTTAACCAATACCATGTTAACATATGATCGGCATTAAACATGTCAAAGCAGAGTGGATATTCATAGTTTTAAATAAATATAACAGCCTTGGACATCACTTAACCAATGTAAACTTGATATTATGCCAATGATTATTTGATGTCCAATTGATGTAAAAGAGATTATTGATTTTCTATGTGGCGGTGCCATATCAACAAAATGCTAACTTGTAATTTGCCACTTGGCTGGTGTCATGCCATCAAGGTTGGCATGGCATCCACCACATGGAACGCATACACATTAGTGTTTCACTAACATGGCACCTACCACGTGGAAGATCACGAAAGTTGTTGCTGTCGTTTATTACACGTTGGAGAATGGACGTATATGATGAACCTTTAACAAGTGTTCAATGTAAAATATGCAAAATGAAAATATATATAACAAATAATGTCTAATGTCTAATACATATCGAATTCATGTTGAAAAATAAAAGTCGAATATCTTTCTAACAATAAAAATATTCAATGCTAGGGTAAAGCTAAAGATTCATCGATATAATCGATATATTAGAGAATGATTTTGGATAATCATAGTGGTATGAACTATAAAATATTTTGGTTTTATTTTCGTTGTGTTGAAGAGGTACATTTTATAGTTTAGTAGGGGAATGTGTAACTTCTTCCAAACATTGCATTAAACACTTAAATAATGTCGAGAGTGCAAATATTGAGAAAAGGTTTGCACCTCCAAAGATTTGATCTCTCTCGATACTTTGTAGATCTCCTTTTAAAATGGATCTATGCTATTTATATTCTTATTCCCATTCTTATTTTTCTATTAGTTAAAAATATTTTAAAAATAAAATAAAATAAAATAAAAGTATTTAAAATTTTCGCATGTGAAACACAAACAAAAACCATTTCATATAAAAAGATGCAATCATATGTTATATAAAAAAAACATTTCATATAAAAGGAAATACTGAAACATTATCTAAAAAATAACTAAATAACTTTTATATTGAAGTACCAAGGATGCCTTATCAAATGAAAAACATAGGAGTTTAGACCCCAACACGTGGGTATTTGTTTCTTATATATGTGAAATGTTAGCATTGCTTACAAAATATTCTAAAGAATGTCTGGTTAAGATGATGTGTCATGGAATTTAATCAATTTTTTTTGCTTATTTATAGAATAACCATCACCACGAAGCATTGATGTTCTTTTATGTAATATTGATGTTTTTTTTTTTATTTGGTTTATTTCTATAACAACAACCACCACGAAGCATTGATGTTATTCTATGCAATATTATAATTTCAAAGAATAAAATCTAACTCAATCACCAACATCAATATTTTGTTGTGTGATACAATTTTTTGGCACTAAAACAAGGTAAGAAAATGGTTTTTTTTAATATTCTATAGTTAACAAAGAAATAAATATATAAAATATACACGTAGCTTGGAGAAGGTTCATCCATGGGTGAATCAATGAAGATAAGTAACATTTTTAGCAAAACATGAAAGTGAAGATTAAATATTTTACTTATTTATTAAATTTAAGTCCTCAAAACTCATCTATGCCTTGTGAATTTTGATATACAACAAAAAACAAATCGTAGAGAATTATGTTTTATTTTCAATTATATAAATATTATAATAAGATGGATTTAAATTGATTTTAGATCTTTTGAAATAAAAAATAATTAAGTGTTTTATTGTTTTAATTAAAAAGGTTAATACATATTCCATTCAATTCTACTTATTAATAGTTTTTAAGTGTTTTATTATTTTAATTAAAAATGATAATAACACATTCTATGTAATTCTACTTATTAACATTTTAAAATATATCTATTAATATTAAAATATATCTATTGATATTAATATAATGGATTACAATATTTGGTCAGTTATACCAACTCGAATTAAGTTGGAGATGGATATGGTTGGAAGTCTCCTTTTAGATATGTGTTTCATATTGGATCTGGACCCATGATACTAAATAGTTGGGTTCATATAAATATTATAATAAGATGGATTTAAATTGATTTTAGATCTTTTGTAATAGAAAATAATTAATAGTTTTTAAATGTTTTATTGTTTTAGTTAAAAAGGCTAATAACACATTCCATTCAATTCTACTTATTACCATTTTCCTTTTTTATATAGTGTGTTTTTGTATTTTCAATTCAATAATTTTTTTGTTAAACCAAATCAGATTTAATATTTTTTTAATTATGTAAACACTTCTTCAATGATTGGATTTGATGACATTAAATAGTTGGTCAATAATATTTCGTTCATAAAAATATTATAACAAGATGGATTTAGATTACCTTTATATATTTTGTGATAAAAAATAATTTAATTTTTTATTTTAAAATATATTTATTAATATTAATATAATGGATTAGAATATTTTATATGGTATTTTATGTGACGGGGAGGAATTAAAATAAAAAAATATTTATGTTTCAATCAAAAACTTTAATATATTTATTTCAAATATAATTATTAATTCAATTTATATTTATTATATATATATTATAATAATGATTTATACATATATGTTAAGTTTCAATTTAAAAACTTATTATTCTATTTAATGTCAAGTCTTCACAATATTTTATAATTAAGTAAAAGATTAGTCAATATTTTATAAAGATTTTATAATTCATTGAAATATATATATATATATATATATTTGAATTTTTTTAATTATTAAAAGGATTCGCCCAATTATTATATATATAAATGTATGGAGGGTTCTTAAAATTTTCCCAAATATGGTTTTAAATATTATGTATTTCATATTAATTAATGTTTAAATGGAATTTAAAAAATATCATTCATAAAAAAAATTAAATTTTCTATGGAAAAATAACTATTAGCTCAAATATCTTGATCGAGGGTTATGTAAACCTTCAATCGAGATTTTATTGATTGAGCTATTTTTTTTCATGTTCATGCCCTCCTCTTGCCAAAAAGTATTAACCATCTTCATGGGAACACCCTCTTGTCTTGTTCATTATAATTGTACTCTTTAAAAAATTCTTGTGAAGCATATAACCCTAATTCTTTAATTTTATTTTTGTATCCCGCAATAGGTCATGTCATATACTTTCTATACTTTATCCATAAATTATTAACAATTTTATAATTAACCATTTGATATTTAATTCATTTATTTACCTTCCACATTTACAGTAGAAGTTTTTGGTGCTTTGTCATACATTTGCTTGACAAGGCTTAATATTCCCTAGTCGATGTGTTTTTTAGATCGTCTTGAGTGGGCATATTACCATATTTGGTTGACCACATATCATAACATAACACAATTAATACTAAATTAGATTTAAATCATAGTTAAATAGTTCAGTCCTCAAATCTTTTAAATTATAGTATTTACATATATTCCTTTCACTTGACATATCCTTTGAAGCCAAGTTTGTGTCAACCAACCTTCTCCAATCTACCCTTAGTGGTATAGGTCAAATACAAAATTATTTATTCAATTATTATTATATTGTAATTACTTTTTTTTGGCTCTCCAACTTTTGGCTTCTTTCCCTCTATTTTCATCTTCTTCTCCCTAGAATCCACCACTAATGGATACCACTCACTTCTAAGAACTAATGAAGGACACTCATGATTAGGGAAGCATTGCATTTTTTTTGGTAGGTGTCCCACACTCTCTGTAAATACTTCCATACCAGTGAAGAAATTTCCTTTTGGTTGAATATTTGTCCAAAAAGACACCTTCTCATGCAACTCAGATTAAAAAGATTCAATCCATGCTAATGTAACTATATTACAATTAGACTTATAAAATCAATATAAAAATGTTAATTTGCATAAATCAATATACTTTGAGAAATTAATAATTACCATGAATTTTTAGCCCCTTCATCAGAACAAGTATTAGGAAAGAAAATACATAAAGGCATGGCCATTCTATCCATCATTGACCACTTTAAGAAATCCATAATGGAGTTAATCAATCCTTTAAGTAGGATTCCTCACATGCAATACTGTGGGAAAATACCATGGGACACCCAAAACCATGGGCCTAGCAAAAACATCTTTCACTCTAACCTAACATTCCCCCATTTAAACTTGACTTGGGGTAATCACCAACCCCCTACAAAATTTTAACCCAATATCTGGGAATACAACATGCCCTCTTTCTTCAGTCCACCTAAATCTACCTCTAGACTTTTCAGACTCACCAAACTAGGGGTAGGAAAGCCTAACTAAGCCTTACAACCATATTCCCATTTACATTGTGATCAAATCATGACTCCATAAAAAGTTACAATACAGTGAGCCAATTACTTCTTCATCTACATATTATTTCATGTGCTTCTTCCCATCAATGCTTCACTTAGATTCATGCCATGGGTTAGTGCCAAAGTTGACTCTTGACTGCAAGAGAGCCAAGCTTAACGCATCTTGAATGTGTGTTTGATGTTTAGTTGGGATGGTGGATCAACAAGACTAAATGAATAAGGGAAATGGTGGCAAACTGACTGTAAATTTGTGATATATTGTTGGACATGGAGTCAAATAAACACTCTATGAATTAAAGGCAATCGCGCTGAGTTATCACATGGATAATTTGCATAATTACTTATATAAGAAGGAAAAGAAAACATAAATATGAACATCCACTAAACTGAGAGACTCTCTGCAAAATGGATTTAAAGTATGCTTGAACAAAATACACAAATGACAGGAAATCACAGCAAATACGTTGCTTCTTGAGAATATCTCATTCATGTGCAGCCATTGATACTCAATGTCTATAATTCATTCGAGCAAGAATACAAATAAACAAGAAAATTAACATGTTTATAAACTGCCCTCAAGAATCCTCAATAACAGGAATGAAAAGAAATCATGCCCTTAGGCTTACAATGAAAGCATACACAACTTTTTCAGTGTCCCCAGAACCCTCTCTCGAGCCTCAGACTGAACCCACTTTTACATCATTATTCTCTCATACTTATAACAGATTCAAAACAATGTAAGAAAGTTACATCAGGTAGGATCGAAGATCCTCCTTTACCCAAAATAGTCTAACAAGAAACTGAGTCACAAACCAAAACATGGAAATGATTAAATCCTCCTATTTTATAGAAACCATCTTTCACTTGAATTATGTTGATGCGTGCTGTCGAATCCACATATTACTCATAACTGAGAAGCATTGCAGATAAATATGCTGACATTTGTTGAAGAATATAATCATGCATTGAAGGAACCTGGAAATCTGGGAATTTGATGTTGATTGTTTGCCTTAAGGTTTGGATTGCCCCTAATTTTGTGGAATTCCAAACTTATCTCATTTTTTCTCTGTTGAATACAAAAACGCTCTTTAAATCTTGGAAAGAATCCTCTGTTCACTTATTTCCTTCTATCTTCAATCTCAACCGAATTTACTTGCTTGTCGCACATATAAATATGATTTGATAGAAGACTGGGCTTGCATTGTTAAATCTGGAATTGATGCTGAATACAAAAACGCTCTTTAAATCTTGGAAAGAATCCTCTGTTTACTTGTTTCCTTCTATCTTCAATCTCAACCGAATTTAGTTGCTTGTCGCACATATAAATATGATTTCATAGAAGACTGGGCTTGCATTGTTAAATCTGGAATTGATTATAAAGCTAGGGGCTGTCGCTTGTCAAATTTGAATGCTAGCACAGTAGCTAGAAAATATGAAACAACCCGAATCCTTTTGACCAAAAATATGCTCTGTCACATGTAGATGAGTTGTCATATCTTCAAGAAGTTTCTCTCCAAAAAATTCGAGTTATTCTTCACCTATGACAAAGAACTCCATCATCACTGTCAAAATCAATATGCACAAAAATAATTTTTCCTTTTAATAATTTTGCAACTTCCTTTACTTCCACGTGAGTGTCATCGTGGATGCTTTTCCTCCATAGTCTAACTTTGTGGCTTATTTCTTTTTAAGAAATGCTCACTTTCACCCGGATTTATCATTCAAAGTAATATTTACCAAAATGATATCAAAGGTGATGCTATAAACAGTCCTAAACAAATTAGTTCTCATTGATAAAACCATAGTAAACCATCCTCAACAAATTTGAACACCAATATTGAAGCTATTCGTGCCAATCAAGTTCCAGTTGTTGCACCAAGGATGATCTCTTAGTCTTTTTATTCTGATTTCTTGTTCGAATCCTCAATGATATTTAAACATTAACTCACTGACACTCTTGACATTCAGTTGATCAGTGTGAATATCCACTTCCACACTTGAAATAACGATGTTCAAATCCTGGTGAATGTTCTCCATTGCTCGGTGTTTGTTGTATGCTGACCAGCAGGTTTCTCACCATCTGAACCCTCCTGGTGGTTGTGTCCTTCCGAATTGGCAGTATCGAACACTTGGTATTGACATTAAGCAGTACATATTTGACACTTAGGCATTCTTTCAACACCTGCAGGCTTGCTTTGACAACCTGATGGCGCATTGTAGTTGCATCTTCAAATATTTTTCAAGCATTCATATTGGCATATGGAAGTTTCGATACTTGGCTTTGGCCGGCTTGGATTTTAATCCTTTGCGTAATGGTAATATCCCACATTCAAGAGGAAAACAAAATATATATTTGTGGGATGTGCCTCAACCCTTGACGCGTAGACCATAATAATTGATCCATGTCTCTTGATTAACGCTCCATGCATAAAATGTGAGATATGGTGTAAGCTTTGGTTTATGGTGTGAGAGGTTAATATAAAGTATGAGAGGATAAGACAAAAACCTATAATTTTACAACTAGCATTTGCCTTGGTAGGAAAAGAGGAAAGTTAGAAGGAACAAAAAATAGGCACAGGGAGCGAAGGATATTGGTAGGAAAAGAGCAAAGTTTGTAACAATCTCAGATTGGTTTCCATTGGGAGGGTTGATTGGTTTCCATTGGGAGTGCTTTCTATGAGGAGAGAATGACAAAGAACGTGCAGCTTCAAGAAGGGTAAGGTGCTCGAGTGCAGGGGGTGGCTGCGTGTATGCAAAAATTAAGGTGGGTGTTGGAGGGGTGTCAGGAGAGTCATTGGAAACACGTCGAAAAATGCTTTGGCTAACATCCGAGGATACAAAGGAGAGACTGGAAAGGGAAAGAGGGATTTTTTGGAGCATGTGGCAAGTCTCTTGTGCACCAATGTCACGATCTGCAACAGTTTCTGACAATAATCGTTTAATTGGTTGAAGGATGGGGCTATCATTTGGAGTTGCATGTGCAAGACGAGAAAGAATTGCATGGTAGTTTTCTGATTTGGGCTCTGCCTTTGCTGCATATTTTGAAATGTATTTGAGGACAGCATGTCTAGAGAGAACAGGTTGGCAATCAACATTAGCTCCCCAAATTGAGAGCATGGCAGGGTTGTGAATGTTTAGGAGGGCATTGTTCCTTGCAGGCTTATATGTTTTGTGGCCATTTTCATCAATGAACAAAGAAGAAGTAGGTTGTAGATTAAAGGGGAAGCCCTAGCGACATTGAAGAGATGATCATTTTTTCCGGAGGCAAGAAGATTGTGAACATTTTGTGTGCCTTTGAACACAATTAACGAGGTCTTCATAATCAACCAAGTGGTTCGCTGCAAGTATGGAATGTGATCCAATGGTGCATGGATCATTTGTAGTAGACGTTGCAAAATGAAAAGTTGGAAGTGTTTGAAATAATTCAGTATAGGTTTTACAAAAGGGTGTTGTGGCCAGAGATTGCAGTTAACCGATACACAAGGTGAAGACTGATAACATAAAATATTTGTATACATACTGATGGAGGTTAATATGAGTTGGAAAATGAAAGGTTAAAATACATTTAGAGATGGACCAATCTGATTATTTAAACTATTATCTACTAAACATCTTTGGGAGAAAAAAAACATCTATAATAACTTAGATTATAGTTTCGCTAATTGTAAATTTAAATGTAACTTGAAGTTTCATAAAAGGTGGATTTACAGTTGTCTAAAATATTGATTTAATTTAAAATCTCTTACACATTTTTTTTTAGTTTCTTAGGAAATATATTTGTATTAATTTTTTTTTATTATGTTTATATCGAATTGCCCACTTGAAACCACAAATTCAAAAGCTGTTTGAAAACATCATCCACGTATAAGCAGGGCTTGGCATGTGTAGAAGGTGAAAAAGGATCCTGTAACAAATGGAAGATTGTAACAATTTTAGATAACAGGTGGCACAAATTAGATGTGGCATGTACGAGCGTAATGGTGCATGCTATGGAGAAGTAGAAAATTAATGAAATGGTTTGCCAGATGGAAAATTAATGAACCAGTTTGCTATCTTGGATTACCATGACACCTCACCTAAGGGGAGAGAAATCGATTAGACATCAACCCTAAACGACGAGGCTCAAGTAGAATTAAAGAATTTGTCCATGTTCCTGCTTTCTATCTTCTTGAAGTGCGGGACTTTTGATGAATATATTCTAAATTGAAAGTGTTCAAGGAAGGTTGGATTTGACCAGCGGTAAAGAAAACTTCCCGTTGAGTCTAATCGATTAAAATATACATCGATTTCAGACTGCTAGTGTAATATCGTATTTCATTGTTGTAGAAATGCATTTTAGGGAATATATGGCTATGTGAAGCTTGTTGTAGAATCTCAAATGTAGAAATGTTATAAAATATATTATTTGTGCTTGTGTGTGAGGGGATGGGTGCATATAAATAAATAAATATTTAATATGACAAGACTGACCACAATGATGGAGTAACACTTTTTCTTAATCAAAGTAGTCTCTAGTTCTGTCGGTTGCCAATTGTCCAAACAATCTCCATTGACCAAAGTAGGTGGCGGTCAATGGGCTGCTGGCTTGCCACTTGTCCAAACAATGTCATGCATTTCCGAACCAATTTTCCAAACTGCTTGGCAAGTTGATTTGCATAAGGTGTTGCAACTACCCTCTTGCCCCCTTCTGATGCAGGATGGATTGATGATGCCACCGGGGCTGCAGCAGAGGCTAGTTTTGATGGCAAAACAACTTCAGAAGAAGGTGACGGGGATAGTGCCACTGAAGTTGTTGAGGATGGGGAAGGCAGCATTGAAGGTGGTGGCGATGCAGTGGTTGTAGCACTGGTGCTTTCCTTATTAACAATTTTGGCCCTGACTGACAATTTGAGTTGCCCAAAGCATTGGCTCTCCAAGAATGGAAAGTCTGCATCAGGAGGAGCATAACTTGCATACCAAGTCACAAGAGGGGCATATCCCACGTGCCATTCATGCAGTTACATCATTTCAACTTGTTACTCCAGTGGTTATTGCCGCTAGGTGGTCCATACAGTTTACGATTTGTCCTGAAGATATATGAGCAACATTTTAGAGCAAATAAATGATTTTTTAAACGATTTGACGACTGGCTATTTTAAAGTAAGAGAAAACTACATCTCTCTATCTCATGGAGGGTGCAATTGCCACACGTTTGATCCACTAGATCATTATTTTAAAATACTGTATTAATAGATTTAAAACTTTAAAAATCCTAAAATTACAACAATGAACATAACATATATTGAATTTGTTTCCAATCCAATCAAAACTAACCAAAAAAACACTCATACAAGTATTATTTATAGCATTATTTTAATGTTAAATCAGAGAACATTATTTTAATATTCTACATTAATTCAAAATAGAAGCTTAAAATGCATTAGAAGAAACAGATAATATAGAGGTTGCACCTACGTTGGGCTAGATGTTTGCATTTCAAATTGTCATATGGGTTGCATTTCTTAAAAACCAATTAAGAACCTAACACAATAACAACAAAGAGGAAGATCAAGATTATTTGTTTGAAGATGATGTGGAGAATGGTATTTCTCAGTAAACAAATATTAAATGGTGGAGATAAATGAATTATTAGGGGTGGGACTCACAAAAAGTGATTTTGCTACTATTTCGTATGTTTTCAAATAGAATTTAAAAATGTAGTGTCCATCACTATTATTGATATAAATTCTACCTCAACATGGGGTTGTCTAATGTTTCATTTTCGGTGATTATTGTTTGAATCTGGAAAAAAAAAATTAAAAATAATAGATGCCCATGTCCTCATATGCAAATATAAAAAAAGAAAAAAATTACATCACTTATCCATTGTATTGAATATTCAATGCCTATTGACAAATTTCCTAGATGCATGTATAAAGTTATTCATGCTAAGATTCTACATTTTCTATTTTCACCCGAGAGTGTTGGGGACACCAAAATTGAATTCCCAACTAGTAACTCTCAGTGTGCTCTCAGTGCACCAGACAATGGACAGTTGCTTTCGCAATACTTTGTCATTGCTTTCCTAAAGAAATGGAAGACAAAAGTTGGCCTAGGAACTGATTGATAGTTTGCAACAAAGTATGAACAACTATATAGTGTGAAGAAATCTGGAAAGCATACAGTGACACAGTCATTGAGTTCTTTTCCTAGAGATACAGTTATGTGATGCCATGTGGAAGAAGCTTTTGTTAAAACCAATGCAATTCATCAATTCATATACCTAATGTTTATGGCTTATCTCTTTAGCGAACCATGTAAACTAAATTTTGAATCATTCTCATCTTTTATATATGCACCTTGCATACATTATTTAATGGTCTATTATCAAATCAAGGATTTAAAATTAAATTATGTAGTGCAATGAAGAGTTAATGCCAATTAATTTAGCATTTTGCAAGATTGAACCAACTACCAATATTTTTCATAGACAAATCACAACTATAGAATATTTATAAAGGTTGCTAGCCTCTCTGAATTTCAAATAATGCCAATTAACTCAGTTTTCGCATTAATCTAAATTCTAAAATAGCATTTATATATTTCACCTTTTTATCTACATATATTAGTTCTAATAATATAATATAAATATATTTTAAATTTTTTTGCTTTTGTACCTATCATTATTGCTTACCTTTTCTGAACCAAAAATTCATTCAATTGTATAATTGGCCACTCTTGTGGACTACTAATCACTACTAATCGAACTACATATTATTGTCCAAAGGGACAAAATCCTACTATAAGACTCGAATAATTCTATGCCATAAAATCCATTAATTTTATGTCGGAAGGTGACATGGCTTACAACACATGTGCACTAGATAAAACGTTTCCACATGACTTGTCAAAGGTTTTTTAAAACAGTGTTGACTTTGGAAGTTCGAAAGCATATATAGTTTCAAGAATGCTTATCTTTATTATTGTTTCATTATGCAGACTGCGTTGTTGGCATGGTTAGTCACTTTTTGTTGTCAATGAATATTCAGTGGTTTTATTCTAGCTTGCCAGGTGGTTAATTCATCAATACTTACTGCTAAGCTCCGAGTGATTAATTAATCAGCACTTATAGGACCGTCGTTCCTCCCTCCATCAATACATAATAAATTGTATTAAAACTGTTTTGCGGTTTTATTTCTATACATACTTCCTCTCATGACCAACACAGAAGCATGATTTAATATGCTCATGTAATTATTCACTGTCCAGACAAACGACTCGTATTAAAATTATGAATGAACCCAAAGGACGTGTGTCAGCATCGTTTATGATTTCGAGTCTACCAAAAGACGTGTGTCCACAATCATCATTCACAATGATTAGCTCATGAGTTTTGAACAACTAATGCCTGCCATGTTGAGAAGGAGTAATTCAATATGCGTAAAGCAACGACTGTATCATGCATGCACCCCTGATCAAGCCACGATAGGTTTTCTCTTGTGCATGTGGTGGAAACGTTTCACATTTGTCAACAATTAGAGGATATTAAATTTTGTGAGCAATTTGCTAACAGCTTCTGGAAGCCCAATGCTTTCCTTCTCATGCCACAATCATGTTTCCAACATCTGCATCCAGCCACCCATGAGGATTCGAAACTTGCATCGATCTCCCACAGTACTAAACCATCATCAGCAATATAGCTAGTCACAATCCAACCTTACCAGTTTGGATGCATACATGATGGGCGTGAGGAAACCAAATGGTAAAGCCGACAATGGTTCACATATAGTTGAGTTAAGGAAAATACTGCCATTGCCTACAATTCCCAACAAGGAGGCAGATGAGGAGATAGAGAAACTCAGGGTTTGAACGTTGAACAAGTCTCCATGGGATGTTCCCTCATTTGTCCAAGCATTTCTCATGAAACCCACCACCGAACTAGCCGATGATCAATCCATGCAAAATAGTGGCGTGAAGAGGAGAGGAATAATAAGAAGAAGTTGAGGACACGACCATTGGTACCAAAGAAATGGAAGGCAAAGGCAATGGCAGAGGCAAAGCAGCAGGTATTTGCATGTTAACCTAAAATACTAGGGTTAATTTTGCCTTCTTCATCTTTATTCTAATGGTTTGGGACTCCGTTTTACCTCTTTGGTTTTAGGATTTTTGAGAAATAATTTGTACGATTATGCCGTTAATTAGGACGATTCCGTGGTATTGGCTGTATTCCCAAACAATTCTTGAATTCTTTGCTATTTTCTATATTTAAACAGAGATATCTGCATTCTCCTACAACAACGATGGGCAGTGAAGGTCAATATAGAGATATGAAGTTGTTCTCTAAAGAATGAAGTTGTTCTTTGGTTATGCTAATATCAATGAAGTTGTTCTTTATGGCATCTGACATATTTTGCATTTATTCATGCATGCTTTCAGCCGGCTGTATTGCATGGTACTTGACAAATTATTTTGCATTATTTATGGATTCCTTCCCATGAAAGTAGCAGAGTCCGCGAGGCTCTCTGAGAACACAAGGGCTTTTAGAAATAAATCTGCAATATTGATGTGCAGAGTTCCCAAAGGTCGTTTTCATACATTTCTCTCTCTATATGTTGTTGTAATATTGATACGGGGAGGCGTAGCATTTGTAGAGAACGCGGATATGGAGAAGGAGATGGGCATAAGCTTAGAATCCCAAGTGTTCCTGGGTTGTCTGAGTTAGAAGAGCTTACAAGTATGGAGCCATTCCATTAACATCTTTGGAGGAGTTGTGGGCAGACTGGTGTGTGAAGCTGAACAAGATACGTGGCTTGGATCACGCGACAAAAATTAAAATCCTAAATGTTGTTGGGATGTCCGAGTTAGAAGAGCTGCCAAGTATGGAGCCATTAACATCTTTGGAGGAGTTGTGGGAAGACGAGTGTGTGAAGCTGAAGAGCATACGGGGGTTGGAGCACGCTGGGAGATCTCTCCTACAATAACCAGTGCAAAGAGGAGTTGTGGGAAGATGGGTGTGTGAAGCTGAATAGCATACAGGGGTTGGAGCACGCTGGGAGAGCTCTCCTGCAATAACCAGCGCGTGCAATAACCAGGAAGGCGCGTGCAATAACTAGGAAGGAAAGGTACTTTGGAGAGATGGGAGAGAAAGTTGTAACAAGGTACTTTGGAGAGCTGGGAGAGAAAGTTGTAATAGTAAAAAATCTATGGGGCCAAAGCGGCCATCCACCTGGCAGGATTCCATTCGCTCTATGAGCGAGGAATCTAGCTGATGTGGATGGTTATGCTTCTTCACAGTGAAATGCCTATGATGTAATAATCACTTTATGATTTTTATAGTTACTTAACATGAAAAGGAATATGGGAAGAAATTATTTATTTTGGAAAAATATCATAAAATAAAATCATTTAAAATTAAGCCAAAACCAAAAGTATTATAAAAGATTTTAAAATAATAATTAATTCTTTAAATTTTGGCTTTTAGGGAAAGTTCTAACCAAGAGGTGATAGGTTAGGTCATAAGGTTAGGCTTACATCCTTTTATGGATTGGGTCATATGTAAATGGGTGAAAGAACTGGGGAAGTATGGTATAAAGACATAGAGTATCATGGACACATAGGAATGTTTACCATTTTGGGATTTAAGAATTGGCACGAAGGATTTGAGGTGTGGGAAATATTTTGAACTTTTTGGTAGTGTCTTCTTTATATTTTTTGGTCAACGTGTTAACAGAAACTAAAAATTTCGATAGAGAAAATTCCAGTACCAATACCATGCATTTTTTTTCATGTGCCATTATTACTATATGTCCACTGGCAATTTCATCTCAAATGCTCTCTCCATGGCTCCAAGCATCAAACCACTCTCTCCACAGAATTGTCTTAGTTGCACAACTCTAATACCAGTTGTTAGGAAATAAAATACATAATAAACAAGTTAACACACAAAATGGAGAATAAAATTTACCCTTGAAACCCAAACAAGGAAAACCCGCAACAATAGATCTATTACCCTTGACCACTCCGACCAAGGCATGGCCAATCCATCCATAAGCGACCACTTAGGCAATCTACAATAGAGTTACTCTAGAATTTAAGTAGGCTTCCTTGCATGCAATACCATGGGAAAATACCATGAGACACCCGAAACCATGGACCCATAAACCACCAATGGTAAACCCATCTTTGACTCTTCTACCAAATCAAGTTCAACCTAATGACAAGTTCATCGTCCATGTCTAAATCAAACTCAATGACCCATTGCTATCAACAATTGTGAGAAACTAGGGTTGATAACCCATAACTATAAGCAAAGTATCATCAGTATGCATGCAACTAGATCCATGGTGACATTGTGTGGTATCGGTAGCAGTAGGAGTAGAGACACCAACAATAGAAGCAAGACTAGAGGCACCTATAGTAGGAGTAGTAGTAGAGTTTCCAAGGGTAAATGCAAGTGTGATAGTGCCAATACTTGAGACATCTTCTCTCAAAAATTCCTATTAAAAAAATATTGTGTTAGGTATAATTAATAAAAAATAATAAAGTATATACATTAAATAAATTGAGTATTCCATCAAATCTCAAATTTGCATACCTCATACTGAATGGTGTTCCATCAAATATACTAATTTAATTTGTGAACTATATTACAACAAACCAATTAGTTCTAGTGTACATTGTCCAACCTATTTTTCAATAGTTGTAAATGGGTCAAGATGAATAAATGTCATCCTCGTGACCATGCTCAAATGGGGTAGAATCCTATAAACAACCAGTAGTTAAGATGGTTTAGAATTTAATCATAAACATTAATTAAACACACACACACACACACAATCAACCAACAACATAAACTTCAATATATTGAATAGATAAAAGTTTCATAAGATAAAACTATTGCAAAGTACATTCAAACACAATCAATAAATAACAACCTATAAACTAAAAAACACAATTATTTGTTTCCTTAATTCTTTTAAAATTATAATCAATCAATAACTCGTCCCACAAGACTATTGGTTTTATAGCAAAAACCAAAACTTCATTTCCATCATGCCCCTCAAACATGCAATTGGGCACTCTTGCTCATGCATCTAGGATGTGAACTACTTATAAACCCTACAACATTTCTTAAATATTTTAGCCTTCAATGTAATACCCCATTTTTTACCTTAGAATGTAAATGTTCACGTAATGATTAAATGGCTAGAAACTAGACATATATGGTCTAGAGGGACCAAAGATATTGTAATGATGTACATCGGTTGATAATATAAAATCCCCCAATGACTACAAGTGAAGAAGGATGAAGAAGATATAGGGTGATATGATTCCACAAACGGGTGAAGTGAATGGGGGCTAAGGGAAAATGGTCTTAGTGAGTTAGATGGCCTAAGTTCATAGCCCTACTTGAAACTAATAGTTGTAAATATAACCTAATGTCCCTAAACTCATGTTTATGGCGGTTTCCTTATTTAAACATTACTTAATTTTTCTCATAAAGAATTAAAGGGTGAAAAATAGACTCCTTCTGAGGTGCCACATGGAAAGTTGAGAACATTATTATAAGATGTGAGAATTTAGTTATAGAGGGGATGTTCATTCATCATTCATCCAATCGGTATCAGGAGCTTCCATACGTACTTATACAAACTTCCATGGGGAATCCAGGGTTGATGTTTACTATTCCATTGTGAGAGGAACCTAGTCTACAGTTGAGAATCCCTGGAATCCTGACACTGAGATTCCTAGGCCATCTTGTGTTGGGTCAACCCCGGGGATTTGAGAAGGATGGAAGTCTTGTGCTTAAACTAAATAAATCCTTGTATGTATTGAAACAAGGCCCTAGGGATTGGTTTGAGTAGTTTGTTTCTTTCTTGAATTTGGTTTTAAACATTATAAATTGGATCACAATATGTATGATTTACATGTAAACAATGATACTTTAATTGTTTCACTATATGTTGATGATTTAGTCATTATTGGAAGTAGTGTTGATGTCATTTTGGGTTTAAAGAAATAGTTAGCAAATGGAATATAGTATCTTTATTTATCAACCTTAGTATGTGGTGAATCTATTGCAGACATTTAAAATTAAATATTGTAAACCATGAGTTAAACCTTACCAATTGGGAATGAATTTCACAAATGAGTGCGATTGTCCTAGATTTAATTCTACTCTTTAAAGGTGGCTTGTTGGTATAGTCATTTATTTAACTCATAATCAACCTAATATTTCCTTTGTTGGTAGTAGTGGTCTCTAGGTTCATGTTGGATACAAAGGAGGCTCACTTGGATAATTAAAATAGAATTTTTTTGTATATTAAAGGTACTTATCATATTGGTATAAATTATTGCAATAAGAATATGAACCAATTAGTCAGTTATACCAACTCGAATTAGGTTGGAGATGCATATGGTTGGAAGTCTCCTTCTAAATATGTGTTTCATATTGGATCTGGACCCATGACCTAGTCTTCTACATAACATAATTTGGCTTCTCTTTTAACCATTGAGGCTAAAAATAGAGGTACAGTTAATGTTTGCACAAAGGTAGTGTGAATCTCAACTTAGTGGTTCAACTAAGGTTTCCCTTTATGGAGTCAACTATAGTGTATTGTGATAATCAAAGTGTAATACAAGTAGCTAAAGACCCTATTATTGACATTAATATTAAACATTTGGAGCTTCAAGCCCATTATCTAAGACAATTAGTATAATAAATTATTGTCCCCTCGTTTATTTTGGGATAGATAACCAACTCGATGATATCTTTACAAAATCTTAACAAAAGATATGTTTGTGAAATTTTGGACTATGCTTGGGATTTAAGAAGATAGAATTATGTGGGGATGAACATATAATATCACCTACTCAATCTATAGAGAGTTACACCAAAATGGGGGTGTTGGAATAGTAGGTTCATATCACTTATGGATCTTTTGGAAATAATCAGTGAACAATTAAAGGTCGACTTGAGAGTTGACTAAAGAGGTAAAATGGATAGTGAATTATTTAGTTATACAAACCAAAGTTGGTATCAATTCAATCAGTTAGTGCACATGTTGATGCAAAAAAGTAGGAGATATGGGTGTGCCCTAAGAATTGAAGGTTGATTATGTCTTTCTTATTTTAAGAAATTTAGTTAGGCATTGGGTTATATATAGATGATATTGTGGATCAGTCTATCACGGAATACTTTTGTGTACTTCTATATGTTGAACTATGCTTACTTGTGCTGAGTGCTATAATGGTACCCATTGACACCATCTCTTATTGGACTTCGTAATTCTTCACTTTTGTAATTCCCTGGTTCTCCAATAGATCTAAGATTTAGATTCTTATATATATATGTTTTTCACCATCAAAGGTAGGTGGTTTATCCTTACAAAATTCTCCATGGTATTTCTCTCTAAGAATCTGTTTCCTCCTATGACTACTTGGAGAACATTATGGGTGGCTCAAGGTGTCTTCAAATGCACCTGACTCACAAATAGAGAATTTTGATGGAGATGGTTTGTATGTCACATCTTGTGAGTATATTTTCACTATGAAACCTTTTATTAAAGTGACATATTGAGTTCCCCTTGATATCACAAGTATTATTCAAATTATTCCTATGTTGCAACAACCTTTGTATGAATTAGTGGCGTCTTGAGTTTCCCATATATTAGGGACCCAAATATTAAAAATGCAGCATGTGGGTGAGCTAAAGCTGATGGAGCAGTAGAATTCAGCACTGAAAGAAAAATTGGACCAAGCCCAGGAGGAATTGACCCGGAGAGACCAGAAAATCCTATAGTTGGAAGACACTTTAGCCATCACTGGCAAAATTTATGACGAAATATTGGGGTTCAAGCCGCCATCCAGGGTCTACACAGTCTACCTAAAAGAAAAATGGCGTCGGTTCCAATTGCAGAGGCTGAACCAGGGTTTACCCTTGGAATTAACCATTCCTAAGCAATTTGTAGACACCTCCCTAGCTTGCACTGAGTTAGAAAGAGATCAGTTATGTGAATTCTTCCTGCATAATTTTGTGGTACCAAACTCACCCAATTGGTCACCAAACCCCTACATGGGTGAATTCCAACTAAGAGCATTGTTCTCTTGGATGAATCATGAAATAGAAAGAGCCTGGGATGTTCACCTCTACCATGCAGAAGAATGACAGAACCCACTGTGGATTAGGGCTGAAGCTACACATCCCAAGAAGGTAATTCAGGACCATTTGGCTATAACTGCCGATGAAGATCTAATTCCCATACTTCTCGAAAAGCAGCAAGAAGCAATCTCACATTTTGACAACACCACCCAAAGCACCTACAATGAAGTTTAGGAAGATATCGGTGAGAGGTGGAGAAAAATCACAAAGGACTTGAGAAAGCAGGAACCTCACTCCCCCCTTAGGATGGAAGTCGCACTCACCAGAGAAAAGTTGTACAGGGAGTCTTTAATAAAGAACCAACTCAGATGGATAGGAATGAAATTAAGCCCACTTTTCTTTCTTCCTCTGGCTATTAAGGAACAGATTGATGAAGATGAGGAAAAGAGAGCATGGGCCAAAGAAGAACTGAGCCAAGGATACTATAGACAGGCAGGGGATCCTAGAGTGGTTGCATGGGATATTTAGGAGGCCATGTTGGAGAAGGATGTGTCACCCAAGAATGGGTGACATCTTCAAGTCCAGGGGAGATGATGAGCTCAGAATATAGGTACTCCATGGATTCCTTTTATGCCACACATAAGCAAAGAAAGGATAAGAAAGAACCTCTTTTTGTATGGGAAAATGCATTTTGGTTGATTATTAAACATATTAATTTAGAGATTATCTTTTCTTATGTTTTAGCGTTTGTAATTACTAATCATATGAATAAAGACATGTGTGACAAGGCGCAGGTGACATGGAAGAATAACCAGTGACCAAGCTCCAAAATGAAGATCGCAGGAGACACAACGATCCCATTTCCTCTTGATTTGTAGGAAAGAATCTTGTTAAACAAGATCATTATTTTCTATGTAGAGATAGGTTAGAGTAATGATAAATAGTTACTCTTGGGTAGCAGCGGGTCTGGAGACATTTTTTGAAAAACAATCTTCAGCATTTTTGCAGTTAAGACATTTTCGTTTTACCTATTCTGTAACATGGATTTATGAATTGATAATGGAAGGCCAGCATTCTATTAATATCATGAGTTCATAAGTTTCTTTCCCTCTTGAAATACGTGTTGGGGAGGGCCCTCTCAATACGTAGATCAGGAGTTTCATGTTTCATTTTAGGTATTTTCCATGCATTCTACTTAATATTTCTACTGTCATTATGCGTGAATTAACTTCAGCATTCATTTAAATAGCAAATCTTTATTTCAGCATAAGCACTCTTCTTCCATAGTCCGATAACACTGCATCCATAGTTTTGTAATACATAGTCTGTAGTCTTGTGCATGCCATTTGCACAAGCGATTTTCATATCTGAATTTCCACATTTTTATGGCATTTCCATAAAGATATCAGATCTATGGTTTCGTACTTCTAAGATAATAAATGGTGATTGTTGATAGGACGAACCTTTACCTGTTTAGATTAGATTCAATATTTTTAAACTAGAGTTATGCATGCTTCCCTTTCTTGACTTGATAGAATAGATTTACCAATTTTCAACACTCAATTCAATAGAACAGGATTTGATTATTTCCAGCATTTCAATTCGATAAGATAGAATTTATTTCGCTTTCAGTATTTCAATTTGATAGATAGCATTTATCAGTTTTCAGCACTTAATTCAATAGAACATGATTAAAATATTTTTCATCATTTAATTTGATAATATAGGATTTATATGCTTTTGTGTGTTGCATAAATAGAATAGAATTTCTAAAGCTTTCTTTGAGCATTTCCTTATTTTCCTGTTCTCATAGATCAGTACTCCAAACTATCTTAGGATAGTCTTTAGGACACTTAGAAACAACAAAAGATCCTCTCATAATGCACATACGGTGTTGAATACCTCTCAAGTTTGTACGCTCCCTGGTCGATAATTAAAGTATACTTCTGGTATAGCTACCCCAAATAGGTACCCATTCCTGGAGTCCACCAGCTAGTGTTGGATTTGATTGAATGAATGTTATACCTCAATATTACACACTAAACCCTAGTGTCGCATCCTTACACCAAGTGACCTAAACGACACTTCCCCTTAATGACCATCTGGACACCCAGGAGTAAATTCTATGGCCTGAATACCGAAGAAAATATCTTACCTGCCACGTGTCACATCTTACCTGCCACGTGTCACCCAATCTGCATAAATTATCGCACTTTTCACATCTATTGGGGTGCGACAATTAGGGTTGTCGAGATATGCTCTGACCCTGGGGCGCGACAATGCCGTGTTATGCTCAGACCCAGGGGCGCGACAATCCTATTTTAGCCTTTTTTCCATGGATCTTGGGATCTCACCTTTAGAGAGATTTTCTTGGGATTACCAACTTTGATTCGATCCCAACCCCTCTCTCTATTTAGTAGGCCTGATCCACTAAACACTCATTAGATCCATTTTACTCTCCTTTTGGTTAACCCTTCCAAACACTATAAAGGAGAGGCCTTCCATGGGCCAAGGGGGGACTTTTGGGGCATCCAACCTATGATCTGGAAGTTTCGATGCTTGGCTTTGGCCAGCTTGGATTTTAATCCTTTGCGTAATGGTAATATCCCACATTCAAGAGGAAAACAAAACATATTTGTGGCATGTGCCTCTACCCTTGACAGGTAGACCATAATAATTGATCCATGTCTCTTGATTAACGCTCCATGCATTAAATTTGAGATATGGTGTAAGCTTTGGTTTATGGTGTGAGAGGTTAATATAAAATATGAGAGGATAAGACAAAAACCTATAATTTTACAAAAATCACTTTATGATTTTTATAGTTACTCAACACGAAAAGGCTCGTGGGAAGAAACTATTTATTTTGGAAAAATATCCTAAAATAAAATCATTTAAAATTAAGCCAAAACCGAAAGTATTATAAAATATTTAAAATAATAATTAATTCTTTAAATTTTGGATTTTTAGGGAAAGTTCTAAACGAGAAGTGATAGGTTAGGCTTACATTCTTTGATGGATTGGGTCATATGTAAATGGGTGAAGAACAGGGAAATATGGTATAAAGACATAGAGTATCATGGACACATAGGAATGTTTACCATCTTGGGATTTAAGAATTGGCACGAAGGATTTGAGGTGTGGAAAACATTTTGAACTTTCTGGTAGTGTCTCCTTTAGAGTTTTCGGTCAACGTGCTAATGGAAACTAAAAATTTTGATAGAGAAAATTCTGGTACCAACACCATGCATTTTTTTTTCATGTGCCATTATTACTATATGTCCACTCACAATTTCATCTCAAATTCTCTCTCCACATGGATCCAAGCATCAAACCACTCTCTCCATAGAGTCTTAGTTGCAGAACTCTAATACCAGTTGTTAGGAAATAAAATACATAATAAACAAGCACACACACAAAATGGAGAATAAAATTTACCCTTGAAACCCAAACAAGGAAAACCTGCAACAATAGATCTATTACCCTTGACCACTCCGACCAAGGCATGGCCAATCCATCCATAAGCGACCACTTTAAGCAATCTACAATGGATTTACTCTACAATTTAAGTAGGCTTCCTTGCATGCAATACCATGGGACACCCAAAACCATGGGCCCATAAACCACCAATGGTAAACCCATCTTTGACTCTTCTACCAAATCAAGTTCAACCTAATGACAAGTTCATCGTCCATGTCTAAATCAAACTCAATGACCCAGTGCTATCAAAAATCGTGAGCAAGTAGGGTTGATAACCCGTAACTATAAGCAAGGTATCATCAGTATGTATGCAACTAGATCCATGGTGAAATTGTGTGGTATTGGTAGCAGTAGGAGTAGAGACACCAACAATAGAAGCAAGACTAGAGACACCAATAGTAGGATTAGTAGTAGAGTTTCCAAGGGTAAATTCAAGTGTGATAGTGCCAATACTTGAGACATCTTCTCTCAGAAAATCCTATTAAGAAAATATTGTGTTAGGTATAATTAATAAAAATTAATAAAGTATATACATTAAATAAATTGAGTATTTCATAAAATCTCAAATTTGCATACCTCATACGGATTGGTGTTCCATCAAATATACTAATTTAATAACACTTTCCTGTGAATATATTACAACAAACCAATTAGTTATAGTGTACGTTGTCCAACCTATTTTTCAATAGTTGTAAACAGGTCAAGATGAATAAATGTCATCCTCATGACCATGCTCAAATGGGGTAGAATCCTACAAACAACTAGTTGTTAAGATGGATTAGAATTTAATCATAAACATTAATTAAACACACACACACACACACACAATCAACCTACAACATAAACTTCAATATATTGAATAGATAAGAGTTTCATAAGATAAAACTATTGCAAAGTACATTCAAACACAATCAATAAATAACAACTATAAACTACAAAACACAATTATTTGTTTCCTTAATTCTTTTAAAATTATAATCAATCAATAAATCATCCCACAAGACTGGAAGGTGAGGCTTTGAAGGGTTTGGTTGAAATCCAGCCCCGCGTATGGCGCCGACAGGCAGCAGGAAGTTTTCGTAGGGTTTAGCCACCCCGTTGACACACAGGGAAAGCATGCCAACCCCGTCCTCGGGACCTTCGGGTCTGGCCGGGGATGAGGACATGGGTATTGGAAGTTCAAATGGATCGGAGGCAGGGATGAAAAGAAGAGCGGGCCAAGGGGGCTTCCTCCCAAAAACCCTTACAATACCTGCTATCCAGGTTAAATCCAACAAAATAAGAGAAAGGGTTGAGCTAAGGAAGGAGAAAGCATTGATTGGAAATTTTTCGGGGATCTGGAAGTGAGAGAAATATTTGGTTCGGTGGATCAAGAATACATGGAACCCCAAAGGCCATTATGACCGGCACTTGGGAGCCAAAGGGTTCTTTACCATTATATTCTTCAAACTGGAAGATAGGGATAGGGTTTTGGAGGGAGACCCTTATTTCTTTCTCTCATCGGGTCTGTAGCTCGGGCCTTGGAAAGAAAGGTTTAACCCAGAGACAAAGAATATGAAAGTGGCCCCAGTCTGGATCTGGCTTTACTCTCTCCCTTGTGAGTACTGGGATCTAGAGATCCTGCAAGATATTGACAATACCTTAGGGGAATTTGTTAAGGCAGCAAAGAAGACAAAACTCCAAAGGTATACTGCCTTTGCTCACATATGTTTTTATATGGATCTATCGAATATCTTCCTGAGGCAATAAGTTTGAACTTGGAAGAGGAGGAATGGATCCAACCACTTGATTATGAGCAGCTTCCTTTTAGATGTAGACTATGCCATGAATATGGTCACTTTGGAAGGAATTTCCCTACGAATCCTTAGGCACCTTCCCCCTCCAATTCAACTTAGGAAGGTGTGAAGGATAAAGAAGGTTTTACCCAAGTGCGCAACAAGTGGAAGAATAGAGCGGGAGATCAGCAAAAGAAGGGAAAGGAAAAGGTCGAGAAAGGGATCGCCAACAAAAATCCCTTTCAGATATTGGAGGAAGTCGACGAGGATGACAAGGTTGGAGGAAAAGGAAAGAGTCATAAGGAAATCGTAGCAATTGGGATTCAGAGATTGCTATACCTCAGGCTTTGCCATGTGAGAATCAAATGGTGATAATGGAGGAGGATGAGGGTGAGGAAATGGAAATGGGAGAACTTGATCTAGATGAGATTGAGAAACAGTGCGAAAAAGGGTAAGGGCTATGTCTCTCGAAAGAAATTGGAGCTTCTACAAGAGGCAATCATCAAATCTAAAGCCATCCAGCAACTCAGGATCTCCTTGGACCCTCAAAAAGGGAGAAAAAGGAAATCCCCAGAGGAGGAATGGAAATGAGGTAGGAAGTCAAACAGGCAAAGAATTGTTGAGATTTGAGTGAAACTCATAGAATCTGGCTAGTTCCCAATGATTAGGGCGGCCTTTTCTGAAGCCAACAAGGTTACCCAATGAAGCTAATATCGAGGAATATCCGAGGGTGTAATCATCCGAGGAAAATAAAGACGCTGGCAAGAAATATTAAGCAGGAGAAATCGGATGTTCTATTTCTACAAGAAACCAAATTCAATTCAGAAACCATGGAGAAGGTAGGGAAAAGGGTCTGGAAAGGTTGTAAAGTAATTTCGATGGATGATATAGGCATGGCTGGTGGCTTAGTAGTCTTATGGCTCCAACACTCTTTCAATTGACAGATTGGAGAGCCAATCAGTTTTCTATGTCCTCTAATTTCGCCATCTTAGGTTCTGGGGCTAAAGGTACGTTGGTAAATATTTACGGACCAAGTGCCTTTCCTCACAAACAATCCTTTATCTAATTTATATCATGGCCGAGCAGGCTATTTTTGGCTCGTGGATGGTGGGAGGTGATTTTAATCTCATATCCTCGCTAAATGAGAAGAAGGGCGGTCGGAGGGTTTTGGATAGATTCTAGGAAGATTTCAGGGAGCTTTTAACCCATAGCCCGTTCATTGATGTTGAAACTAGAAATGGGTGGAAGACCTGGAATAACAAGTGAGGTGGCCAGCACCTTGTCGCCTCCAGAATTGACAGATTTTTTACTATTGGAGACATTGCTTGAGGTACGGGTGAGGTCACTACTAGTGTGCTTCCCTCAACAGGCTCTGACCATTGGCCCATATGTCTCCATTGGGATTGGTCAAACACCGTCCTTTATAAACCTTTTAGATTTGAGCATTTTTGGTTGGATCATAAAGACTTCAAATATTTGGTGGGCCAGTGGTGGTAGGAGTTGGTCCCCCCGAAGGGTACCAGAATGTTCCAATTTCAGAAAAAACTTCAAGCTCTCAAATCCAAAATTCGTACTTGGAACAAAGAAGACTTTTGTAACATCTTCCAGGACAAGAAAAAGTTGATTGAAGATCTGGATCATACCCATCGTAGAGGTATGACACAAGGTTGGGATGAAGCTTTAAGGGAGCAGGATCAACATCTGTTGGAGCAACTTGAAGCCAGGGAAAGACAGGAGGAAATTTAATGGAATAAAAAATCTAGGAATCAATGGCTCCAAGATGGAGAGAAAAAATGAAATTCTTTCATAATATGGTCATTCAAAATCGCCACAGATCGAATATTTTCATACTCAAAGAAGTGATGGTATTCAAGTGGAAACCGGAGGAGAGATTGAATAAAAATTAGTTCACCACTTTGCCTCGGTCTTAAAGGAAGAAAGGGTCTATCTGAGCATTGCTATTTCCCACATCACTCACCGCATTCATAGAATTGTCACCAAGGACCATAATGAGTTGTTGAGCAAACCTATTTCCATGCAGGAAGTTGAGGAAGCCATGAATCAGATGGATTTGGGGAAGGCCCCTCGGCCGGATGGTTTTACTACCAACTTCTGCCATTTTTCCCGGGATATGATCAAGGAAGAGGTTCTAGGCATTGTTGAGGAATCTCACAGGTGTTGTGGGGTTTTAAAATATTTTAACTCGACCTTTATTTCTCTTATCCCGAAGGAGGAAGGAGTTGACTCCCCTGGTAAGTTTAGACCTACAACCCTCTACAATGTTATTTATGAGATTATCACTAAAGTGATTGCAAACAGGCTCCAGCCTCTGCTCCCTATCCTTATTAGCTTGGAGCAGTCGGGTTTTTTTGAAGGCAAACAAATTGTGGATGGAATCATTTTGGTTCATGAAACTATTCATTCCCTAAAGCTCACTAAGAAACCTGGCATGTTAATCAAGTTGAACATAGCAAAAGCCTACGATAAGCTAAGTTGGCAGTATATGCGCAGTATCTTGGTAGCCTTCGGGTTTGAGAAAAATTGGGTGAACTGGATTATGAATCTGATTTCCACTCCTTTCTTCTCCATCTTACTTAATGGTTCCCCCTCTATACTCCTGCAAGCCTCTAGGGGTATTCGCCAAGGTGACACCCTCTCACATTTCCTCTTCATTTTAATGGCTGAAGGGCTGAGTAGACTCCTACAGAGCCTAATGAGTGATGATAGTATCAGAGGCCTTCAACTCCATCCTTGGTTGGATAAGCAGACGCACCAACAATTTGTTGACGACTCCATGTTAATGGGGCACCCTTAAGTCCAAGAAGCTCGTTTCTTCAAAAATTGCTTAAATCTTTTTGCGAAGGCATCAGAGCTTGAAGTCAATCCTTCTAAGTCTCAAGTGTTCTTCTTTAATACTATTGAAATCACCCAACGTAATATTCTGAGGATTCTAGGCTTTGCAAAAGGATATCTCCCATCCAAGTATCTGGGATTTCCTCTATCAAAAGGCACCATTCGGAAGATTTCATGGAAATACTTGATTGATAGGATTCAGAGAAGGCTAGCTAGTTGGAATCTCAGACCTTTAAATCTCCCTAGCCGCCTGATTATGTTAAAGTCTGTTCTCCAAGCTATGCCTGTTTACCTCTTTTCAATGCTTTCTGCCCCAAAATCAGTTCTAAAAGAAATAAGGAGTATTCAGCGAAATTTTGTGTGGGTTGGTAGGGAGGAAAAGTCAAAGTTTGCATTGGTGGGATGGGATAAGATCTGCAAACCCAAGGACAAAGGTGGTCTGGTCATTAGAGATCCTGAGATTCTAAACGAATTCTATGGCTCCAAAATATGGTGGAGATGGTGCAATCACAATTTGGAACTATGGGCACGTCTATGGCATGTGAAATATGCCAGAGATAGGATACAGGGGAATCTGATCCATTTCAATGAAGTCAGGAATGGATCCCATATTTGGGTAAAATCCTTCACAGGTAGGAAATTAGTGCAAAATCACAGCTTCTGGGAAGTCTACAACGGTGAATTAGCAAACTTTTGGGATGATTCATGGAATCAGTTCCCTAAACTGGGAGACAATCCATGGTGGCAGGAGATTAGGGCTATGGGGATGGTGGTTGGAAAAATCAAACTCTGTGACTATTGGGAGGAGGTCCCGGTTGATGGTCATAGATAGTGGTTGGATTGTAGGTGGATGGAAGGGCCAATTAACAATGAGGATATTAGGGATTTTGAAACCATGCTCAAAGAACGATTCATCCACATCAAAGAAGGTCTTGACAAGCTTCATTAGGGATACAATCAGAAAGAAGTTTTCAGCATTAAGGAAGCTTATGATTTGAGAATTAGAAATGAAGAAGGGGGGGGGGAAGTTTCTGGAAGAAGATTTGGGGGATGAACCCCTGGCCAAAAGTTGTGGTCTTCTGCTGGCCGATTTCCTGGGGAAGAATTTTTACCAGCGAAAATCTTAGGAAAAGAGGGATTCATGGTCCATCTCATTGCCCCTTATGTTTCCTCTCTGAAGAATCCTATAGGAACTTGTTGGACAATTGCACTTTCTCTTCCACGCTATGGGATCGCGGTGCCTTGATCTTTAGAAGAAGTGATCGGGTTAGAGATCACCCAGACCAGAACTTAAAGGAATGGAACTCTAAAGTCTTCACGAATTCGATCATTCTCACTCTATGGAAAATGTTCCTTGGGATGGTCATATGGAATGTTTGGAAGGAAATAAATCATCATATCTTTAGGGATAAAAAGCACGACTTAGAAGTCATATGGAAGAAGTTGGTCAATAATATGAATGAAACTAGAAGAAGCATTACATGGGGGGATAAGGACAGAAACCTTTCGCAGGGGGACCTATGCATTGCTTGGGGTTGGGGATTATGCAGAGCTAACCTGGAGGGTCTACACATAAAATCTAATATTTTCTAGCCTTCTTGTCCGAATTCCTGGTCCCCTTCTATGACGCAGGTCTTCAAAGTTAATTTTGACAGGGATTCTCATGGTAATCCAAGAGTGGCAGGTTTTGGTGGTGTTTGCAGAAATGATGCTGGAAATATCCTGAAAGTTTTGTTTGGCCACCTCGTCATCGATTCCAACAACTCGGCTGAGTTGGAAGGCCTCATTCAGGGCATCCACCTGGTGGTCAATGAAGGCTAGTTTCTGACAATTTTGGAGGGGGATTCCCACATAATTATCAACATGGCCAATCATTTGGCCAATGCCCAATCCCCAACTAAAATTTCAACCAGCTGGTGTCTTTTGCACAGATTGGATCACTTGAAAACCCTTTTCTCGAGTCACGGTGCTACCAAGTTTAGCCATGTACGATGGGATGCCAATAAGGTGGTGGACCTTTTGGCAAACCAGGGAATTAATGGAGGTGGGGCCCTCTCATTTGGTATCCTGGAAGACTACCGGCAAGACACCTAGACCATGAATTGCCAACACTTGGCTAGCTCTGATATTGAAAAATGTCGACAGCAGGTAGATGGTGCCTCATCAACTCAAGAATTCGACAGGGGGAAGTTGGGGAGTTGCAATGGTGAGTCATATCATCTTGGGTTGCCACGCGAGGAATGACATATTTCTATAGCTTAAATACCGATATCAGTACGAGAGAGTACAAGTCCAGGTAAGAATCAAGCGAAAGGATTTCTCCATATCTTTCTCCTTATCTGGCCATTAGTTTATGTTTAATGATCCTTTATGAGGAAGGCAGTTTCATTATTTATAATCAGTACGAGATGAAGAGTGACCGAAGAATTGTGAGTGGATCGTTCATGATCCCTCTAGTTATTTATAGCTTCGCGGAGGAGAGCCTGAATGGTAGTGTTCTGTTATGTCTACGGGTTATCCCTCCTTATGCGAGTAGTAAGGATTCTGGGGGGATTGTGTGTGACATATTCTCTTTAGTTCATTCGCCTGATAATTCTAGGGCTAGGGTGATGGCTCCTAAGAGTCATTCCTATTCTGAGACTGATCTGGCTTCTAGTTATGGTAAGATGAGCGGTAAAGAAAAGCATTCTGTTGAGATAGGAAATGACCAGGGCCGGGTTACTAGGGCTCAATCTAGGTCCCAGGTGGCTGCTCTGTTCTTCCATCAACGTATTCCCTTTCTGGTTCGGGACAAGTTAGAATAGATAGAGAAAAGGCTGTGGGACACAGCGAGGACCATTCTGGTTGCTAATCTTCGTCGTGAGGTGGCAGATTGGGTGGTCAACCCGAGAACTACGGCAGGAATAGCTTATGCCTACGACCGTATGATGATGGTTTATTGGGTAATCAAGAATATCTTGGCTCATGTCTCTATGTATAACTATCATAAGCACTAGGGAGATGAGGAGCTGGTCCATTCTTGGAAGGCACACAACACCGACGCTCGCTTGATGCACCTCAAGATCGACGCGATAGCCAAAAAGATTGGCCTGACTTTTGTCTATCCCGGGATGGAGGATGTTGAGCTGGCTGGTCCCAGCACTCGTGCAAGCAAGCTACTATGTAGAAGCGGCAGGCGAACAAGACTGAGGGGACGAATGAGAAAGGAAAATAGAAGGAAGAAGAGGGCAACGAAGACGTAGTTGCTCCCTGATTTTGTTTTGTTGGTCCTGGGCACCTTGGTGATTACTAGTTATTCTATATTCCTTTATCAACATTTTTGTATGTTCAGTGTTGTTATTTTGGGTAGACTGTATCTAGAATTTTGGGGTTGGCATTGGGGCCAGTATGTTTATCGCACCTTGGTTGTTCTGCTAAGGGTTTTTTGCTAAGAATGACAGTGAACTGTAAGTCGATGGTCGTGCTATAATCATTTTATGTACTCGGTTTCAAAGCAGTAATATAGTTCTTTTTGTTTACAAAAAAAAACTCTTCCCACAAGACAATTGGTTTTATAGCAAAAACCAAAACTTCATTCCCATCATGCCCCTCAAACATGCAATTGGGCACTCTTGCTCATGCATCTAGGATGTGAACTACTTATAAACCTTACAACATTTCTTAATATTTTGGCCTTCAATGTAATACCCCTTTTTTTACCTTAGAATGTAAATGTTCATGTAATGATTAAATGGCTAGATTTAGACATATATGGTCTAGAGGGACCAAATATATTGTAATGATGTACATCGTTTGATAATATAAAATCCCCCAATGACTGCAAGTGAAGAAGGATGAAGAAGATATAGGGTGATATGATTCCACTGTTAAATTTTCAGAATTTACTTCAATATGATCTAGGATCTTAACTGAGAGAACAACATGTACAACAAATCTACATCATATCAATCATGGACACAATAATGCAAGCACACAAGATACACAGAGTTTACTTGGGGAAAACCATAAAGGTGAAAAACCCCAATAACTTCCTCAGAGATAGATAGATCAATGATACAACCAGAATACAAGAGATAGTCTTCTCCTAGCAGCAGAGCCTCCTCCTCCACAAGTGCGCCACTCTCCCAAGTGTGAGTGAGAGAATAGAATATGTAAAATGAGAGAGACACACTCTCTATTTATACACTAACTTGACTTGACCTTTACTCAACTAGGTCGGCGTCAACTTAACCACTTAACATAATGCTGACTAGGCCAACCCCCACTAGGGTGGTCTAATAACCCTTTGACCCACATGGCCGAGCCCAAATAAGGTGTTCTAATAACCCTTTGACCCACATGACTTATACAGGGCTGACCCCAACAAGGTGGTCTAATAACCCATCAAGTATAAGTTACGACACTTACAATATAAATGACGACACTTCCGTATAGATGAATAATAACATCTCTATAGGAATACAACCACTTCCGTATAGAGGAATAATAACATCTCTATAGGAATACAATAGACATATATGTGAAATACATTCCGAAGTTACACATACATCAACACTCCCTCTTAACTAGGAAGGTATTTCTAGACACTGGTCTTCTAGCACAAATCATCTTCTCTGGATCATTGTCACTGGATAATTGTCATTGAGTCATCATCATCGTCACTGCTGCTGCTATCTCAATCAATATCTAAATCTACTCATCATAGGAAGTTCTACAGAGCCAATCCTTTTTCATACTGGATGTAGGCCCACCACCTTTAGGTCTTCATCATTTGTGCGAACGGTCTGATAGAGGTGGCTTCTCAGGACTAATTTTATGTGCAAATGCAATACCGGAAAGAGTATCCCAGGAACATTTATGTGCCTAAGCACGACTGGCAAGGTCTCCCAGGACTGATTACATGCATCTCCTCCACAATACCTTTAAAGAGCATCCCAGGAACATTTATGTGCCGTAGCACGACCGGCAAGATCTCTATAGAGCATCCCAAGACTTATTATGAGCACACAGCTCAACCTCTCATATCTCCAGGACTGATTACATGTGGATAGAAAAAACCTTTAAAGAGCATCCCAGGAACATTTATGTGCCACAACACGACCGAAAATATATCTAAAGAGCATCCTAGGACTAATTACGAGCACACAACTCAACTTCTCGGATCTCCAGGACTGATTACATGTCTCCGTAGTAATACCTCATCCCAGGACTGATTACGAGCACACAGCTCAACCTATCGGATATCTGAGGACTGATTACGAGCACACAGCTCAACCTATCGGATATCTGAGGAATGAGTACATAATACATAGCAATACCAGAAAGAGTATCCCAGGAACATTTATGTGCCATAGCACGACCGACAATATCTCCCAGGACTGATTACATGCTATTTGCACAACCTTCCACATATCATCTCTGACCTCCAAGTATCAACTTGAAACTCATGATCCCACGGATCATCATCGCACAAAGCATCATCCTGATGCTCATGATCACGCTGATCATCATCACTGTACCATCCTAATACATATCGTATGGAGCAACATCCTGAAGCTTGTCATCATGATCATCTTGATCATACAATGCATCCACCTGATGCATACCAAGTATCTACCTGATACATATCATCATACATGATCCACCTGATCATACAGTGTATCCACCTGATACAAATACAAATACATGATCCACCCGATCATATCTGATACATATCAACATACACGATCTACTTGATCATACAATGTATCCACCTGATACATATACAGATACATGGTCCAAGCATCCAACATGATGCATATACAAAATACATACAAATGATCCAACTAATCATATCCAGCATCCAACATGATGCGTACATACATATACATATAAATGATCCAACTGATCATATCCAACATCATCCTGATGCATATACAGAGTAGTAACTGGAGCATCGTCCTAATGCTCATTATCCATGAAGCACAACCCAGATGCACATCATCCAGCACTTACACCACCGACATGGGAGAACACATCTACCACCATTCGGGGAAGGATCCAGCCCTTACTTTTCAACCATGGGAGAACACATCTACCACCATGTGAAAAATGGCCCAGCAATTACATCACGACCAAGGGAGAACACATCAACCATGTCAGAAAAGCTCATGTGCATCTGCATCTTCCAGACTCATTACTTCCCTTTGGAAGGAACCTCGATCTGAAGTGCACCAAGCCCCTCTCAGAAGTACTCAAACTCCACTCTGTCCAATGGCTTGTTCAATACATCTGCAACCTTCTCATCCATCGCAACATGATCTGCTTCAGCTGTACTCAGTGCTACGCAGGACTACTTTCTGCTAAACGAAGAGATCACACCTAATCCCATACTGAAGCAACACCCAGAAGTGCTCTTCCTATCTGTAGCACTGCCTGCCCAATCTGAATCAACATAACCCTGCAGGTTAAACTTTTTATTCGCATCATACTTGAGCCCATAATCAACTATACCCTTCATGTACCTCAGAATATGCTTTACAGCAATCAAATGAACACTCCTCGGATCTATCAGGAACTGACTCAATGTGTTCACGGCAAAGCAAATATCTGGTCTCGTGTTCGTTAGGTACATCAAGGACCCAATAATCTAATGATACATAGTGACATCAACCAGTTCAGATGAAGCATCACACTGAAGCTTTAGGTTCGATGCCATAGGTGTGGCCGTAGCCTTGCAGTCCATCATCCCGAACCTATTCAGGATCTCTACTGCATACTTCCCTTGTCCAAGGAAGATTCCATCTGCACTCTGCCACACCTCCATTCCAAAAACAAATAGTGCATCATCCCCAAGTTCTTCAACTTGAACTCGGCAGCAAGCTTCCACTGCATGTCGGCAATCAATCTATCCTCACCTGTTACAAACAGGTCATCCATATACAAAAGTAGTATCACTGGATTGCCTTCCTCAACCTTGTAGTAAAGGTTGGAATCCGCTTTACTCTTAGTAAAGCCCAAACTGGATAGAAAGTTGTCTACCATACCAAGTTCTGCACATATATGACTCCCTATCATGTGTCTCTGAACCAAGTGGCTTCTCCACATACACTTCTTCTTCAACTACACCATTCAAGAAGGCTGTCTTGAAATCCATCTGGTGTATCTTCTATTTCATCACTTTTATATGCTGCCATCTGCAGCATGCTTGATCTGATAGTTCCATTTGGAAGTCACAACAAACTTCCCTTCAGCTCTTGGGATCGCATCCCAAACATCGTTCTTCATGATCGACGGATCATGGCATTCTTCCCGTATCCTGGGAACTTCAATATCTTCAATAGATAATTTTGTTGCTTGAACAAATGTTGTAGTCCTTCTTTTGTAGGTGATGGTATTTGATCTTTCCTACACAACAAGTTAAATTGCATGATTAGAAAACATCTCATAGTTTTTAGAACAAATTCTTACACATAAGGAAATATGTCAGACAGTCATGCAATTATCTTAGCCAATGCTTCAATACAACATTTATCCATATTCCGTAACTTTCTAGATGCCTTCCAATCTCTACCAGAACATTGTTAAGAGTGTGGACAACTCCTAACATGTCAGCAAAGAGGTTTCATTCTAGATAAGTAGCAATGGAATGTTGTACAGTGCCATAGGCCACTTACCCATCAAATGCATATTGGTAGTAAGCTGTTCATTAATGCAATCATTCTAATATGCATAATACACATCCTAAATCTAGGAACATAAGCATATACATTTTTGAACAGTATTATTTAAACAATAAAATATGCAAGTAATGACAATTCAAATACTTATCTTTGTTTGTTTGTTGGGTTGACTCCCTCTCAGTCTTTGCTTATTTTCTGCAACTCCATTCTTATGTGGATTGTGAGAAGTGGTCAACTCCCTCTGAATATCTGCATCCTTGCAGAAATTACTGAAGTGTGCTCCTTTGCTTTCTTGCAGGAACAACTGGAGTGTGCTCCCTCTTGATCTTTGCTTCCTGGATTACCTATCCTTGAACTTACATCCATCCTTAATCACTATGCATGCTTATTAGTATCATCATTGTGTTATCCTTGAGGTCTCATACATAATCACACATTTATTAGTATAATCTTAATACTATCAAAACACAATAATCTTAAACATGTATAGTTATGATCATTCACAGATAATAAACATTAGTATTCAAGGTTTCAAGGAAGTCTTCTTTTACTCATACATATTCTTATTTGATCATAGGACTCTTCTGGTTAGTTAAATCATCAATCAAGATAAGAGATATAATATGCATAAAACCCATGATTACTCAAACCTATACCTTCATGATTCTTCGGGTTAGTCATATCATCAATTATGGTAAGAAACATAATATGCATACAACCATGACTATTCAAACCTATGACTTCATGAATAATCATTATCAACAACACAACAGTATAAGATCCTAACACAAGGTAGGATTCTAGCTTGATATAGGAAAAACATACCTGGATTAGCATGCAAGCTAGTTATGTCTAACATACCCGCATAATGTCTTCTAGTTCTCTTCAGTGACTTGTGCTAGTAACCTACATGTCTCATAGGTTAACCATTGTAGAAACAAGTTATACATACCTCGAAAGTAGATCTTCTATGTGATCCATGACAATGGATGAATCCTTGTCTTCATGTCACCATGATCATACGTTCTTGAAGTAGAACATGATTTGCCTTTCTTGGTGTACCTTGTATGTTAGTAGACAACATAAACCTCATACAACACCATAATGCATTAGTACAATCATAAGTGTCAACACCCTAACCAATGAATGTCTTCTATCATGCATTCATAATTTTGTTAAGGTGATACGACAAATCTAAAATCAAGATTGTACTAACCGTAATAACATGAAGACAAACATACCATAAACTTAATCATGAAAAAATATCGAAACATACCTCGATGAGTCATACCTGTCGATATCGCTTGTAATCTTCTTATGTAAGGCCTTAGCCTCATCTCCCTCTAAAACAGGAACTTCTTCACTTATGCAGGTGACCAATCCATCTTCTTCTAGGATTAACCCAATCCACTTGATTTGCAAGAACTGGACCTGGAGATGGATTAGGGTTTGTCAGAGAAACCCCAAAAATTCAAACTTTGAATTTCAAACTTCCGAAAGGATAGAAATATGCGCCTTGATGAGCTGATCAAGCTGGTATATTCAGAATTTGAAAACTGCAAAGTTTCACTCCTCAATTTTGCCTTTGAAACATCCGTATTCACTAGACGTGACCCTAAACTGGGGTTTGATGAATCCCACTCTTCTGCCCAATCAAAAGGTTTGATCCAAAGCTCTAAGCTTCTATTTTTCTGAGGAGCTTCCAACCGTGGTCACAGATTTCAAAAATTCCCATTTTTACAGAAGCCCTAATTTTCCACTTTTCTGATCAAAGTCCCGAACTATGGTCTGATCAAGCCTGACCTTCTGCCCAACCATGCTCTTTGTCTCTAAATTTCGATTTTGATGAGTATCATTCAGCCGTGGTCTCCGATTACAAAAATTCCAACTTTATCCGAAACCCTAAATTCCGGAAGCCATGAATGAAGGTGCTAAAAAATAATTATGTTTTGATAGAAATATGTACCTGATTGTTTCTGGTGTAACTCCTAACTTTTCAATCCACAAGGTCTGAGAATTTTCCTAAGATATCCCGACCTGTCATCTTTCCATCCCGATAGGTCTAACCTCAATTGGATTCTCTAAGAGAGAGTTATGCCAAGTGTCGTAACATGACCTGTTTATGGGATAAAAGAGGAGAGCGACCTTGTACGGCATTCCACGTGTCATTGGTTCAACTTCGACCTCTGAATAATTTTCTTGAGATAGTACAGTCTGTGTACTACCTGTCACTTTTTACGAAATTTCATTTGGAGCTTCCTAGCCCAAGTTATGACCTTTTTCCAAGGTCACCTGTTTTTGACTCAGATCTGGAAGAGGCAGAAACCCTATATTGTACAGATCATAAATCACAAAGTAAAACGAATTAGAGTTTTTTCTTTGGACACAAGGTACATGGGGATCTTCTCTACTACCTGTAAAAGTTTCAGATCCGAAAACTTCACCAAAACATATTTATAGCGAAATTGCTACGATGACTGGTTTTTGCTATATCAAGCCCTAGCATCGTAAGTGCAACAAGTGTCATACATGCCATAGCATGCCTTATTTCAGGCTAGATCTGATACCATGTTAAATTTTCAGAATTTACTTCAATATGATCTAGGATCTTAACTGAGAGAACATGTACAACAAATCTACATCATATCAATCATGGACACAATAATGCAAGCACACAAGAGACACAGAGTTTACTTGGGGAAAACCATAAAGGTGAAAAACCCCAATAACTTCCTCAGAGATAGATAGAGCAATGATGCAACTAGAATACAAGAGATAGTATTCTCCTAGCAGCAGAGCCTCCTCCTCCACAAGTGTGCCACTCTCCCAAGTGTGAGTGAGAGAATAGAATGTGTAAAATGAGAGAGACACACTCTCTATTTATACACTAACTTGACTTGACCTTTACTCAACTAGGTCGGCCTCAACTTAACCACTTAACATAATGCTGACTGGGCCGACCCCCACTAGGGTGGTCTAATAACCCTTTGACCCACATGACTTATACAGGGCCGACCCCAACAAGGTGGTCTAATAACCCATCAAGTATAAATTACGACACTTACAATATAAATGACAACACTTCTGTATAGAGGAATAATAACATCTCTATAGGAATACAACCACTTCCGTATAGAGGAATAATAACATCTCTATAGGAATACAATATACATATATATGAAATACATTCCGAAGTTACATATACATCAAAATCCACAAGTAGGTGAAGTGAATGGGGGCTAAGGGAAAATGGTCTTAGTGAGTTAGATGGCCTAATTTCATAGCCCTACTTGAAACTAATAGTTGTAAATATACCCTAAAGTCCCTAAACTCATGTTTATGGGGGTTTCCTTATTTAAACATTACTTAATTATTCTCAGAAAGAATTAAAGGGTGAAAAATGGACTCCTTCTGAGGTGCCACATGCAAAGTTGAGAACATTCTTATAAGATGTGACAATTTAGTTATAGAGGGGATGTTCATTCATCATTCATCCAATCAGTATTAGGAACTTCCGTACATAATTATGCAAACTACCATGGGGAATCTAGGGTTGATGTTTACTATTCCATTGTGAGAGGAACCTAGTCTATAGTTGAGAATCCATGGAATCCCGACACTAAGATTCCTTGGCCATCTTGTGTTGGGTCAACCCCGGAGATTTGAGAAGGATGGAAGTCTTGTGCTTAAACTAAATAAATCCTTGTATGGATTGAAACAAGGCCCTAGGGATTGGTTTGAGTAGGTTGTTTCTTTCTTGAATTTGGTTTCAAACATTATAAATTGGATCACAATATTTATGATTTACATCTAAACAATGATACTTTAATTGTTGCACTATATGTTGATGATTTAGTCATTATTGGAAGCAATGTTGATGTCATTTTGGGTTTAAAGAAACAATTAGCAAATACATTTCAAATGGTTGACCTCGGTTTGTTGTATTTCTCAGTGGGCATCCAAGCTTTACAAATGGAATATAGTATCTTTATTTATCAACCTAATTATGTGGTGAATCTATTGCGGACATTTAAAATTAAATATTGTAAACAATGAGTTACACCTTACCAATTGGGAATGAATTTCACAAAGGAGTGCGATTGTCCTAAATTCAATTCTAATCTTTAAAGTTGGCTTGTTGGTATAGCCATTTATTTAACTCATAATCAACCTGATATTTCCTTTGTTGGTAGAAGTGGTCTCTAGGTTCATGTTGGATACAAAGGAGGCTCACTTGGAGAATTAAAATAGAATTTTTTTGTATATTAAAGGTACTTATCATATTGGTATAAATTATTGCAATAAGAATATGAACCAATTAGTCAGTTATACCAACTCGAATTAGGTTGGAGATGGATATGGTTGGAAGTCTCCTTCTAAATATGTATTTCATATTGGATCTAGACCCATGATCTAGTCTTCTACATAACATAATTTGGCTTCTCTTTTAACCATTGAGGCTAAAAATAGAGGTACATTTAATGTTTGCACAAAGGTAGTGTGCATCTCAACTTAGTGATTCAACTCAACTTTCCCTTTATGGAGTCAACTATAGTGTATTTTGATAATGAAAGTGTAATACAAGTAGCTAAAGACCCTATTATTCACATTAATATTAAGCATGTGGAGCTTCAAGCCCATTATCTAAGACAATTAGTATAATAAATTATTGTCCCCTCGTTTATTGTGGGATAGATAACCAACTCGATGATATCTTTACAATATTTAACAAAAGATAAGTTTGTGAAAGTTTGGACTATGCTTGGGATTTAAGAAGATAGAATTATGTGGGGATGAACATATAATTTGACCTACTCAATCTATAGAGAGTTGCACCAAAATGGTGGTGTTGGAATAGTAGGTTCATATCACTTATGGATCTTTTCGAAACAATCAATGAACAATTAAAGTTCGACTTGAGAGTTGACTAAAGAGGTAAAATGGATAGTGAATTATTTAGTTATACAAACCAAAGTTGGTCTCAATTCAATCAGTTAGTGCACATGTTGATGCAAAAAAAGTAGGAGATATGGGTGTGCCCTAAGAATTCAAGGTTGATTATGTCTTTCTTTAGTTTAAGAAAGTTAGTTAGGCATTGGGTTATATATATATGATATTGTGGATTAGTCTATCACGTAATCCTTTTGTGTACTTCTATATGTTGAACTATGCTGACTTGTGTTGAGTGCTATAATGGTACCCATTGACACCATCTCTTCTTGGACTTCATAATTCTTCACTTTTGTAATTTCATGGTTCTCCAATAGATCTAAGATTCAGATTCGTATATATATGTTTTTCACCATCAAAGGTAGGTGGTTTATCCTTACAAAATTCTCCATGGTATTTCTCTCTAAGAATCTGTTTCCTCCTATGACTACTTGGAGAACATTATGGGTGGCTCAAGGTGTCTTCAAATGCATCTAACTCACAAATAGAGAATTTTGATGGAGATGGTTTGTATGTCACGTCTTGTGAGTATATTTTCACTATGAAACCTTTTATTAAAGTGACATATTGATTTTCCCCTGATCTCACAAGCATTATTCAAATTATTCCTATGTTGCAACAACCTTTGTATGAATTACTGATGTCTTGATTTTCCCATATATTAAAGACCCAAATATTAAAAATGCGGCACATGGGTGAACTAAAGCTGATGGAGCAGCAGAATTCAGCACTTAAAGAAAATTTGGGCCAAACCCAGGAGGAATTGACCCAAAGAGACCATAAAATCCTATAGTTGGAAGACACTTTAGCCATCACTGCCAAAATATATGAAGAAATACTAGGGTTCAAGCTGCCATCCAGGGTATACACAGTCTACCTAAAAGAAAAATGGGGCCGGTTCCAATTGCAGAGGCTAAAGAAGGGCTTACCCTTGTAATTAACCACTCCTAAGCAGTTTTTAGACACCTCCCTAGCTTGCACTAAGCTAGAAAAAGATCAGTTATGTGAATTCTTCCTGCATAAATTTGTGGTACCAAACTCACCCAATTGGTCACCGAACCTCGACATGGGTGACTTCCAACTAAGAGAACTATGCTCTTTGATGAATCATGAAATAGAAAGAGCCCAGGATGTTCACCTCTACCATGCAGAAGAATGGCATAACTCACTGTGGATCAGGGTTGAAGCTACACATCTCAAGAAGGTAATGCGGGACCATTTGGCTATAACCTCCGATGAAGATCTAATTCCCATACTTCTCGAAAAGCAGCAAGAATCAATATCACATTTTGACAACAACACCCAAAGAACCTACAGTGAATTTCAGGAAGCTATCAGTGAGAGGTGGAGAAAAATCACAAAGGACTTGAAAAAGCGGTAGCCTCACTCCCCCCTTAGGCTGGAAGTCACACTCACCAGAGAAAGGTTGTACAAGGAGTCTTTAATAAAGAACCAACTCAGATTGATAGGAATCAAATCAGTCCCACCTTTATTTCTTCCTCTATCTATTAAGGAACAGATTGATGAAGATGAGGAAAAGAGAGCGTGGCCAAAGAAGAACTAAGCCAAGGATACTATAGACAGGCAGGGGCTCCTAGAGTGGTTGCCTAGTATATCAGGGAGGCCGTGTTGGAGCAGGATGTGTCACCCAAGAATGGGTGACATCTTCAAGTCTAGGGGAGATGATGAGCTCAAAATATAGGTACTCCATGGACGCCTTTTATGCCACATATAAGCAAAGAAAGGATAAGGAAGCACCTCTTTTTGTATGGGACAATGCATTTTGGTTGATTATTAAACAGGGTAATTTAGAGATTATCTTAATTTCTTATGTTTTAGCATTTCTAATTACTAATCATATAAATAAAGACATGTGTGACAGGGCGCAGGTGACATGGAAGAATAACCAATGACCAAGCTCCAAACTGATGATCGCAGGAGACACAACGATCCCATTTCTTCTTGATTTGTAGGAAAGAATCATGTTAAACAAGATCGTTATTTTCTATGTAGAGTTAGGTTAGATTAATGATAAATAGGGACCTCTTGGGTAGTAGGGGGTCTGGAGACATTTTTTGAAAAACAATCTTCAGCATTTTTACAGTTAAGACATTTTTGTTTTACCTATTCTGTAACATGGATTTATGAATTGATAATGGAATACCAGAGTTCTATTAATCTCGTGAGTTCATAAGTTTCTTTCCCTCCTGAAATACGTGTTGGGGAGGGCCCCCTCAATACGTAGATCAGGAGTTTCATGTTTCATTTCAGGTATTTTCCATGCATTCTACTTAATATTTCTATTGTCATTATGCGTGAATTAACTTCAGCATTCATTTAAATATCAGATCTTTATTTCAGCATAAGCACTCTTCTTCCGTAGTCTGATAATAGTGCATCCGTAGTTTTGTAATACATTGTCTGTAGTCTTGTGCATGCCATCTGCACAGGCGATTTTCATATCTGAATTTCCACGTTTTTATGGCATTTCCAGAAAGATATCAGATCTATGGTTTCATACTTCTAAGATAATAAATGGTGATTGCTGATAGGATGAACCTCTACCTGTTTAGATTAGATTCAATCTTTTTAAACTAGAGTTGTGCATGCTTCCCTTTCTTGACCTGATAGAATAGATTTACCATTTTTCAACACTCAATTCAATAGAACAAGATTGGATTATTTTTAGCATTTCAATTCGATAAGATAGAATTTATTTTGCTTTCAACATTTCAATTTGATAGATAACATTTATCAGTTTTCAGCACTTAATTCAATAGAACATGATTTAATTGTTTTTCATCATTTAATTTGATAATATAGGATTTATATGTTTTTGTGTGTTGCATAAATAGAATAGAATTTCTAAAGCTTTCTTTGAGCATTTACTTATTTTCCTGTTCTCATAGATCAATACTTCAAACTGTCTTAGGATAGTATTTAGGACACTTAGAAACGACAAAATATCCTCTCATAGTGCACATATAGTGCTGAGTACCTCTCAAGTTTGTAAGCTCCCTGGTCGATAATTAAAATATACTTCTGGTATAGCTACCCCAAATAGGTACCCATTCCTGGAGTCCACCAGCTAGTGTTGGAGTTGATTGCATGAACATGAAATGCTTGAATCTTTGATAAAGACTTGGTTTAGTTGGATTCCTAAGGGCATGCTATGTGATGACAATCTTTTCAATGATCCTACTTGACTAAGATAGCATGAGATATCCTTGCTTGTGATGATCATCCTTTATCCTTCACCAATTGACCAAGATATCATAAGATCAATACCAATGGTAATTATTTGTTGGATATGAACTACCAAGATAGAGTGTGATGTTATTAATCACCAAGACAAAGTGTGTTTCTTGTTGTAGTTCTCTTTCAGCATTATTCCTTAAGCCATGAAGTGTTGAAACCTTAGACCTCAAAAAGAGAACTAGCAAGGAAATTAGAAATCATAATGATAAATGTTGTTGTTTTTCTCTTTTAAAAAATTTTCTCAAAGCAAAAGTGTGTATCACTCCATCCCACAACTACAATGATAGATGTTGTGGGAAAAGTGTCTATAATGATAGATGTTGTATTTTTATCTTTTTAATCTATGTTACAAGGATGAGAGATTGAAGCCATAGCTATCCTTATCGATATATTTTTTTCTTCATGATTTACGTGTGTTCGTTTTCCCAGAGGTATATCACACAATCCTGGATCAGTGCACACATGTCAATGACATAACTGAGTAGATCAACTAAAATCACAAGTACTAGGTATATTTACATGTGCTAGGACACTCAATACAAGGGTAAGCAGTTTTATTTTAAATCAATTTTTCTTTTTCTACAGTTACATATTATGAAGGAAAAGATTGGACCATATCCAAACAGGTCCGATGAATCTGACTATGCCAGATCTATACTTTCTAGCTCTAGAATGAGTTGTTGGTTTAGCCATTCTCGAACTTGGAAATAGGTACTTCTTCCCCTCTGTTTCTTTTTCTATATTCCTAATTTTTTTTTACTAGGTCCATTTCCTAATCAATTTCATACTTATATGTAACTTGAATGGCAGTGCCTACTGTTTTACCTGTCATAGGTTTTTAATATAAATTAGTTAACTTCCTCTACATACTATTGGCGAGATTTTCTGTCTATGGCCAACTATGGAGAACTAACCCACACAAGGTGCTTAACACAGCCCCATGTGTGTTTGGTGTAGCTAATTCTCGCAGGTTATGGTCCTTCTACCATCTAAGTTTCACTCTCTTAAGGAGAGTCCTACTACTTAAACTTAGAAAAATTATGCCCTAAAATAATGAACAAAGAAAAAGTTAAACTCAATACTAATAAAAACTACTAAGTTAAAACTATCTATTTATCTACAGGTTATACTCATTTATTTAAATTAAACATCTATTTAACAACTACTATATTGAAGCTTGTGGTCTATATCTAAGCTATGTTCTACTCTCTTAAGGAGAGTCTCTGTTTTAGATTTTTCAAATATTTTATTAAAGATTGTTTAATAGATGAAAAGTAAACTAACCTACTTAACAACTACTAAATAAAAGATAGAAAAACTAAACTATGAATTGAAAATTAATCTAATTTAATGGATCCTATCTTGGCCAATAGATATTTAAAGGGGTATGATGTATAAAGGAAGATCATATCATTGACTGCTTGAAACAAAGTTCAGAAGACAATAATAAAATTAAAACATCAACATTTCTGAATCAATTTAAATGAAACTGAAACATTGTTATACATCAAACTATGTTCTACAATTACTTCCAAGAAATCAGAACAAGAAATATTTTGAAACAAAAATGAATAAAACATTTCCCATTAGATCTCTAAATCAGATTGTAAATAAGAAAAATATTTCAAACATACAATCAATTAGAAGATATATGCAATGATCTCTGGTTTTGAAAATTAAACCTTCATAAAAAAAGTTACAAAGTCTTCATCCAATCCCATGATGATAACTAGTGGTGCCTTATTCAAACTGAAAAGTCATAAATAGAACATAATTCATGAAAATAAAATTCTCTACTCTGAAGAGAGTCTCCCCCAACTGTTGCAACAGTGTCTCCTCTTCCTTCCTCTTGTCAAAAACATTACAAGAAGAATATAGAGATGGAATGAATCAAAGTCCTTCCATTCTCCAGAGACCTCTCCCACTTTGGCAGCCGAATTGTCTCTATTTAAGTAGAGGGAAGGGATCACAACAAAATCCAGAAAATGGATCTTACAGTTGGACGCAACAGAAAATTCTGGAAAAATCTGGCTCAAATAGACCTGAATATCTCACAGTTCGTGCATTTGTTTTGAAAATGGCCTGCAATGAAAGGTAAATAGGCCCATTTGTGAAGTGGTTTTTCAACCGTTTGAGCTAATTCCTCACGGTTTTCCCACAATCATCCACGCGAAAAAAACTCTCTCTATTGTTGCGTGATCCATTTCAATGCTTCATTAAATGGCGTGAAAGATATTAATGATTTGGTTGATGTCTTCTTTTAATGTGCCAGCCACTCCATATACAAAAATACCTGTGCACCACATAGAATAGGAGTAATCAATTTACATATCAAATAAAGATGGTAAAATATAAAAAATGCTTCACTTATGATACTTCTCATAAGATTACATGAATACGTCTTATTGGAATCATGTAACCTTGACAATTGATATCATTATCACAATTCTTTTTGAAACCTCCATTCTGGTTTTAAACTTTTTGATAAAGTGGCAATATCATTAAGTTTCGAGCATTGATATTCTATGGATATTCTTTTGGCATTAATATGGATCTATCTTATATAACATTAATATTAATATGGTAAAAGGGATTCTTATATGAATAAATGCAAAACCTTTTACAATAGTCTTCAGATATCAAATAATTTCGAAACATGTACCCACAGTAGGGATAGCCACCAAATTTCCATATAAGACAAATGTTTCATTTTGTTTTGAAACCTTAATAATAGCCACCATAATGATAAGATCTTCTTACAAGATGAGGTCATTTCTAATTTTAAAATAGAGGAACTTCAATGAAGTTAAATCTTTTTTTAAGAAAGAACTTATAAAAGGCAATTTAAAATGTGTTGTTAATATTTAATCTTTTATCGTTCTTTTATATTAGAAAATGACTCAAAATTAGAAGTTAATCCAAGCTTTCACCAAAAGAGAAATGGTATTAAATAATTTCATGAAGTTGAAAAGTAAAGTATATAATTTGTTGTTTTAAGGATATAAAAAAATATGGATAATCATATTGACAACTTCATGAAGATTAAAGGTAAGATAATCTTATCCACAATCTTTAACCATTTCACGAATCTACAAAAATGTTTGTGAAAAAGACAATAAATGCCATATAGTTGTAATATTCCTATGGATTAAGATCATAAAACATATGGTATTTTAAATATTTAAACTTTCACAATTTATCATATAAATAAGGAAATATTTTGTTTAAATGAAAACAAGATTCCAATAAGAATATCGTATCTTTATTCTCTTGTAGGCATAGATGAATTATTAACAAATAATCCTTAGTTAAATTTTGAAAATTTGCCCAAAAATTATAAAACTTTTTGGAGGAGACAAAATTTTAATAAAAATGTAAGACTTATGAAATTGTATGAACCATTCGAATTTGAGAGTGACAGTTTGATCCCATTATTTGATAGATACTCTTTTAGGATGTGATTCCTAAACCATTAAATTGAGTTTCCAAACATATTATTGTGATCCATTAAAAAGTTCAAAAATCACTTATGTATTGTAGATCGAAAATTGACAAACATGTCGAAACATTGTGTGAATCTAATTTTTGCAAAGTGAAGCATACAACCAACTTGGGTAAGGTCAAAGAAGAGTATGTAACCATGATTAAGCCACCAATAATCCAAAAGATGCCAACGACAAATATATCCAAATCACCAAATTCTTATACAATGAAATCCAAGCCAAAGAACAAGCACCACAGAAAGCGAAGGATCGAAGAAAGAAAGCCAAGAACCCACCTACCAAAGCAAGGAAGATAAGATAAAAGAAAACCAAAATAAAATATTTACAAAATTTACATGGGGGGGGGCTTGATTTGGCAAAATAAAGGGGAAGTTGTTGGGGTGCCAACAAATGGCGACATGCTGGGCGAACCAATTATCTCTGTAGAATAAATCTGAACTTTAAAGATGCAAGGTTAATAAAAATAAAAACCTCTTCAAATGTCAAATTTCTAATCACATAACTTGATCTCACCATAGGATTTATGATAGGTAAATATTGAACCCACAACTTTCAAAATCAATCAAACTATCCCAACCATTATCTAAAAGCTTATAAAGATAAATGATTATTCTACAAATGCAGGAAGAAAATTTTTCAAGGAATCAATTTCTCTTAACCAAAACAAGTCATAGAACACATAGTATATAGGTATGACCTCAATACCACTAGATAAACTTTTTAACCTCACTTAGATGCTTGTTTCCCATCCACTAGATATACATAAGTATCAAAATAGTATTTATTTATTTTCCTCATATTTCATTTTTTTTATTTTATATATATATATATATATATATATAAGACATTAACTAAGGACCACTGTCCTAGCATGGTAACTAGAAGACTCCAATGCCATTCACAAACACTATTAGAAATTGAGCAGGTTGGCTCGTGATGAGACCCCCTGTCCCTTGTTTTTTTTAAATCAAGAGCCACTACCCCAGCTTGGTGACTGGATATTGGCAATGTCAATCCAATAGGATCCATGATCATGAACATACCAACTCGTGATGAGACCTCTCGTTCTTCAATTAATCCCTTAGGTTTTATTAATGTTATGTAAAAATACTAAGGTTATAGTTAATATCAACATAGATTACTTAGTGGATGGGGAAGTAGATCTAAATGGCCCGCTAAAGAGCAAAGGATGGCATAAAAAGTCTAAAAATAACTTACGATTCTTGACTCACTTCAATCTAGGGAAAATGATTCCTTTGAGAGTAAACTTATCTACATTATAGCATCATTTTAAAATATGAAGATTCTAGATAATAGTCGGGTAACTCAATCAATTCATTAGTATGGTCCATAATAGATTTTCAAAAGCCAAGGCTAAACTCGCCATGGTCAAAATTTTGGCAAAAGAAGAAAGTCTTTGTAAGGATCTCCCTTTTAAACTTGTCAGGTTTATAAACAGAGAAGTATGTAAAATCCAGGTAGTGTGCCAATATAGTGTTATTTATTTACAACCCCAAAATTTTAAGCAAACTAAGAAAAACAAAAATGAAAATTCAAAAGACTTATAAATATCAAATCTGTTATTGAAAACCAAGCTATCTTGAAATCAATAAAAATCACTAATTTAACCAAAACACCTAAAACTTATATACAAGATAAGACCTGATCCAATCAAAATTTCAACCAAAAGTATGTATCACAAATCAAAAGAAAAGAAGAATTAAGTATTCACAAAGATGTTAAATCTTGAATGATAAGCAAAAGATTGGTACTTTACCGAAAATTAAACTGACCATCGAAGAAGGTAAATGAATTCAATGTTTAAAAATCGAGATACGGTCATATTCCATAAGACGAGATATACAAAATAATGTATAAATCAGAAAATCATGACATGCATAATGAATGACGACAAATCTCCCAATATTTAATTTGACCATGATATGGTAATACAAAGGATTAAGCCTTTAGCAATTTCATCAAAAGGGTCAAATATAAACACAAATAGAAACAAGAGATGCGAATATAATATGCATGTCAGTATGATAAAATGAGTTCGTCCTTAGGTTTCGTAAAAATAATTTAATTATTGATATAAAGACTCCATCTTTCGTTAAGATCATGATAACATTTGTCAAATCAATAGAAGATATATTTGGATAAAATATATCATTTTATCGAATCTTAATTACAACAAGAAAACCAAAATAAGAAAGACAAATGCTAGAGTGTGTAGTTAATGGTGACAATTACAACATGAATGAGTTATGTTCATAAAGTTCTTTATGTTGAAAGACATTAAAAATTGTGAACACATTCTTTATAATTTATTCTTTTCAAATCCTCTTGCTTCAAATGATCATATGTAAGCATTTTGTCGTTAAGTCTTAATGGAAAATAAGACTAAAAATGATATGACTAACATATAAAAGAATAAGCAAGATAATAAAACAATTGAAAATGGAGTAGAGTCGTGTGTACTTCCCTGAACAATAGTGTATCCTCACGTATTTATCCGAAAATTGACACATTGTTTATTAACTGCATATTATTGAAAAGAAAGCAACCTACTTGTAACAAAACAAACTAAACTGAATCTAAAACTACCTCTAAACTAAATATGTACATATGTACAAATAAATCAAAGTTAATTAAAAATTAATTAAAATGGAAAAATCCAATGAAACCACCGAAGCATCTTAATTCCTGTAAAATAAAACATGTCAAATATTAGTGATATGAATTGAAATGCTTCATACTGAAAAATAGAAAGTATTAAATTAGAGCTTATATCTACAAAAGGAAGAAAAATAGGACATGGAAACCTTTTAAGATATGATCCTTCCAACCAAAAATAAATTGGATCATAAAAAGAAGATTGGAAGAGATCTAAAACTTGGGAAGATTCAATTGAGTGCGTGATGGAAAATTCATCAGGATAGTAATAAAAAAGTAGCATGTCGAGATTATGATCCAAGGATCCAGGAGAAGTTAAATTAGAGGATATCTTTTGTAAGGAAACATCGTCATCATAAAATTTAAAATCAAATTTTGACATTACCTTAGAGTGAGAACTTTCCCTTTGAAATTCATGAGATTTTGACGAATCAATTAATTTACAATCCAAAAGATTAGTATCGCCAAAATCTAAAAGATTATGAGAAATAATTTGATATTCTAACTTAGATTATTTAATATTATCATACGCATGTGATTCATGAATGATATTTATAAAATTATTTTCATCTTCGATATCTTGAATAGAAAGATTTCCCTCATTCTTATACAACAAATCACTTTGCATTAAGATAGGAACTGACCATAGTGGATAATTTATTTGAATATTAGTGTAAGGACATGAACTATAATCAGTAAATAGATATGGATACAAAGCATGATAACTTCCCAAAAGTGGAAAATTAGATATTCCCATTTTAATAGGAAAATATTGATTAATTGATTCAAGGGAAAAATCATTGTGCATATTCTGACTTGTTGATACATTTCGTAAAGGAATGAGAGGATTTTGCTCAATTTGAGAAGAAGAAAATGAAAAATCATGATTTAAGCAACTATCATTCAAAGATTTAGTTTTAGGTTTTGAAGTCATCAATTCCTTTTCGACTACAATTGTTTTAACAAGACAATGATTTTTAAATATAAGTGTCGAATTCAAATTATTTTGTTCCTGAAATTCTATATTACAAAATTCTAAGATTTGTTGATGTTCAACAAATTCAGTGTCAGAATTTGGATCAATAATATTAGACCTTAAAACAATATTAACCAATGAAGTAATGCAACTATCAACATGCATATCGTCAATTTCAAGCTTATCATTATTTACTTGATCATGTAAAATTGAATGAGAATCATGATATAAAAATAAAATTGTTAGTTCTTCTACAAAAAGTTGATCTTTCTCATGAAATCTAAAGTGAATTGACATAAATCTTGAAAAGAAAGTACTAGTAGATTCACCTTCTTGTCTGTGAAGATTTTCAATCTCATACCTCAACTCTTGATAATTGTAATCCTCATGTGCATCAATAAACAACTCCATGAAATGTTTCCATGAATGAATGGATTTAGCTGGAAACATTTCAAACCATTGTCGAATTCTTGTTTTGAAAGTGACAGTAAAAATCCTGCAAATATTGCTCTCACAAACTATACGATAATTGTTACAAATAAATATAAATTCAATGAGATGTTTAAAAGTAGTCCTTTTACCTTCTCCATCAAAACTTAACATTTGCAAGAGATTCACTGCACTTTCAGAAATACCTCCAACGGGCCTAGGCATGCTAAAAGCATGTTCTAAAACAGTAGTAGGAGCCATTTTAAAATAGATCAAATTTAAAAAAACAAAACTCAAAAGAGCTTACTTTTTTATCGACCCTCCTTCTAGCGTCATTTGTTGGCCGTATTTTCTGTCTATGGCCAACTACAGAGAACTAACCCACACAAGGCGCTTAACAAAGCCCCACTATGTGTTTGGTGTAGCTAATTCTTGTAGGTTATGGTCCTGCTACCATCTACGTTTCACTCTCTTAAGGAGATTCCTACTACTTAAACTTAGTAAAAGTATGTCCTAAACTAATTAACAAAGAAATCATTAAACTAAATACTAATAAAAACTACTATGTTAAAACTATCCATTTATCTACAGGTTATACTAATTTATTTAAAATGAAACATCTATTTAAGAACTACTAGATTGAAGCTTGTGGTCTATATCTAAGCTATGTTCTGCTCTCTTAAGGAGAGTCTCTATTTTAGATTTTTCAAAGATTTTATTAAAGATTGTTTAATAGATGAAAAGTAAACTAACCTACTTAACATCTACTAAATAAAATATAGAAAAACTAAACTATGAATTGAAAATTAATCTAATTTAATGGATCCTATCTTGGCTAAGAGAGATTTAAAGGGGTGTGATGTATAAAGGAAGGTCATATCATTGTCTGCTTGAAACAAAGTTCAGAAGGCAATAATAAAATTAAAACATCAACGTTTCTAAATCAATTTAAATGAATCTGAAACATTGTTATACATCAAACTATGTTCTACAATTACTTCCAAGAAATCAGAACAAGAAATATTTTGAAATAAAAATGAAAAAAACATTTCCCATTAGATCTCTTAATAAGACTGTAAATAAGAAAAATCTTTCAAACATACAATCAATTAGAAGATAATTGCAATGATATCTGGTTTTCAAAATTAAACCTTCATAAACAAAGCTACAAATTCTCCCTCCAATTCCAGGATGATAACTGGTGGTGCCTTCTTCAAACTGAAAATTCATAAACATAACAGAATTCATGAAAAGAAAATTCTCTGCTCTAAAGAGAGCCTCCCCCAACTGTTGCAGCAGTGTCTCCTCTTCCTTCCTGTTAACAAAAACATTACAAGAATAATACAGAGATGACAAGAATCAAAGTCCTTCCATTCTCCAGAGACCTCTCCCACTTTGGTAGACAAATTGTCTCTGTTTAAATAGAGGGAAGGGATCACAACAAACTCCAGAAAACGGGTCTTACAGCTGGATGCAACAGAAAATTCTGGAAAAATCCAGCTCAAACAGGCCCGAATATCTCACATCTCATGCATTTGTTTTGAAAATGGCCTCCATTTAAAGGTAAAAAGGCCCATTTTTGAAGTGGGTTTTCAACTGTTTGAGCTAATGTCTCACGGTCTTCCCACAATCATCCACGCAAAAACACATCTCTTTGTTATTGCGCGATCCATTTCACTCCTTCATGAAATGGCGTGTAAGCTATTAATGATTTGGTTGATGTCTTCTTTTAATGTGCCAGCCACTCCATATACAAAAATACCTGCGCACCACATAGAATAGGAGTAATCAATTTACATATCAAATAAGGATGGTAAAATCTAAAAAATGCTTCACTTATGATACTACTCATAAGATTACATGAATATGTCTTATTGGAAACATGTAACCCTGACAATTGATATCATTATCACAATCCTTTTTGAAACCTCTATTCTGGTTTTTAAAATTTTGATAAAGTGGCAATATCATTAAGTTTCGAGCAGTGATCTTCTTTTGGCATTAATATGGATCTATCTTATATATAGCATTAATATGGTAGAAGAGATTCTTATATGAATAAATGCAAAACCTTTTACAATAGTCTTCACATATCAAATAATTTTGAAACATGTACCCACAACATGGATAGCCACCAAATTTCCATATAAGATGAATGTTTCATTTTGTTTTGAAACCTTAATACTATCCACCATAATGATAAGATCTTATTACAAGATGAGGTCATTTCTAATTTTAAAATAGAAGAACTTCAATGAAGTTAAATATTTTTTTTAAGAAAGAGCTTATAAAAGGCAATTTAAAATGTGTTGTTAATGTTTAATCTTTTATTGTTCTTTTATATTAGAAAATGACTCAAAATTAGAAGTTAATCCAAGCTTTCACCAAAAGAGAAATGGGATTAAATAATTTCTTGAAGTTGAAAAGTATATAAAATTGATATTTTAAGGATGTAAGAAAATACAGATAATAATATTGACAACTTCATGAAGCTTAAAGGTAAGATAATCTTCTCCTCAATCTTTAACCATTTCACGAATCTACAAAAATGTTTGTGAAAAAAGAAAAAATGCCATATAGTTGTAATATTCCTATGGATTAAGATCATAAGACATATGGCATTTTAAATATTTAACCTTTCACAATTTATCATATAAATAAGGAAATATAAATTCGTTTAAATGAAAACAAGATTCCAATAAGAATATAGTATCTTTATTCTCTTGTAGGCGTAGATGAATTATTAACAAATAATCGTTAATTAAATTTTGAAATTTTGCCCAAAAATTATAAAACGTTTTGGAGGAGACGAAATTTTAATAAAAATGTAAGACTTATGAAATTGTATGAACCATTCGAATTTGAGAGTGATAGTTTGATCCCATTATTTGATAGATACTCTTTTAGGATGTGATTCCAAAACCATTAAATTGAGTTTCCAAACATATTATTGTGATCCATTAAAAAGTTCAAAACTCACTTCTGTATTGTAGATCAAAAATTAACAAATATGTCAAAACATTGTGTGAATCTAATTTTTGCAAAGTGAAACATACAACCAACTCGGGTAAGGTCAAAGAAGAGTATGTAACCATGATTAAGCCACCAAGAAGACAAAATACACCAACGACAAATATATCCAAATCACCAAATTCTTGTACAATGAAATCCAAGCCAAAGAACAAGCACCACAAAAAGCGAAGGATCGAAGAAAGAAATCCAAGAACCCACCTACCAAAGCAAGGAAGATAAGATAAAAGAAAACCAAAATAAAATATTTACAAAATTTACATGGGGGGTCCCTTGATTTTGAAAAATAAAGGGGAAGTTGTTGGGGTGCCAACACGTACCTAGTGTGAAGAATGTAATACTTGGTCTTTGTGTATCTTCAATGCAAAAACCTATTATGTAATACTTGGTCTTTGTGTATCTTCAATGCAAAAACCTATTCTCTAACTATAAGGCCCACAACATATCATTTACCCAAATATCTAGATACCAATCCACCCCCATAACATCTTACCTTCATATGGAAATATATTGTTTTAAAGGTTGAAACTAGTGTAGATAACAATGATCTAAAGTTTTGTCAAGAATATGCAATGCAACCCCTTTACAACCCTATAGAACTCTACTTAAGATTTTATTTTCAGGCATGTTGAAGTGCCCAACCATTATGCTAATTAATCCAAGGTGGTTGCGATAGTTTTGTTGATTTACCAATTCATGGGCATGGGTTACCTCCCTTAGTTATAATCATGATCCATAGCAGTTATCATCATCCCATTATTTCTCATACTGACCATCACATTTGAAGACATACGTGATAGGGACAATTTCTTTTACGCTTGACACAAGCTCAATAAATGGATCATTTTCTAGGTATAGAGTGTTTTTGCTAAGTTTTATTTTGGAAGGTTATTATATTAGTTGCGATGATCAATAACGAATATTCTAACTGAACAATGTATTCTGATCTGGAAAATTCAAATCAAGCATATGGTTTCTTTCCTAAGTGGATGGTAAGTTGGTCTTTATAAGGCTATATACAAGTTAGGAATTCTTATTTGGTTTATAATTTTATTTTTGTGAGATATTTATTTAGTATGTAAAATTTTAAATTAGAACTATCGTGTCTTATGTATCTTGTATTTTTTGGGTGCTAAGTGACTTATTCTTAATGAAAAATGGGTATTTATATGTTGTTAGGTGTGTATTACTCAAGTTAGGATATCTATCAAAAGCGATTTTGGGTGGTTAGGAACTATCATGAGGTCAACAAAGACTTTTCCTATTATCTACATAAATCTATGGTCCAAATGATTAAACTAATTGAAACTCATGTAGCATGTTGTTGAAACTCGCCAGCGGTTGTTGAAACTCATGTAGCATGTTGTTGAAACTCGCCAGTGGTTGTTGAAACTCCTGTAGCTTGTTGTTGAAACTCATGTAGCATGCTGCTGCAACTTGCCGGCAGTTGATGAAACTCACTAGTAGTTGTTGTAACTAACACAAACAGACATATTAAATACATATTATAGTTATGTTATGGGTCTCATATTTTGGAATGTTATTATATTAGTTGGGATGATCAATAACAAATATTCTAACTGAACACTGTATTCCGATCTGGCAAAGTCAAATCAAGCATATGGTTTATTTCCTAAGTGAATGGTAAGTTGGTCTTTCTTTACACTTATCTAATTTTATAAGACTATATACAAGTTAGGAATTCTTATTTGGTTTATAATTTTATCTTTGTGAGATATGTATTTAGTATGTAAAATTTTAAATTAGAACTACCGTGTCTTATGTATCTTTTACTTTTTGGGTGCTAAGTGACTTATTCTTAATGAAAAATGGGTATTTATATGTTGTTAGGTGTGTATTACTCAAGTTAGGATATCTATCAAAAGAGTCAGATTTTGGGTGGTCGGGAACTATCATGAGGTCAACAAAGAATTTTCCTATTATCTACATAAATCTATGGTCCAAATGATTAAACTTGTTGAAACTCTTGTAGCATGCTGCTGAAACTCGCTAGCAGTTGCTGAAACTCCTGTAGCTTGTCGCTGAAACTCCTGTAGCATGCTGCTGAAACTTGCCAGCAGTTGATGAAAATCACTAGTAGTTGTTGTAACTAACACACATAAACATATTAAATACATTTTATAGTTATGTTGTGGGTCTCATATTTTGGAAGGTTATTATATTAGTTGGGATGATCAATAACGAATATTCTAACTGAACAATGTATTATGATCTGGAAAATTCAAATCAAACATATGGTTTATTTTCTAAGTGGATGGTAAGTTGGTCTTTCTTTCCACTTATCTATTGTTACAATACTATATACAAGTTATGAATTCTTATTTGGTTTATAATTTTATCTTTGTGAGATATGTATTTAGTATGTAAAATGTTAAATTAGAACTATCGTGTCTTATGTATCTTGTATTTTTTGGGTGCTACGGTGACTTATTGTTAATGAAAAATGGGTATTTATATGTTGTTAGGTGGATATTAATCAAGTTAGTATATCTATCAAAAGCAATTTTGGGTGGTTAGGAACTATCACGAGGTCAACAAATACTTTTCCTATTATCTGCATAAATCGATGGTCCAAATTATTAAGCACATTGCATTCAGTAATGAGAAGAGAAATATCTTTCATTTCAACATTGGTTAGTGAGAATTCCCAAGGTTTTTTTTTTTAAATTCCTCACTTCCGTCGTAGATCCGACTACCACTCAACTAGCTCTGACGAGGTTGGTATACCTATGATGGAATTTTTTGTTGAATTTTATCTTATGGTCGTGGTTAAATATGTTGGATATTCGATGGCTTCTTGGTCAATTATCCGACTCGAGCAAAGTAAATTTTGTCGAATATTCGACGAGATCTTGGTCGGTTAATCGACTAAGAATGTGTCGCAAATCCGACTACCACTCAACTAGCTCCGACGGCATTTGTCGTCGAATTTTTCCTTATGGTTGTGTTTACATAAGTCGAATATTCGACGGCTTATTGGTCGGTTATCTGACCTTATTGTAAGTAAATTTTTTCGGATATTCAACGGAAAATGTGTCGAATATTCGACATATATTGTAAAAGAAATGCATAGGTTATTCGACACTCTGTTATTGGTGATTCAATGAGTCGTTTTTGTTGTCGGATATCTGTCAAATTTTTATGGACGTTTAAAAAAGAATACTTTGTCGGATTGTCGACGGAGTTTTTTCGAAAATCAGACATATATGTCGTCAGATTTTGGATTCAAATTTACCCGTGATAAGGAATTATTTTATTTACATTGTTCTTTGTAAATTTGGTTTTATCTTTGAAGTCTTTATTTCTTTGGTGAAATCTTATATTGGTATGCCATGGGTTGCTCCTTTGATAAATGGAAGACCCACAAAAAGTTTCAAGAGCAATAGAGAATTAAGGTAGGGGTATCCCATTTCACCACTTCTCTATATCATTATGGTGGAATCCTTAAACTAATGTATGACCCCAACTAGGGTCTCCTTTAACTTTAATATACAGTCAGATATTTCAGATATTTCAATTCTGTTCAAAATTTCTGTTTTATATTTCTAACTTATGTCTATGTCTATGCATGTAATTTATGTCAAGTTTACATACTTTTCATGTGCAGGTGAAATAACATATAACATATATTATGAAATAATAATTTGACAGAGTAGAAAATGATAAATTTACCTGCTGGAAAATACCTGTAGGTAGCTTGCAGATCCCTTTTTTTTTGTTGCTGTCCTTGTTGCTGCTTCTCCTTGCTTTTCCTGCAGTCAAAAGCCTTCCCCCACAGTTCTGAAACTCAACCAACCGAACCAGTTTTTCCACCCTGCCCACTGGTGAGGTCTCGCCGACCACCCAGCTCCAAAGGTACCCCTTTGGACCCCCGAGCCCAAACCGAGTACAAGCCAACCCGTTATATCCCTTTAGAAAACCTCCAGCAAAAACCCCCTTTCAGTCCCTTTCAGCTCTGCTCTAAAATTTCTATATCTGCTCTCCCAAAACTTCCTCCAAAATAACTCAGGTAAAATATCCTCTCCTCTTCTTCCTTTCTTCTCCATCTTATCCCCTGTTTGCTCTGCCGACTCAATGCTCCCCATTACTACCCTTATCCTCTCCATTCAATTCTAGCTAAGATGGCAGTCCCCCTTTTCTCCCTCGAGACATGTCCACATTTATTGATACCATCAATACATTAATTAATTAATTAATTAATTAATTTATAAATATTATCCCTTTCTTTTATGCAAACATCGTATATAAAAGTCAACTAAATTATTAATGTGGTTCCACCGCCATTGTCTTTTCAAGTGGTCATAATTACAATTTAATTAATATTTTAATTTATTAACTAAAATACAATATAATTATAAACTTGGATATAAAATAGCATAAGGTAATGTCTTCCTTAATTAATTCATAATTAATTTAGAAGTACTTTATAATTAATTCATAATTAATTTAGAACTAATGCATAATTAATTCAAAATTAATTCGTAATTAATTCATAATTAATTCACAATTAATTTAGAACTAATTCATAAGTAATTTAAAATTAATTCGTGATTAATTCATAATTAATTCACAATTAGTTTATAAATAATTCATAATTAAATTATAATTAATTCATAATTGATTAACTTATAATTGATTTATCGTTTTCATGAACAATTCCCAAGTGTGTACCCGACATTTGTTTACCAATTTCATATTACATCTATTCGCAAATTATCCTATGTTCCAACTAGCTTCTGCATGGTCATCATAAAATTTAATAGATATAAATTAATTATTATCCATACAGTTTAATTAATTATCTAGCCGTGCAATTAATATTAACTTATCAATTTAATACTACTTTAATTAACATTGCAATAATCATTTAACGTGTTAACCCTTAGTCATTACTAATCAAACTCATTAACATTTAATTAAGCGTTACTAACCAATTGCATTATTTACTATTAATTTAACCGTAACTTGTTTATTAATCATTAATGTACAGTAATTAATTATTAAGCGACACTAATTAACATTATTACTCAGCAATATTTCACGCAATTCATAAATATGTAGGCGAGTTATGTAAGCGTAGCTACTGCTTACATACCTCGCGTAAGTACACTAACAGTAATAACTCACACACGTCAATCATAATCATGAAACTTACTGTTTACTGACACATGTTTTAGCATAGTTTGCAAGGTACAATTCTTTAACTAACTGAAATCTTATTAGTTACGACAATTCATACCTTTCTAAGTTACGACACATACTCAAGCAAGGGTTTTACACACCTACAGTTAGATCTTGTTTTCACCCCTACTTCACGCTACACCTATTTACCTACATCATCACTAACTTCCACATCCTATCCTGTCCTCTGCTGGACTACCCTGGAATGTCAAGTCATGACCGGTTCCAGCTAGAACCCGTAAGCGGAAGTGTCGACTACATCGACCAGCTTCCCCAGCAGGAAACCACCAGTCATCATCACACACCTTGGGGAGCGCGCCGTAGCACAGCCCTCCCATGACTCTGGGTTTCGGGATAAACGGTGGGTAAAGCCTCCACCCCCCTAATGGAACAAGGGATTATGTCTACTCGACATAACAACAGCGTTGCACTTGTACTCGGTCTGTCATCGTATAACCGATCTGGGCGGTTGAGTTTCCTGAAACCCTACCCCACCCATGTCATAACATACATCATAATAAACAACATAATAACCATATGAAAGTAAATAATGCATCACTCGCATACCATTTTATCTTTCGAAGTCCGTGTCCCCGAGGCCCTCCCACCTCGTAGGATCCAGCTATCACTTAGCCGTTTCAACCTGTAAGTCAGTACTCGACATACAATATAGAATATCGTGCATAAATCCTCGATATGTACACACATATATTTCATCATATCATAACGACAATAAACTCATTCATTCGCCATGCACCTGGCATAACATTCATTATTTCAACATATAACTGTAACGGTATCCACGTACCCATCATTTAGTAAATTTCCATATATTTGACATAATTAACACATGATACATATCTAAACATGACTACTGATCATTATACTATCGTCACGCACACACATATATATATATCGGCAAAATAATAGAACCATATGTCCACAGTGTCGTCAACCGACGAGGTCTCACAGTCAAATAAATACAACATATAATAGTAGTTCAGGTAGTAATGTCAAAACGGGGTGTTACATACACCCACCCTTCAGGAAACTTCGTCCCGAAGTTATGATCAAAATAACGTGGGATAATCACGACGCATAGTCTCTGCATCCTCCCAGGTAGCAGAACCTGGGCTATATCGGTCCCACTGGACCTTAACTTGGTCCACCAAACGGTGCCTCAACTGTTTAACCCTGCGGTCCAATATAAGTAATGGTTCGACCCTGATGGTTCCCTCGTCCGAAACCTGCAGTTCCTTCCAATTTATTTTATGTGACTCATCAGCTACATAATGTCGTAAAACAGATACATGAAAAACATTATGAGTTTTGTGCAAATGGGGGTGGCAGCGCAAGACGATACGCGACGGGTCCAACCTTTTCTAAAATTTCAAAGGGTCCTATAAATCGTGGTGACAACTTTGTCCCTTTCCCAAACCTGATGGTACTTTTGCTAGGCCTGATGCGGACGAACACTGCATCACCAACATTATAGCTTCGGTCAACCCTATGCGCATCGGCATAACTCTTCTGCCTATCCTGTGCTTCCTTTAACCGCTGCCTAATCTGAACAACCTGTTCTTCCATCTCCTGAATCAACTCAGGTCCTATAATTACTCGATCCTCTAACCTTTCCCAACTCAATGGTGTCCTGCATGGCCTTCCATATAAAGCTTCATATGGAGGCATCCCAATTGAACTATGGTAACTGTTGTTGTAAGCAAACTCTACCAAAGGTAAGTGCTTTTCCCAATGAGTTTGTTGATCCATGACATACATTCTAAGCATGTCCTCCATCACCTGATTCACTCTTTCTGTTTGCCCATCTGTCTCTGGATGGTAAGCAGTGCTTAGGTTCAACTGAGTACCCAATGCTAACTGCAAACTCGTCCAAAACCTGGATGTGAACCTGGAATCTCTATCCGATATAATCTTTTTGGGAAACCCATGGAGACGAACAACTTCATTTATGAATACACGTGTTACGTCCGTGACATCATAGGTCTCCTTAACTGGAATGAAGTGAGCAGTTTTGGTCAGTTTGTCAACGATGACCATAATGGCATCATGCCTATGAGAGGTAAGAGGCAATCCCACCACGAAGTCCATGGAGATAACCTCCCACTTCGACATAGGAATGTCATGCGGCTGCAACAGACCTGCCGGGTGGTGATGATCAGCTTTTACCTGCTGACACTCAAGGCACCTAGCGACGAATTTGACCACGTCGCTTTTCATCCCTGCCCAAAAGAAGAGTTGTTTCATGTCTGCATACATCTTCTTTACACCCGGGTGTGCACAATACACTGCTCTATGGGCTTCCTTAAGGATAGTCTCTCTAATATCTCCCTCCTTAGGAATATACATCCTCCCTTGATACCGTAACAAACCATCGGCTTCCAACTCATATCCTTCAAACTTTGGTCCCATCGGTTTCCCATTCTGGAGTGTCGCTGTGACCTTTAGGTACCAACTATCCCCGAGTAGCTGCCCTAAAATTCTTTCCCTCAAATCCACCTTTAAAGGTATAAGAGAGAAAAGTCTTGGTTTTCTGCTTAAGGCATCTGCGACCACATTCTCCTTCCCCTTGATGTAGGAAATCCCAAAATCATACTCGCTCATGAATTCACTCCATCGCCTTTGCCTAGCATTTAGGTCTCTCTGAGTGAAGATATACCTTAAGCTTTGGTGATCAGACTTGAGTTCAAAGCTTCGTCCAACAAGGTAATGTCTCCAAAGCTTCAAAGCTAACATCACTGCAGCTAACTCAAGGTCATGAGTAGGGTAATTATCTTCATGTGTTTTGAGCTTTCTCGACGCATAAGCTATTACCCCACCTTCCTGCATCAACACTGCACCCAAACCTTGCCTTGAAGCATCGGTGCAAACTGTGAATTCCTTCTCCATATCTGGAACCCGTAGAATTGGTGCACTCGTCAATAGTCTTTTCAGCTCGGCGAATGCGGCATCACATTCATCTGTCCATTCGTACCTAGTACCCTTACGCTGTAGGGTAGTTATGGGTTTCGCTATTTTTGAGAAACCCTCAACAAACCTTCTATAATACCCGGCTAACCCCATGAAGCTCCTTACTTCATGCGCATTCTTTGGCACGGGCCAATCCATTATGGCCTTCACCTTCTCAGGGTCCACAGAAATTCCCTCACCGGAAATTATATGCCCTAGGTAATGGATCTCCTTCTGATAGAACGAACATTTGGACAACTTACCATACAACTGATGCTCCCTTAAGCATGACAACACTATTCGCAAGTGTTCCTCGTGCTCCTGTTCATTCTTGGAGTAGATGAGAATGTCGTCCAAGAAGACTTGCACAAACTGATCTAAGTATTTTCGGAACACGCTATTCATGAGACTCATGAATACGGCTGGGGCATTGGTCAAACCGAAGGGTACCACCACAAACTCATAGTGCCCAAACCTTGTTCGAAAAGCAGTCTTAGGTATATCACCTTCCTTAATCCGTAGCTGGTGGTAACCTGATCGTAAGTCGATCTTTGAGAAGACTGTCGCCCCCTTCATTTGATCAAAGAGATCATCAATTCGAGGTATCGGGTACCTATTCTTCACGGTGGCTCTATTCAAATCTCGGTAATCTATGCAAAGACGCAAGGAACCATCCTTCTTCTTCACAAAGATTACTGGTGCACCCCACGGTGAAATACTTGGTCTGATGAACCCTAGATCTAACAGTTCCTTCAACTGCATTTGTAACTCACAAAGTTCTGGGGCCGCCATCCTGTAAGGTGTCTTTGATGTTGGCTCTGAACCGGGTTTTACCTCAATGGTAAAATCAAGTTCCCTCCTAGGAGGTAACCCAGGCAATTCCTTTGGGAATACATCACTGAACTCTGCTAACACTGGATAGTCATCAAAGGAGGGTCCCTTCTCACTGTTTACCGCTTCAACAATGTACAATTGGCATCCTTGTCGCATACATCGCTTTACGTTCATCGTTGATATGAAACGTAGGGACACCTTCCGTTTGATACCCTGGATCTTGATGGCCTCTCCATTGTCATTAATGCAAAGAACTTTCTTCCCATAACAGTCCAAGAAAGCTCGATGTTCCTCAAGCCAATTCATACCTATGATGAGATCATAAGTTCCGAGGGTGGTGACGTACACTTTGACTTCTGTAACACACACCCCGAGATCCACTACACACTTATCAACACTAGGTCCTACTGCTTGCTTTACCCCTGAAGCCATTTCGACTAAGCTGAAATCATCATGCTCGTAGGCTGCCAACCCACATTTGTCTAATGCATATGGAGAAATGAAACTATCAGTAGCACCAGGATCAAACAATATTCTAAGATTGACATTATTGACCGTACCTGATGATTCCACCACAGTGGATTGGTGCTCTGCCTGATGGTTGTTTACTGCAGCCGAGATCTGATGCCTATTACCCCCACTCCCCATTGGAGCTTTTCCTTCTCGCTGCACTGTACCTGATCGTAATTCGGGACAGTCACGCTGGTAATGTGGACCTCCACATCCCCAACAAGCAACCTGTAATGGAGCGGGCGAGATAACCTGCTCAGACCTCTGAGAGGGGTTCCTCCCCCTAGGACCCCTTCCTCTACCGGCTGTTCCTCTGAAATTCCTCGCACCCTGGTGAGTCCCTGTGGCCGACTGGGGCACCTCCCTAGTTGCCACTGATCTGTCAACCGCTGCGACTCTTGGTGTGCTCCTGTTCCCGTAGGGAGGTGGCCTCGCATATCCTCCCCGAGGGTAGCTTCGAGGGGCCTTCCCCACAAACCCTGACTGCTGAGAGTTGAATGACCTGATGGGCTTTGCACCCAACATCTCCTCAGTGTAACGAGCACAATCGACTGCTTCGGCGATCGAAGTCGGTTTCCACATCCGTACCTGAGCCCTGATCTTGGCATTGAGCCCATACACGAAGCGCTCAACCTGGCGTTCATCATTGTCCAAGTAAGGGACATACTTCACCAACTCCATGAACCTCTCTTCATACTCCTCCACTGATAGATGCCTTTGTACTAAGGCATGAAGAGCCCCTGCCTGTTCTTCCTGGTGGGATGCGGGTAGGTACTTCCCCTTGAATTTTTCCACAAATAGTTCCCATGGAACCGTGTCCGGTGTAAGGTGTAGCTGCCTTTCTTGGTTTCCCCACCAGTTCAAAGCGGCCCCCTTTAGTTGAAATATGGCCAGTTTGGACTTGGACGTGGAGGTGTACTCCTGCAAGGTCAAGCACCTGGTCATCTCTTCTAACCACGACTCTGCTCGTATCCCTGATCGACCCCCCGAAAATTCTAGAAGCCTTATCTTCTGAAGCTCCCTTTTGATATCCTGATGCGGAGTTCTTGGTACCGTATTCGCTTCTACCACAGGAACTTCCTCCCTTAGTGGAGGGGCCTCCACCTCTACCTCTGAGGCAACACTACCTCTCTGAGCTAGTCCCCTGAGTGTTTCATTTATCGCTTCCAACGAGCGTAGTATAAGGATGGTCTCTGGCGATGGTGCTGACACATTCGGCTCAGGTAATGCCGTAGCCTGACCTCGCCCTCGACCCGCTCGCGTTCTTACCATGATTATTCCTGCTCATGGAATAATAGGATAATTAGCACACAATGACATCATGACTAATTTACTATCAATATCAACAATTAATTCAAAAGTGCGTCATGACTAATTTTACGAGCGTTTTACTTTAAGAGCTATAGTTCAGTACGTTTCGATCAGGCCATCTTGAGGCCACCCGGTACTAGACATACTGCAACAGTTCTATGTAGGTTTAGGTATTGGATTCCGCACAATCCTCATCAGGTCTCCATCAATTCCTCAAGATATTCGATTAAGGTTTATTGCCTCGGTCTCATTAATAATTAATAATTTAATAATAACTTAACCTAAGTTTTAAGTCTAGCGTCGTGTTTATCAAACATCTGGTCATGGGGTAGAATCAGTGTCCTAGCGATCAGCTCATCACGCTGGTCTCCGCGGTGTTTCATTTTCGAGATTCCATATCCGTCTTGCCCCTTCGACTATATGTCAAAGTTCCGACAAGGAGCATTTTTAAGAAGAAATAAACTAATTAATGTTAATTTAGTTTATAACCTATACTTACACATTTCATTACAAAATTTAATACTAAATTAATTGATATTAATTAATTTAATAAAACTAATATAAAATTAAATATTAATTAATAATTATTAATTTACATTAACCTTGTAACCTTAACAAGATTAATCCTCTAAATTAGATTCTCAACAAACTTAGTATTAATTAATTTTTATTTAAGATTAAGTTAATAAGATTAATTAATGTTAATATAATAGTTTTTTTCTTGTTTAATAATAATAATTTTCTTTTTTAATTTATTATCACTAAGTAATAATCAATCAACAATTAATTTTAATTAATTAACTTTGATTTTATTTTATATATATATAAATAAATTTATAACCTATTTAAAATTAATTTAAATTTATAACATATTTAACACATATATAAAATTTAATTTATAACATATATATATAAATTAAATAATACTAAATTTACTAATGAATTAATAAATAAAATAAAATAAATAATAATTAACAACAACAAAAAATCTAACCTATACCTAACGGTGGCTCGACCTAGCATGTGGGCCACGCGGCTTGCATGCAAATAACTTATAATATTAAATTCCTTCTATAAACTAAGGCAAACCCTAGCTACGGTTCATTTTTCTCCATCATTTTTTTTTCCCATGAGCTCTGCTCTGCACCTCCCATGGCGAGTGAGTTCTGCAACTCAGCCATAGTTCAGCAACTCAGCCATGGCGAGTCTCTCTCTTTCAGGTCTACATACCTTTAATCGTGGTATTATTTTCCTTCCTTTTTGGTTTTTTTTTTTTTTTGCAGGTTTTCTGTATACATGATTATTTTCCCTTACTTCTAACAGGTTGGCCGCTCATGGCCACAGCACCTCTGCTGCTGGCCGGCCGCACCCAAGCTGCGAGTTTTCGAGCTGCAAGCTGGGTTATCATGGCCGCCGCATACGTTTTTTTTTTCAAATTTCAGGTAAATTTTTTTTTTGTTTTTAACAGAGTAAAGCTGTTTTTTTTTTTGTTTGCCCGTTTTGCTGGGCTGGCCGGGCCGTGCCCTGGCCGCGCGCCCTATGGGCTGCAGGCCGGGCCGCCCAGGCCGCAGCTCGCTGCCGGCCGGGCCGTGCCCTGGCCGCGCGCCCGTGGGCCGCGCCTGTGTGGGCTGCGCCCTTCTGGGCCGCGCCCTGTGGGCTACGCCCTGGGGCCGCACCCTGTGGGCTGCGCCCTCGGGCCGTTCCCTCGGGGCTGCGCCCTGGGGCCGCGCCCTGGGGCCGCGCCCTGTGGGCTGCGCCCTCGGGCCGTGCCCTCGGGGCCGCGCCCTGTGGGCTGCGCCCTTGGGCCGAGCCCTGTGGGCTGCGCCCGTGGGCTGCGCCCATGTGGGCAGCGCCCTGGGCTGCGCCCCTGGGCCGAGCCCTGCGTGGGCTGCGCCGGGGCCGAGCCCTGGGGCTGCCATGGCCGCCCCTCCGTCAAAATTTTTTATTTTTTTGTTTTATTTTTTATTTTTTTGTTTTATTTATGTTTTGATATATTTATATATATATATTTTTGAACGTTTATATATATATATATATATATATATATATATATATATATATATATATATATATATATTTTTTTTTTGTTTTACATTTAGATTTAAATTAAATTAAATTTCAATATATATATATATTTTTTTTTGCATACATAAATAAGTTTTTGTTTATATAACAATTTTTTTTTGTTTTAATTTAAAATTAAATTGAATCACAATTTTGTTCATATATAACTTATTTTTGTTTATGTATATAGAAATTTCCACTAACTTTAGTTTTTTCACTAATTTCTTTAAATTTAGAAATGACTTGTTTGTTTTTTTTTTTTCTCTCAAATTCTAAGTTTATTATATATATGCACATATTCTACACAATTGCAGCAAAGATAATATGAGTAATAACAAGTTTTCACTAACTTGTAATTTTTTTTCTCTTTTTGCTGTGCAGGTTTTTCACAACAGTAAATTTTTTTTTGCACTAATTACTTGAAGTAATTACACCCAAAGGAGTCATTATTATTTTTTTTTTTAAACGGTTCCGTTCAATGTAGTGTTTTGTTCAATATAGTGAGCCCTCTGGTTCCAGATTTGGAACCATGGCTCTGATACCATATGTATGACCCCAACTAGGGTCTCCTTTAACTTTAATATACAGTCAGATATTTCAGATATTTCAATTCTGTTCAAAATTTCTGTTTTATATTTCTAACTTATGTCTATGTCTATGCATGTAATTTATGTCAAGTTTACATACTTTTCATGTGCAGGTGAAATAACATATAACATATATTATGAAATAATAATTTGACAGAGTAGAAAATGATAAATTTACCTGCTGGAAAATACCTGTAGGTAGCTTGCAGATCCCTTTTTTTTTGTTGCTGTCCTTGTTGCTGCTTCTCCTTGCTTTTCCTGCAGTCAAAAGCCTTCCCCCACAGTTCTGAAACTCAACCAACCGAACCAGTTTTTCCACCCTGCCAACTGGTGAGGTCTCGCCGACCACCCAGCTCCAAAGGTACCCCTTTGGACCCCCGAGCCCAAACCGAGTACAAGCCAACCCGTTATATCCCTTTAGAAAACCTCCAGCAAAAACCCCCTTTCAGTCCCTTTCAGCTCTGCTCTAAAATTTCTATATCTGCTCTCCCAAAACTTCCTCCAAAATAACTCAGGTAAAAGATCCTCTCCTCTTCTTCCTTTCTTCTCCATCTTATCCCCTGTTTGCTCTGCCGACTCAATGCTCCCCATTACTACCCTTATCCTCTCCATTCAATTCTAGCTAAGATGGCAGTCCCCCTTTTCTCCCTCGAGACATGTCCACATTTATTGATACCATCAATACATTAATTAATTAATTAATTAATTAATTTATAAATATTATCCCTTTCTTTTATGCAAACATCGTATATAAAAGTCAACTAAATTATTAATGTGGTTCCACCGCCATTGTCTTTTCAAGTGGTCATAATTACAATTTAATTAATATTTTAATTTATTAACTAAAATACAATATAATTATAAACTTGGATATAAAATAGCATAAGGTAATGTCTTCCTTAATTAATTCATAATTAATTTAGAAGTACTTTATAATTAATTCATAATTAATTTAGAACTAATGCATAATTAATTCAAAATTAATTCGTAATTAATTCATAATTAATTCACAATTAATTTAGAACTAATTCATAAGTAATTTAAAATTAATTCGTGATTAATTCATAATTAATTCACAATTAGTTTATAAATAATTCATAATTAAATTATAATTAATTCATAATTGATTAACTTATAATTGATTTATCGTTTTCATGAACAATTCCCAAGTGTGTACCCGACATTTGTTTACCAATTTCATATTACATCTATTCGCAAATTATCCTATGTTCCAACTAGCTTCTGCATGGTCATCATAAAATTTAATAGATATAAATTAATTATTATCCATACAGTTTAATTAATTATCTAGCCGTGCAATTAATATTAACTTATCAATTTAATACTACTTTAATTAACATTGCAATAATCATTTAACGTGTTAACCCTTAGTCATTACTAATCAAACTCATTAACATTTAATTAAGCGTTACTAACCAATTGCATTATTTACTATTAATTTAACCGTAACTTGTTTATTAATCATTAATGTACAGTAATTAATTATTAAGCGACACTAATTAACATTATTACTCAGCAATATTTCACGCAATTCATAAATATGTAGGCGAGTTATGTAAGCGTAGCTACTGCTTACATACCTCGCGTAAGTACACTAACAGTAATAACTCACACACGTCAATCATAATCATGAAACTTACTGTTTACTGACACATGTTTTAGCATAGTTTGCAAGGTACAATTCTTTAACTAACTGAAATCTTATTAGTTACGACAATTCATACCTTTCTAAGTTACGACACATACTCAAGCAAGGGTTTTACACACCTACAGTTAGATCTTGTTTTCACCCCTACTTCACGCTACACCTATTTACCTACATCATCACTAACTTCCACATCCTATCCTGTCCTCTGCTGGACTACCCTGGATTGTCAAGTCATGACCGGTTCCAGCTAGAACCCGTAAGCGGAAGTGTCGACTACATCGACCAGCTTCCCCAGCAGGAAACCACCAGTCATCATCACACACCTTGGGGAGCGCGCCGTAGCACAGCCCTCCCATGACTCTGGGTTTCGGGGATAAACGGTGGGTAAAGCCTCCACCCCCCTAATGGAACAAGGGATTATGTCTACTCGACATAACAACAGCGTTGCACTTGTACTCGGTCTGTCATCGTATAACCGATCTGGGCGGTTGAGTTTCCTGAAACCCTACCCCACCCATGTCATAACATACATCATAATAAACAACATAATAACCATACGAAAGTAAATAATGCATCACTCGCATACCATTTTATCTTTCGAAGTCCGTGTCCCCGAGGCCCTCCCACCTCGTAGGATCCAGCTATCACTTAGCCGTTTCAACCTGTAAGTCAGTACTCGACATACAATATAGAATATCGTGCATAAATCCTCGATATGTACACACATATATTTCATCATATCATAACGACAATAAACTCATTCATTCGCCATGCACCTGGCATAACATTCATTATTTCAACATATAACTGTAACGGTATCCACGTACCCATCATTTAGTAAATTTCCATATATTTGACATAATTAACACATGATACATATCTAAACATGACTACTGATCATTATACTATCGTCACGCACACACATATATATATATCGGCAAAATAATAGAACCATATGTCCACAGTGTCGTCAACCGACGAGGTCTCACAGTCAAATAAATACAACATATAATAGTAGTTCAGGTAGTAATGTCAAAACGGGGTGTTACAACTAACATCTAGAAAAAGAAATGGTATTAGATAAGTTGAATGGAATTGATTTTGTTAGAGGATTTAAAGCCATCAATCATTTAGAGTTTGCACTTTGTAGATGATACCCATTTCATAAAAGGAGCATCCACAATTATAAATTAGTGGTTTAATCTTGTTGTGGATCACTTCCTTAATGCATTTGGAGATAAGTTTAATAATGGAAAAATTCATAGCCATGATTCTCATATCCATATATGGAACTACTTAGCTAAAGTGATATGGAACTAGTTTTCTAAAGTGGATATGAACCTATGAACACTGTAGGCGATCCTTCTTTTTGGTAGGAATTAAAAAGGATATGCATACCTTAGTTATTGAATGTGACACATTTGAAAGGAACAAAAGTGAGTGTGAAAGAATCCATGGGCATTGTAACCCTCAATAATTTAGTAGGTATTATATTTTAGTCCTTGCCGTAGGCAGAGACTATATGTTCTGCTTTGTAGTATTAATTTACTCCATACAAAAATATTTATAAAATTTGACTAAACTTTATCTAATGTTGAATGAATTTTTTTATTTACTTGTATTTATTTACTAAAATAAATTAACAAGTATGCATCTTTTATTAGTGGAAAGTGCTTGAAAAGAATATTTTTATCATTGTCACGAATTAAAATAAATAAAAATAGAACATAACTTTAATCTTCCTAATGTAACATCTAGATATTTGTTTTCTAGTGGACTGACACACAGTCTCACACAGTATCACACACAGTCTTACAGGTCAGGTTAACAGGCATCTTGATAGGGACATGTTGACAGGCATTTAGGGATAGGTTGACGGGCATTCAAAACATACTAGAAGCCTTGGCTGAAATAGAAAAATCTTGAAATATGTGATCTTTCAAAAATACAATAAACAAAAGTTAAATGAATTTAAGCAAGAATTTTGGAATAAGTTATCTTTCAGAAAATCTTGTGAGCAATACATTTAATTCCTAAATACCTCTACACTTGAGGCTCGGGGAACAGTTGATAGCCATTGCCTTCTTCCTAGATTGCTCCATTCGGATTCAGCCAGTGCTATCCTGCTCTATTCTATGCTCCTTTATAGCTAATTAAACTTGCTAACAATAGAGGTGAAGAATTTGAAGAGAATGGTGGTGGCAGGAGGAGGAGCGACATCGTTGTTGTGGGATTTGGAGAGTTGCCCCTTGCCTTCTTACGTCAATCCTTACATCGTGGTTTCCATGGCCCCCGCTTTAATGCGCAAGTTTAACATCACCACTTCCAGTTCCATGGTTAATGCTGGAGGAAAAACCCTTCATCACCATCCCTTCTCTGCATATGAATTCTTCTCAGAGACACAGACGGAGCTTCGTCAGACACTTATCAACTCTGGAATTGAACTACACCAACTTCCTCCTGGTAATCACAAGCTTTTCTTACGCTTGCTTTCATTAAACCCTCATAAATTCATTGATGTTTTCTACTCAAGCTTTAATTCCTCTCTAAACCCTTTTCTGCTATTACTTTCCCTTGTTGGTGCCACTCTTTTGAGGAATTCAAATTTGTTCGGCAAATGAAATTCGCTCGCTTGAATTAGAGCATGTTTGAATTAAGCCTCAATTTCCTTTGTGATGTTGCATAATTTGTGCATTTACATCTCTTGATCTTTTCAGGGCATTTTAGGAGTGGTAGTACATTGATTTGAAGTTTTTCTTTGTGCATTTGTGAAGGTTTTTATTTGTGCGTTTATGAATTGGGATTTTCATATTATTATTGGTGCTCAGATTGCTTTTAGGTTATGAATAACATATTTGAAGTTTTTCTTTGTGCATTTGTGAATTGGGATTCTTTTAGGTTATGAATAACATATTTGAAGTTTTTCTTTATGCGTTTGTGAATTGGGATTTTCATATTATTATTGGTGCTGAGATTGCTTTTAGGTTATGAATAACAGGCCAGACTAGCAATGAAATGGAGAAAATGATGATGATGGATATTCTTCTATGGGAAAAGGATACACCACCACCGACCAATATTATATGCATCGTTGGGAGGGTGTATTTTTGTTACGTGTTTCAAAAGCTCCAGCAGAGATCGTATAATGTTTTCTTAGTCTGCCAGTCTATGAGTAAAATGGCTCAAGGCATGTTGGGTGGGATTAATGCTTATTTGGGATGGTTATCTTTTCTCGGATCATTACATTGTAGTGTCCACAGAGGGTGTAGCTTCGTCAAGAACTAGGATGCAACTTCGTTTGAGTAAGGCTCGTCCCAAGCACACCAGCTATTGTTGGCCAATACTTCAGTTTTCTCCATTTTCAACCACTGCATTCAATAAACACTTCGAATTCTCCAATTTTCTTTAATGTATTTGTGTTATTTGGATTTTTAATTTGCCCAGTGAGGCTGTATTGTTCTAATTATTTTATTTCAGTAGCCCAGACTCATATAGACTCGGATTTGATATGCAATTCAAGGTTGATGCTTGATAAACTCTGGTTTGATAGTAGTTGCTATAGTGTGCATGAGTATAGGTTGGCATATGTCTTGAATTTGATACAAACATTCTTGAGGATGTAAACTTAAATGCAAGATACCTGTTGAATTTAGTTTTCATTCCTTTCCCCATATTATCTCTCCCAGTTGACATTTATCTAAAGCCTACAAAATCATTGGCAAGCAAACAAGCTATCTATTAAACAAATCTCAATAACGTCCTTCTTTTGTTTCAAAATATACCCAATGCTTCATGGCGGCTTTTCACGTAGCACTGCTGGGAAAACAATAACACATCCTTACAAAAATGTTGTTTTCATAAAATACTTATGAATGACTGCAAAGATTCAATTAAAATGAGTGCTTACGTGCTGGATATCAAGATCTGAGTATTCTTCAAGTGGATCAAGATTAAATCGCATAGTTCCTTCAAACATTGCTGGCTCTTGAGGGATGATGCTTAACTTGGATCTGTGTGATGTAGACCTATTGAGCAGATATCTAGGCCTTCAATAATAATATTTCCTTATGTTGGTTCTACAAGCCGAAAGAGAGCTTGTATGAGAGTAGATTTGCCACTTCTCGTGCGCCCAACAACTCCGATCTTTTGTCTTTCAGGGAATTTGCATGGGATATTTCTCAACACAAATGGTAAGTGTTTGGCATATTGGACCTGAGAACCCCAAAAACAGTGTTAAGTTTCAAGAAAAAATGGGCTTGATGCAAGAACGTGTATGACTTATTAGCTAGTATTATATGAATGTAGTGGTTATCTAAAGTTAAGATTAATATCTATATCTATATATCTATATCTATATATCTATATATCTATATCTATATATATTATTTTTATTTCATCATTCTTTTTGCATTTATGCATTTTTCTTGTGACTGAAAATAGGATGCCAAGAATTTTATGGCTAGTTTGCTAGTTACGGGGGGTTTTGTGTTAAAATTTAAATGATGTATTGCACAAGCAACTGTGTATGCAAACAGAGTTGGCCACTTGGCCATGTGAAGAAATATCATTATGGCATCAACATAATGTATATCAACATAACACTAATATTGTCGCCATAATTCACCATATAGCTTGATCCAAGTGAGCATGTATTTATACTTGAGCGTGTAACCAATCTCTTAAACTAAGGTTGCTTCCTCCAACTTTGATCACCCATAATGACCCCAAAATAGGTAGACAATGGATTACAACTCACTTGGTTGAGACTTATTTAGTTGGTTTGATTTGATCCACGAAGCTCCTCAATTGGTCTATCCACTGCTTAGTTAATCCACCAATTGACAAAATACACCGATGGCATCCAAGAATTGGGTTTAATCACAATTCTAACATCAACATATCATCATGGAATCAACACAATGTATATCAACATAACACTAATATTGTCGCCATAATTCACCATATAGCTTGATCCAAGTGAGCATCTATTTTTACTTGAGCATGTAACCAATCTCTCTTAAACTAAGGTTGATTCCTTCAACTTTAATCACCCATAACAAACCCAATATAGGTAGACAATGGATTACAACCGACTTGGTCGAGACCTATTTAGTTTGTTCCGTTGCTTAGTTAATTCACCTAAACACCAAAATACACCGATGACATCCAAGAATTTGGTTTAATCACAAATTCCAACATCTCCCCTTCAATACAACTTCTCTGAGGATTAGGAGTTGACATCATCTCAACACTCCCCCTTAATGACACTTCCTTGAAGATCCGTAATCACACTTTCCTAAGTCGAATGAACAGCAAAACCCCATGGCTTCATCAGATGGGTGGAATTCAAATCCGAATCAAAAAATCAAATTTGAAGGTAATTCCAGAGCAGAAATAGACCCAAACGCTTCGACAGAAGATCTCAGCTGCAAATTTATGTATTATATTCCTAGTCCGTAGGGTTTCTTCATGGCTCCTCTGGGTAAGAGAACTTTACAGCATACAGGAAATAAAAAATGCAAATCTAAAGGTAAGCCCAGAGCAGAATCAATCCCAAAAGCTTCAGCAGAGGACTTCAGGACATTTAGAAGCCCTGTATCTTCACTGTCTCCTTCAAAAAAGAAGAAATTGGCTTCGTTGGAGGAATTCAAATCATGGTTGGCCCTAGTTTTAAATGGAAAGCAACACATAGAAGAAGGATACCAAATTTCGTCCATTCGTGTATACTTCGAGAAAGCAACTAGAAAGATTTTGGATAAGAAGTTCCTGGGATTTTCAAAGATCTTAAATATTGTAGAGGATTGCAATGATATTTCAGTTATCAAGGAAGTAAAGCAAGGATGTTATCTCGATTTCCCTATTAAGCCTTATGAACAAAAAAAATACATGCCTTCACCAGGTGGGTGGAATTAAAATTACAAGAACAGAGCATAAATAAACCCAAAACCAAATTGAAAATCAGAAAGATTTCACATCAAAGAAATTTGATGCCTTTCCTAACATCATAAAGACCTTATTAACTAGCAATTGCCCCAGGAGGTGCAAATGAACGCCGACCAGAAAAAAGTGGGAAGTAAAGTAGATGGGATGAAGAGAAAATTAGAGTAGTCAAACAAATTCCGTGAAGAGTTTGTTGTGTGGTTGTCTTTGAGTGGTCTAAGGGTGGGTCAATTAAAGTTTTTATGAAGTATGATGTTAACTCATTTGCAATCTCTTAGTTTGATTCTCAAATTTTCCTTTAAAAGGAATGTAGTTCTATTACAATTTTAATTTTTTATGGTTGTTTGGGAAACTAAATTTGTATTTCGATCTCTTTGCTTAGCAACCATATGTAGAAATTTTGACTCTAGAAAAATATTATCTCTCTCTACTAAACCCTGCATGTTATGAATAAGTTATATCTCATTTGACTTAAAAGCTCAATGATTCCTTGTTAATTGGTAAGTGTGTAGTTGTGATATACGCATGCCTTGATAGTAAGCATCGAGGGAGAACACTCATTTGTTATGCATTTATTTGCCTCAACTCAGGGGCAGTTGGTGCACTTTTAGATGCTGGTGCGAATGCTGAGTTTTGTGTAAGGACAAAGAATGGACATGAATTCCGCCCTCTTCACATGGATGCTAGAATGGGTTGTCATATTATTATAAAAAAGTTCATAGAACAGAAATGTGATCTAAATGGAAGAACAAAAACTGGCGAAACTATATTGATGCTATGTGCAAAGGCTAATCATCAAGAATGTTTCATGGAGCTACTAGTTGCAAGGGCCGATCTTGGGCTAGTAAATATGGCAGGACAGAATGTAGTAAGCATAGAAGAAGAAAGTGGTTATGTTTATTTTGTCCATCAAATTCTTTGGGATACACTAAAGGCAGGACATAAAATAAATTCAAGTGATCTCCAAGTCTTCTCTCCTCTTCATTTTGTGGTCAGATTTGGTGATACGGTAGTTCGTCAGAAACTTCTACAACAATCTGATAAATATCTGAATGAGCAGGATAGATATGGATATGCTGTTTCCATGATTGTTGCAATAGAGGTCCATATTGAGGTTTTCAAAGTTCTTGTTTTTACTAGAGTTGATTTGAGCTTGACGAGTAAAAAGGGTGAAACATCCATAGTCCTCTCAGAAGCCCATGGATGCAAAGATGTTATTGAGAGGTTTATGTTGGATGTTGTTCTAGCAAATGTATTGAAGGAAAAGGAGTTTAAATCCCTCCATTATGCAGTGCAGAGAGGCAATGTAGATGCACTAGGGAAACTTTTGAAAAGATATTGTGCAGTCAATGCCTTTGATGAGGATGGTTACACTCCTCTGATGCTTGTTGCAAGGGATGGCCATGCAGATGCTTGTAAAATCCTACTTCTTAGAGGATCTGACTGTTTTCTAGTAAATCACAGAGGTGAGACAGATTTGGCACTTGCTAGGAGAAATAACCTATCAAGAGTTGTTGAAGGTGTCATATTGGATCATCTCGCACAGAATATGGTTTTTTTTTGGTGAAGAACTCTGCAAGCACACTAGGCAAGGTAAAGGTGCTCCTCAAATGAAGATGGTTCGAATGCTTAAATCGGGATTGCTAACATGGGGCAAATCCAGCAGAAGAAATGTTATTTGCAAAGAAGCAGGGGTGGGACCAAGTGTTACATTCTGCAAAAATCATTGCAAAGGTGATGCAGATAAACCAGCGATATTTAGAATTGTCACTGTTAAGGGAAGAGAGGTTCATTTTGAAGCTGGAAGAGCTGCAAATGTAGAGCTTTGGGTACGTGGAATCAATCTGATTGCCAAAGAAATGACTACTTTGAATGGAAATGCAGTCAAGAAATGAAATCCTCCAGGGAGGTAAATTGGTCTTTGTTTCTTCATTTGGCATCAAACTCATCTAGCCCATAAATGAAAATCCATGGTGGAAATTGACTAAAAATGGTTTCTTTCTCATGTCATCCTCACACAAATGACATGATTTGATTCTCAACCATACAGAAGCTTTAAGAGGTTTAAATGAGTATTGTAAATGCAGTCTTGGCCTTACTTTGAATTAAGATTGCACATGTAGCTGAGCATTCTCAACTACCAATGTAGTTAATTATGGAGATCTCTTTTATGTTGAAAATTTTGTATCCCCACATTCTAGATGTCATGACAGATGCTCAATATACTATAATTTAGAGTGGAATGTAAAAAAAAACATGAAGATAGATAGGCCGATAGATACATTAGTTGGTCCAAGCCTCTAGAACTGTTTAACGGTCGATTGTGTATTACGTGGTCAATTTTGGAGTTAACTGCAGAACCTCTGAAATGGCCTTTTAGACATCTTGAAAAATATATGGGTTGCAACTTCTATCAGGAAGCACTGAAAATGTGTATACAAAATCTCAGAGAAGTAAATACATTTCACATGACATTACATACTACTTTAGTTTGATGTAATTAGTTCTTCTGGTATGAGATGCTTAACTTTTTGGCATTTGGCATTGGCAAGAATTGCCATTACTAAGTGATCAGAAACATGACATGAACCTTGATTTGACATAGCATTTGTAGAATTGGAGTTTCTGAGGCTAAACAACTCAGTGTGTAGCATATTCTTTTAATGTAGGCACTTGGAGATGGTTCCTTGCATGTTTGATTTTGTGTTATATAGTGTGCACCCTCATAAACCAAACTAACAGGACATTTTGTTTGTACAGCTAAATGCAGGTTTTAAAATGACTCATGAAAACTTTGAAACTCCCATATATTGCTTTTACATTTTGTTTATAAGTTCTAAATTTTCTTTGTTGAAAGTTTGGGCAATCAGATCGTGTTACTGTACATAGACAGCTGTTAAGCTCACATAGGCTAATACTTATCTTCTAGATTAGTATACTTATCTGTCAAGTTGGTACACCTTATTTTCCCAGTTGGCATACCATCAAATTATGAGTTGGGCTTCTCCGAATTTGTTATAAATAGTTAATACTGGCAATCTCCTGTATTTCAAGTACTTAACAGTATGTAGATTCACATTCTTGCTATTCTATTATCTATTTCTTGTGTAGGTATCAATTAAAAAGCACAGAGACAAGGTATCAATTAAATATGGTATAAAGGTATAGCAAAACTTGAGATGGAAATATCAAATTTTTTAACATTGAGATTCTAAGTGTTGAAATTGGTACTCTCAAGTTTTTTTATACCTCTCAACTTTGAATGTATCATAGACATATAAGGTTAGGATGGGTTGATTCAAATGGAAAGGACTAAGCTGCTCACAGCTCTTGTTCATATAATATTTGATATAAATAATTAGTTAGTAGAGTAGATAGATAAGAGGATGTTTTTATATATATAAACTTTCCCATCATTAAACTCAAATGGTATTCAAAGTCAAAGCAAAAGTGTGATGTAAACGAAGAGGGGCCACAAGTACCACATTTGGATAGTTCTCAGTAATGGCAAGGCTCTGCATTAAGTCTATATTTCTACAGGGAATTTCATTTTTATCTTTTTAGGATTGGTTTACTTTGCACGTGGATGGCATCCAATAGAAGAAGACCAATATTTTTTCCAAAGTAATCATGTGTATGTGAAAATGTCTTTAAGTTTATTTATGAATATCTTCCTCAATTAAACTTCGTAAGCAAAGTTTAAAGTTTGAAGTATAGCATAAAGGAATGTGCAAATCCAATGTTTCCAAATCTAGTTTATTAAGCTTTTGAAGGATTTTGGCTACATTTGTAGCAATCTTGTATACCATAATTTGTTTATTAAGATTTATAAGGTTTCCGATATTCATAAGAATAACAAAACTTTTAAAAGTTAGATTTTAGACTTACTGTTACACCCAAAGTCCAAATAAGTTTGAATTTTATGTCGTCCTTCCTGTTTCAAATTATGTAAGTTTAAAACGGTAAGGTTTTTGCTCTTTTATTTTATTGCCTCAAGGTTACATATTTACAAGTTTTGGAAGAAACATATATATTATGTATGTGGTTGGTTGTACATATATTATTACATTTTAAATTATAAAAAGTTTATATATTTAATAGATTGAAATTAATATGAAATTCATGTTGCGTTTTCATGTTAAGGAGGAGAGGATGAAGTTGGAAGGTTTCACAGTGTTGTAACAATAGTCTGACAGAACCAGTAGCTTTAACAAGCTAAAATCGGGCCCAAAACCCCTGTAGGGGCAGGTGGAATAACATGGAAACCCAAGGGGAGGGGGAGCCTCGGCCCCCAGACCCTGGAGTGATTGATAGCAGAGGGAAAGGGATGTTGGAAGCTCTTAAAACCCTAGAAGGTCAGGACAAGGCTAGTCATAGCGGAGTAATTGAAGAGAATAAACAAGCTTTTGAACCACGAAAACCAGGGCAATGCATGCCAAAAGCAAGAAAGATACCAAAACTTCAGATAAAGTCTGATCGAATCAGAGAAGATATCCAGCATATGAAAGAGCATGCTCTTGTTGGAAAATTTGTTGGAATCTGGCCATCTGAAAAATCCTTGCTATGGTGGATAAACACAACATGGAAACCTCAAGGTCACTCCGATCTTTAGCTTGGAGCTAAGGGGTTCTTTACGGTGGTATTCTTCAATGAAGCTGACCGAACTAGAATTTTGTGATGAACCTGCAATAATTAATTAATGCAAATACACGAGATATCAAAAATAATAGACTCAAAATCACTTTTATATTGATCACGGGCCACTTCGAGGGGGAAAGCTCAATACAATTAACTTCATGGTGCCTTCATAGGCCTCAACACACACTTATATACTAATTCTAGGCGCCAATACCATGGGTCAATACTATGTGTCAATACAAACCTTGGGCTAAGTCTAGGCGCCAATACTATGAGTCAAAACCATGGGACATATAATACTATGGGACAACTTACAAAGCATATGCGTCCAATACTAGGTCAATACTATGGGCTAATATAAACTATGGATCAACAAATACTACGGGACCACTTACAAAGCATATGCGTCCAACAACAATATACTAACAAAGTAAAGACCTGGGTTCCTAACATCCCCTCTCCCTTAGAAAAAGCTTTGTCCTCAAAGCTTTAGATGTGGAAATTGATGCAGAATCTGAAGGAGTGGGTCCCCTGTAGCATCCTCGGGTTGCATTCCGAGCCACTGGCGCCTTTGGAGTTTCAGGGAGGATTGCATGGAAGGCTGTAGACGAAGAAGAACCATATCAGCAATGTGAAAAGTGCGCTCAGAACGGTGTTGATCGGCTTGTTGTTTCAGTCGAATTCTTGCCATGTGAAAATCGTCCTACAGAATGAGAAGAAGCTGATCATGGTTTCGAAGAATTAAGTCAATTTCCTGAACTGGGGAGTTGTTGAAGGTGTATGGAAGAAGAACTGGTGGTGCCTGTCCAGAGACTGCTTCATATGGTGTCTTTTGAGATGTGGTACTATACCACTGGAGCGCTTCTAGGAAATCCATAGAAATAGTTGTCCAAATCTGTGGAGGGATGGGCAAGGGTTCAAGCAGTCCCGAAAGGAGGGTCGTTTCACCCTTGTTGACCTGGAAAGTATCACAATCAACCACCATCTGTTGAATTGTCCTTTTCAGTCCCTTCCAAAAGAAGTTACATTGTTCCTGGTCATATGTTTTGAGGAACCCAGAGTGCCCTACTGATGAAGAAGCATGGAGTTCATAGAAGAGATAGCCCCGTTGAACAGATTGCAACCAATTTGGAACAGGAAGAGAAATAGCTGTAAGAGAAGCTGGGTCATCAAATGTGCGAGGAGGAGCATCTTCCACCATATTGTCCTTACCCTTCTGGTAAGTTGTCGCATAGTCATAACCCATGAGTTGGATAACCCATTTCAGGTGTGTTGGGGAGGAGACCCGTTGTTCCAGGAAAGTTTCCAGACTCTGGAGATCAGTCTTGATGCAGAAATAATTCCCCAATAGGGATGGATGCCACTTCTGTATTGTATGCAAAATAATCATCATTTCCTGCTGAGAGGTAGATGCGGCTAAATTCTTACCGGAAAGGTCTCTTAAAGGCAACAAGTTCATTGGTTTAGCAAAGACACCTGCATATCTATCCAAGGAAGTAGTGGAGACTGTTGATGGGTGCATCTGAATGGAATGGAGCTGAGCGATGACACCATGTGAATTCTTCTTAAATATTTTTTCTAGGCGATGTGAACTGGTGATGCAGAGAGACCCTGGTTGTAAGCCCATAAATTTGTGTTGTGCCCCATTGACTAAAAACTGCATCCAAAGTTCAGGAAAATCCCATAAGATGGGGCCAAGTGTGCATAACCATTGAACGCCCAAAACCACATCACATCCACCTAAGGATAAGGCAAACATGTGAGAGTGCAAGTTATAATCTTCCATAAAGATACGCACATTGTGACACTTCCCCTTGCAAGGTAAGGTGCCTCCATTGGCAACCATGACTTCAAAGTTGGAGCAAGGATGGACAAAACAATCAGCCTGTTTGGCAATCCGAGGATCAATGAAGTTATGAGTGCTACCAGAATCAATGAGTATGGTAAGAGGGAGCTTCTTGAAGTATCCCCTGACCGCATTGTTTTTGGGGTGGTGACGTCGGTTACAGCATGGAGAGAGATCTCGGGTGGGTCGTCCTGAGATGGGGTGTCAACAGGCAGGTGTTGAAAGTCGACCTGATCATCTACTGTATCTGGAGCTTCTTCATCAAGTTCTGAGGCAGGCGGAGAATCCACATCCAAGAGATAGAGAAGTTTTGTTGAACACATCTATGTCCCCGAGTGAATTTCTCATCACAATTATAACAAAGCCCTTTCTCTCGTCGTTCCTGCATCTCTGTTTCAGACCATTGCTTGATATGAGTTGGTTGAGGAGCAGGCGTGATGGGAGGTCGTTGGAAACCCATATTTCTGAAGGGAACAAAAGTGGGTTTGGAGCGTTGTTGAGCTGCGATCTTGTCCTCGGCCAGCTTAGCCAACCCTAGGACTTCCATCATTGTGTTGGGACAAAACATTTTGACCTCTGAGCGGATTTCATCCTTGAGACCACTAATAAAACAACTCCTGTAGAATTCATCAGACAATCTTTCTGTGTGATTGGCCAGTTTCTCAAATTCTATCTGATACTCTCTCACTGTACCCATTTGGTGAAGTTTAGTGAGTGCTCCTGTGAAGTCATCAAAAGCACTAAGACCAAATCGTGACAAAAGGAGTTGGCAAAAACCTGTCTAGTTTGGCTCAGGATGAGCTTTGATGTACCAACGGTACCATTGAAGGGCTTCCTGTTCCAAATGAAAGGATGCAAGTGGAACTTTTTGGACATCAAAAGTATTATGCAGACTGAAATATTGTTCTGCTCGGTATATCCATCCAGTCGGATCAGTACCATTGAAGCAAGGAAAATCAAGCTTCGGCCCACAAAAATTGCTGGAAGAAGAGAACCCGGTAGCTGCAAAAGATTCTGGCTGTCGGTTATTGTTCATGGCTGAATGCTAAAGATGGAGGCTGAGAAATTTTTCATCCAAATCTTGGAGTTTGGTTTGGATGGCTGCAAGTGCTTCCTCCATGGTGTGTGCTCCTGCATGGGTGACAACCATAACTAGGGTTTTTTTTTTTTTTTTTTTTGGAATGGGTAGAAAAACACAAATAGAAGCTGATTTAGTAAAGGGAAATTTGGATTGGGGAAAAAATCTGATGGGTAATTGGGGTTTGACTAGATTTTGGGCAATGTCGAAAGGACAGGAAAGCAGAAAAGGGGGATTTCAGAAGCAGGTTGAAAGAATGAGAAAATTTGGCAGAGAGAGAAAAAGAAGCAGAATTAGAAAAGGAACTCTGTGGTAAAATTTGAAGGCGATTGGGTGAAAATCGAAGAAGTTATGGCAAACCCTAAAAATAGACAAATGTGAGATTTCGGGTGTGGGGAAGTGGAATGTGGGATAGGGTCCTCAGGAATGAAATATGCAGAATGGGATTGCAAGGGTGTCAGAGAAGTTTCAAGGGAAACGGAGTTAAAACAAGGGAGATATGGAGAAAAAACTAGTTTTTTTTTTTTTTATACCAGAATGGAGTGGCTACAGCTCGGAAGGGATCTGAAACAGATAGATCTGCAACAGCCTGGAAGTGAGCAGAAACAGAGGGATCTGAAACGGCACCGAATGGAGCGAAAACGTCTAGATCAGAAATAGATCTGAAACGACTGATCTGGAATGGCTTTCCGAATGGATCTGAACAGTTGGATCTGAAACGGCGCAGCAGTGATCGACAACAATTCAGCTAAAAATAGATATGGACCCTAGGTATGTGCGGCTTCCTAATAGTTCAGGGGTTTCACTCGGCCACCAATGCTATCTGATGGCTTGCGTATTGGGGAAGTACCCCTCAATTTGAAACAAGCTTTCTTGAACTCCCTGCAGTCCCTCAAAGATCAGGTGGGACCTTCTCCCTGGATCTTGGGAGGTGACTTTAACCTGATCCGTCATCTTGATGAGAAAAAAGGCGATATACGTTAGCTGAGTCCCATCAATGCTCACTTCAAAAACACTATTGAAGCCCTTGGACTGGTGGACATCAGAACCACGAATGGTACTTTTACTTGGAACAATAGAAGAGTAGGGGATAGAAGTATAGCTTGTCGGCTAGACCAGTTCCTGGTCACAGAATCGATAATGTTGGCAGGGGGAGACTTAACTGCGTCTATTCTCCCTTCTACGGGTTCTGACCACTGGCCTGTCAGTCTGGAATGGTCACGAATCGAGGAAAATCATCGCAGACCCTTCAGATTTGAGAAGTTCTGGCTGCTCAATAAGGAATTCCCGGAAAAGCTCAAACAGTGGTGGTTGGATAGTCCGGCTCTTGAGGGTACGTTGATGTACAAATTCCAACAAACGCTAAAAGCCTTGAAAAGTAATATAAAACATTGGAACCTGGAATCTTTTGGGAACATCTTCCAAGAAAAAATGCGTATTGATATAAAAATGAAAGAAGTGCAGATGAAAGGTATTTCCCTGGGCTTCTCGGAGGAAGTTAAGCAGGAAGAGAAAGCGTTACTCCAAGAGTTTAATGAACGAGAAAGATAGGAGGAACTCCTATGGAAGCAAAAATCTAGGTATCGTATAATGTCCCTATTCCAATAATTTCATAGTAAAACAATCCCATCAATCCTACTAGTTTCCTAGGTTGGATGGGCACATGTGGAAGGGTAATAAGGAAGCAAATAAATGATGTTTAGACATTAGAAGGGTTCAAGTATTTAATAAATATAGTGAATAAAGAAATTCAAGAGAAATCATAGGTGACAAATGGTTTTGGAGACATATGGAGGATGTGGGACCCACACTAGCTTGATTTTTCATAATACATGGTATCTCTCTTTTGCAAATTCAAATTAATGGGAATGTGAACACTCTTGGGTGAGTTGGTAAGTCATAACACATGTCATTGAGCATATTAGGTCGAATTGGGAAGGATTGGTAACCTCCATGGAAGATAAAGAGTCAAAGTGGAAGTTTGTGGACACTTGGGCTAGATTCCCTAGCCCCTATGACACCAATGATGGAGCATCTATGACAACTATGACAAATTGCAGACCTGACCTCTGACATCTGACCACTATGACATGTCAGCCCCAAAAATAGGCTCAAGGAAGTCGAATTTGGGAGTTGGAGAAGCCAAAGAGACTCAAAATCGAATTTGGGAGAAGATGGAAGGTTGGAACTAGGAGACAAGTGGCAAATGTGGAATAATTCCTAAATGGAAATCTATTGAATCTATTGAGAGGATTTCGACCCTTAGAAGGATAATGTTGGTTATAAAATGTAGAAATGAAGTATGAGAATGGCTTTTGATGATTTGAGAAAAATTGCATTTGTGAAGAGAGAGCTAGTGGATGACTAGTTTCTTGCCTTAGCCAATTTCGAGGGTGAAAGATTCCCATCCAAGTTGGTGTTTGGAGAGGCCACTCAGGTATTTCATGGTGCTTTAATGGAGTTTGTATTTGCAGGTAGTAGCTATAGGAAGTTTCATGGTTTGGTTTAGTGCAACACTTTCTCTCCACCGTTTCCAGTTTTGAAGGCATATTCATGCTCCTTGAGGGAGGGCGTTTTTGGTGAGCACTTGTGCTTCTTGAGAGAGCTTCTCATTATATGTTTATGATTGTAATAGCTTCATATCCTCTGTTATTCATATTCAGAAAGTCTCAGGTCGAAATACCCACTGGTTGTATGCAAAACTATTGATTAATGAGCAAACAATGTCCATTTCCCCAATGCATTGATGTATGAAACTATAATGTTGATTATTTCAAATGGATGGATGATTCTCTGATATATTTGTGATCAATATAATGCCATGGATGTCTTCTACAATTTTTATGTACTGTACTTGAGCATTTGAAGCATTTTTACTCAGTTTAGTTGTATTGGGAGATGAAATAGTGCCATTTCCCCAAGGGTCGAATTGGGGGTTTTTGCTGTTGAATGTGAGAGAGTTAGAACAGTAGTAAAAATCAATTAATGGTGCATATGAGACCTAAATAACATACTTAACACATTATAGACCTCTTTTCATAAATTTGTGGGAGTTTGGAGGCATTTGGAAGGCCATTTTCAGTGTTACCCGGGGGGGATTTGATGCACAAATTACTAGTCAAAATTACCTATATTGATCAGAATACAAATCAAGTTTGCAGCAGTATTTGGAGGTCCATAAAACATCCCTGAACCTGATATTCAAGTCTAAATACCATTAATACACTCATACAGAAGATTTGGGAGCATTTGGGATGATTTGGAGGTCAAAACAGTTAAACTAGTCAAAGGTCGAAATTGGGGAAAAAGTTGAAAAATTGGCATTTTAATAAAATTTGAAAAAGGGATATTACAAGTGGTATCAGAGAATGTTCTTGGCACCTGATGGTCTTAACAAGAATTCAAAAGAATAATCCACCGCCCTTTGAACCAATAGTTGAAGAGGTTTTTGTTGAAGAAGAGGTAGTAGAAGAAGAGGAGTCTTTCACTGAAACCATGGGTAGAGAGGAGGATGAAAAATTAAAACATAAGGAGGAACTTATTGCAACCTTAGATCCATGTTTCTCTAAACTTTCAGCAAACATGGATAGGATAGGTGATAAATTGTTGCAAGGATTCGAATTGTTGATTAGCCAACTTCAAAGCAAAGGGATGATAGGAGATAATAGTGGTTCACACTCAAGGGAAAAGATGAAAGGGAATGGGCATATTTTATCATGTACAGGACCTCATAATAGACCTGATGAATTTCAAAGCACACAAAGGCATACTGCACCTAAATTTCTCACACCCAAAGAAGAGCCCAATCTTGACTGGGATTACAAGAAACTAGTAAATGATTGGAATGATTTGAATGAAGAGTGTAAAAGAGGTGTACCACTCAGTGACTACATTGATGCTATGCAAAAGATTAAAAGGAAGGGAGACAATAGGAGTCCATTACAAAACAAAGAATTAAATAGTGCTATTGGAAAAATGTCACTTCCTACTTTTGATGGTTCTTCTCAAAATTCTGCTAACACTTGGGTGCAAAAATTGGATGTATATTTTCAGCTGAATCCTATGTTGGAAGAGGATGCATTAAAAATGGCCATTTTGCATTTGGAAGGAGATGCCAATGAATGGTGGTTCTATGGTTTGAAAACCTTGGGTCATGATCAGGTTAAAACATATGGAGAATTTGTTGATAGGGTACTAGAGAGGTTTGAACAAAAAGATCCAGAATTGCCTTTCAAGGAATTAGCTCAATTGAAGCAAACTGGGACACCTACTGAATATATGTTGGACTTTCAAAAATTATCAGTCAAGGTGGCCGATGTATCTATGGGAAGGTTGGTATTGCTGTTCACTGAAGGTTTGGTTGAACCCTTAAAAGGTTTGGTCAAATCCCACAAGCCAACTACATTAAAAGATGCAATGAGCTTGACTAGGGATCTCCAAAATGTGCTTCCTAGAACGAGATTTCCTCCCAAGCCTGACTTCAGAATTGAAAAGAAACCTTGGAAAAGAGATGCACCTGATAAGAAGCCATGGCAAGAAGATGAATATGAAAAGGATAAGAAAGAGGAACTAAGCAGGGAAGATCTCAGAAGGAAGAAATTGTGTTACTCATGCTTCCAACCATGGGTACCTGGACATAAATGTGCTAAAGGAAAGGCCCAATTCATTGAAGTATTTTGTGATGAGGGATATGAAGGGGGCATGGAGGAAGAAGGAAATAATTCATCCCAAGAAGAAGGATATACTACAGTAGAAGAAGGGAAACCAGAGGTGAAGCATCCCTCTCCCACCAAAGTAACAATGGCAGTACTTTCAGCAGTACCTCGCTATCATACTATCCGATGCAAAGGTATGGTACAAGGACAAAGAACTTCAGTTTTGGTAGATGGAGGAGCCACCCATAACTTCATTGATGTAGAGATGGTGGAGAAAAGAAATATACCTATTGAACCATTTGATGGCTTCACAGTTGTCATTCCCGGTCACAACACAATGGAGTGCAAAACATGGATTCCACAGCTGCAAGTCACCGTAGGTAACTATACTTTTGTTGATAGTTTTTATGTGGTTGATATTGCTGATACTAATGTTGTTTTGGGAGTGCAATGGTTGTATTCAATAGGAGAGCATACAGTAAATTATAAAATTCCTGAAATGAAATTCCAAGATTCAAAAGGAGTACTAAGGATTGTGAGAGGGCAACACACCTATCCGAATCAGGTAGTTTCTTCCCACAGCATGAAGCACCGGAATAGAAATATTATGGGAGACATTACTCATGGAAGGACACCTGATAGAGGAGGGACAAGTTTGCAGCATGGTAAATTGAGATTGCTTGAGGGCAAGCAATCTTGGGTGGGGAGGACTGTAATGTCCCCATTCCAATAATTTCATAGTAAAACAATCCCATCAATCCTACTAGTTTCCTAGGTTGGATGGGCACATGTGGAAGGGTAATAAGGAAGCAAATAAATGATGTTTAGACATTAGAAGGGTTCAAGTATTTAATAAATATAGTGAATAAAGAAATTCAAGAGAAATCATAGGTGACAAATGGTTTTGGAGACATATGGAGGATGTGGGACCCACACTAGCTTGATTTTTCATAATACATGGTATCTCTCTTTTGCAAATTCGAATTAATGGGAATGTGAACACTCTTGGGTGATTTGGTAAGTCATAACACATGTCATTGAGCATATTAGGTCGAATTGAGAAGGATTGGTAACCTCCATGGAAGATAAAGAGTCAAAGTGGAAGTTTGTGGACACTTGGGCTAGATTCCCTAGCCCCTATGACACCAATGATGGAGCATCTATGACAACTATGACAAATTGCAGACCTGACCTCTGACATCTGACCACTATGACATGTCAGCCCCAAAAATAGGCTCAAGGAAGTCGAATTTGGGAGTTGGAGAAGCCAAAGAGACTCAAAATCGAATTTGGGAGAAGATGGAAGGTTGGAACTAGGAGACAAGTGGCAAATGTGGAATAATTCCTAAATGGAAATCCATTGAATCTATTGAGAGGATTTCGACCCTTAGAAGGATAATTTTGGTTATAAAATGTAGAAATGAAGTATTAGAATGGCTTTTGATGATTTGAGAAAAATTGCATTTGTGAAGAGAGAGCTAGTGGATGACTAGTTTCTTGCCTTAGCCAATTTCGAGGGTGAAAGATTCCCATCCAAGTTGGTGTTTGGAGAGGCCACTCAGGTCTTTCATGGTGCTTTAATGGAGTTTGTATTTGCAGGTAGCATCTACAGGAAGTTTCATGGTTTGGTTTAGTGCAGCACTTTCTCTCCGCCGTTTCCAGTTTTGAAGGCATATACATGCTCCTTGAGGGAGGGCGTTTTTGGTGAGCACTTGTGCTTCTTGAGAGAGCTTATCATTATATATTTATGATTTTAATAGCTTCATATCCTCTTTTATTCATATTCAGAAAGTCTCAGGTCGAAATACCCACTGGTTGTATGCAAAACTATTGATTAATGAGCAAACAATGTCCATTTCCCCAATGCATTGATGTATGACACTATAATGTTGATTATTTTGAATGTATGGATGATTCTCTGATATATTTGTGATCAATATAATGAAATGGATGTCTTCTACAAGTTTCATGTACTGTACTTGAGCATTTGAAGCATTTTTACTCAGTTTAGTTGTATTGGGAGATGAAATAGTGCCATTTCCCCAAGGGTCGAATTGGGGGTTTTTGCTGTTGAATGTGAGAGAGTTAGAACAGTAGTAAAAATCAATTAATGGTGCATATGAGACCTCAATAACATACTTAACACATTATAGACCTATTTTCATAAATTTGTGGGAGTTTGGAGGCATTTGGAAGGCCATTTTCAGTGTTACCGGGGGGGGATTTTATGCACAAATTACTAGTCAAAATTACCTATATTGATCAGAATACAAATCAAGCTTGCAGCAGTATTTGGAGGTCCATAAAACATCCCTGAACCTGATATTCAAGTCTAAATACCATTAATACACTCATACAGAAGATTTGGGAGCATTTGGGATGATTTGGAGGTCAAAACAGTTAAACTAGTCAAAGGTCGAAATTGGGGAAAAAGTTGAAAAATTGGCATTTTAATAAAATTTGAAAAAGGGATATTACATATCGATGGTTAAAGGAAGGGGAGCAAAATACCAAATTCTTTCACAGAGAGACCATTCAACACCGCCATTCGAACAGGTTTGTGCATCTCAAAAGAAGGAATGGTACCTTTGCTGAAACACAAGAAGATCTAGAAGACACTCTTAATGAGTTTTTCAGAGATCTTTTGGATGAGCTGGAGGTTGATCGGAGGGAGGCTCAAGCCCAAATCTTGCAGGTTATCCCTAGGGTGATAAATGAAGACCACAACGTGATGCTAATGAAACCTATTGATATGGAAGAGCTAGAGGAAACAATGAAACAAATGGCAGAGGATGAAGCGCCGGGCCCAGATGGTTTCACCACTAATTTCTTTCATGTATGCTGGTATTGGATTAAGGATGAAGTGTTAGCTTTGGTGGAGAATTCCAAAAAGTCGTGGACTATTTTTAAAGCCCTAAATACTACCCACCTGTCGCTTATTCCAAAGGAGTCTGGAACGGAAGACCCTGGGAAATTCAGGCCAATAGCCCTCTGCAATGTGATCTACAAAATAATAACTAAAGTAATAGCGAATAGGTTACATCCCCTACTCCAGCTTGTCATTTCTCCTAAGCAAGCAGGCTTCGTGGAAGGATACCAAATAACTGATGGGATTATCCTGATACACGAGATTATCCATTCCCTTAAAACTGAGAAAATCCATGGTATGTTACTAAAGCTCGATCTTTCTAAAGCTTATGATAGAGTTAACTGGTTATTTCTTGAAAAAATTCTAAGGAAACTTGGGTTCAGTAGTGAATGGACTAATTGGGTTATGAGCTTGGTTTCTTCAGACTTGTTTTCTATCCTGGTAAATGGTACCCCCTCCAAGCCTTTCAAGGCCTCGAGAGGAATTAGGCAGGGCGGGGCCCTCTCCCCCTTCTTATTCATCATTGTGGCCGAAGGATTGGGGCATTGACTGAATCATCTGAAGGACAGAAACATAATCAGGGTATTATCCCTGTGTGACGGTCTGGATCCTCAAACTCACCAGCAATTTGTGGATGATACTATGTTAATGGGCCCCCCCAGTGTTCAGGAAGCTCGTGGGATAAAAGAGGGTCTGAGTTATTTCTATTAGCTAGTGGCTTGGAAGTCAATAAGGATAAGTCGCAAGTTTACTTTTTTAACACCCCGAGAATAACCAGAAGAAACATTATCCACATCCTGGAATTTTCAGAAGGGTTCTTACCTTCCAAGTACCTGGGAGCGCCATTGGCAGAATCCACCATTAGGCAGATCTTGTGGAAAGACCTATTGGATAAAATGAAAGCTAAGTTGGAACAATGGACCTTCCGATCGTTGAATCTCCCGAGTCGTATTACTCTGGTGAAGTCAGTTCTCCAGGCCATGCCGGTGTACCCATTCTCTATGTTGGCAACTCCTAAGTCGGTTCTCAAGCAAATTCGTAACATTCAAAGGAATTTTCTTTGGGGAGGCTCCGAGGGTCAGAGGAAATGGGCCTTGATTGAATGGGAAATCCTGTGTAGACCGAAATTAAATGGAGGATTAGGCCTTCGTGATCCAGTTAGATCTAATAAGATCATGCGAAGCAAAATCTGGTGGAAATGGATAAACCATTCGACAAAACCATGGGGAAGACTATGGCACATGAAATATGCCCCTCAATGGGAGAAGATTCAGCTTATCCATTTCAATACGGAGGGTCCAGGGTCAAGCATTTGGAAGGTAGCGCTGGAAAATAGAGACATTATCCAGAAACATAGCTTCTGGGAGATAAAAGATGGGGCCATAGCCCATTTTAAGGAAGATGCATTGCAGCAGATGCCTAGTCTCGAAATATCGTTAATGGACCCGACTCTTCATTTTCATTTTGAGGATAACCAACCTATGATGGTGCGGGAATTCTGGGAAGTGCAAACTGAGGATGTCCATTTCCGTGTATGGAAGAGTAAAGATTGGTGGCAAGCCCTAGCACCAGAAATGAACATTGAGGAATTCTACAAGGAGCTCACAAAACGAAAAATCCCTATCCAGGAGGGGGCAGACAAGATCAGGTGGGGGTATTCTTCTTCAGGGAATTTCAATATAAAAGAAGCCATGGAGATCTCGATGGACACCCATTTGATGAATTAAGAGGATAGATGGAAGAAAATATGGAAAGGACAATTAGGGCCAAAAGTGGAAACTTTTTGTTGGCTCCTGCTGCACTGAAGGATTCTAACATGGGATAACTTGACAAGAAGGGGATTCGTAGGCCCTTACATATGTCCATTATGCAAGCAGAATTCAGAAACTATCAATCACCTGCTAGATTCTTGCCGGTTTGCTTCATTCTTGTGGGATAAAGGAAGTGAATGATTCGGGAAGATGGCCAAAGTCAAAGACCGGCCGGATTTATCAGTAGCAAATTGGCCGTCCAAAGCCTTTAAAAATGACATTTTGAACTAGTTATGGGAGTTATTCCCGGGCTTTGTGGTATGCACAACCTGGAAAGAGCGCAATAGAAGAATTTTTGAAAGTAAACAAAACACTCCTATGGGGGTGTGGAGTATTTTGGAAAATTATCTTTAGGAATCCCTCACCCTGAGACAGTGGAACCAGGAAGTTATGAGTAACGACATCCAAGAAAGAATAATTTTAAATGCTTGGGGAATAGTAAGTATACCTGTTTGCATCAGCAATCCACGTAATTTGGCTCCTCGTCCCGTAAGTCCAGAGTGTTGGAGCCATCCTCCAGCTGGGCTGTTCAAGCTCAACTTCGACGGAGCGGCGAAAGGCAACCTTGGAGATGTTGGCTTTGGACGGGTGGTTCGTGATTGCGCTGGAAGCATTCTTGGTGTCTTCTGGGGTGACTTGGGAGAAAACACAAACAATGTGGCTGAGTTAGAAGGTCTGGTCAGTGGTTGAAGGTGGGCTATCCAGAAGGGGTGGATGCCACTGGAAGTCGAGGGAGATTCTCTAATCATTATAGCCATGGCGAGAAGGGTGCAATGTGGATCAACAATTGATAAAATAGCACAGAACTGGAGATGGGATAGTCGTCTCAGAAGACTATGAACATTGGTGCAAAGGAGCGTGTCTCTTCAGTTTCTGCACATTTGGAGGAAAGGCACTAAGGTGGCAGATGCCTTAACCAACAAAGGTGTGAATGCTGGTAGATCTTTTTTCGAGGGTACTTTACCAGAGATTGAGGATGGCGAGTTTAGGGGAAAGTGTAACAGGCTGGCGGCAGAAGATAGAAGACGCATGGAGGGTAGCATGGACGAGAGACATGGGAGTAGTAAAGGGCATGTGGAGCGTTGGGCGTTACAGGATCAGAATGACACCTCGATCACCGAATGAGTTATGATGGTTGATGGCACTCCTGAAGGATTCCATCTCAGCCAGTCCGGATCGGATCAGGGTGGGAGCAATCCTGAGAGTAGTAGAATCACGGTGGAATGCTTTGAGCGTGACACACTACATCCTCCTAGCCGGAGACAGTTGGATTTCTATTATGCGGGGAATGAGTAGTTTTCAAGGTAGGAATTGCCGGTGGTTTGGGACAGGTCGACTGTCCGAGAAAGCTGTCAGCAGCATGATTGATAGGAGTTGGGGTGAGTGCACAATAGGTGTATTCTCTTTCCGTACCCCGGACAGGTGGTTAAGCAGCTCCTCGAATAAATGGAGGAAGGATATGCCAAGATTGAGGTTATGGGGAAGTACTTTCAGCGGAGATTTCATCCTAAGTAGGGGGTATGAGAGCCTGAAAAGACCTGGTATGGCCGTAGTAGGAGGAATGGCTATGAATCATTTCTCTGGGTGGGTTGTAAATGAGCCTCCAGGGAGAATGTGTATAAGAATGGTTCGATTGGCTAGTCTGAGCGGAATTCCCGGCTTGTATTGGTGGCTTTGGGGTAATAGTAGTGATTTTCCTGAGCTGCCTTCCCTGTTTGTTTTGAGAGAAGTTTGGGCCTGTTTGGGTTTCATGAGCGACTCCATGGCTATGCGGAAGAGAGCGTGTAGTCACAGAGGAGGGAGGTTCGGGTGCCCGGGTGGCAATGATCTAGAGGTTGGAACGTCGTCGGCCCAGCGTCATTCCAAAAATTGGGACCCGTCGGATCCCCAGCCGTTTAATTGGAGCGCCATGTACTTGGAGGAAGGCTCGTCCAGCATTGCATCCAAGATAGCGTATAAAGAAATAGGTATGTTGAATGAAGTGGAGGCTAGGCTAGGATGGAAGGTGGCGGAGAGCCCCTACTGGATGGAAAGAATCTTGCTGGTGCAGGAAATTCAAGCCCGTACCCAGTTGGTTCAAAGTATTCACGAAGCCTTGAATATTATGAAAGGGGGCTATCAGGCCAATTCCTTTGGGCTCAGGATGATGAAGAAAGCTCTGAAGGAGGCATTGAAAACTCCCCGTGAAAAAATTCGAGAAGAAATGGATTCTCCAGTCGTGGGAACTCCGGCTTCCTAGTGATCCCCTCTTGAGTCTTGGGAAGTGGAGGATTTCTGGAGGTGTTGTATCATTTTGTGGAAGCAGTTGCAGTCATGCCTGGATTTCGGAAGGCCCCAGTTTTCTCCTGCGGCTCAAAAGGATTTTTTGGTCGGATTCGTCACTTCAGCGGGGGCTCACAAAGGTATTGGTACTGATTAATGGACGACGTTTTTGGACAGAGCTGGATTCGGTTTTCAATTGCTCAGTTGCGGTATCTTCTGGTTTTTTGTTGTGCGTTTGAGTTCTGCTTGGTCTGGTCTCATGTTATAGAAGCCTTTAGTGTAATTTCAGGTTCCCTACTGTCTTTTTGGCTTAGACTCAGAATGTATGATGTTTATTCCAGTTTAGTCGGCCTAGCCTTGTCTTTGAGGGTGGTGGTCTACCTGAGTTCTTCTGGTTCTAGTCTCAATTTTGAGAAGTTTATAATGTTTTTTGGGAGCTCCTGCTGTTTATTTCGGCTCGGACTCAGAATGCATGTAATATGTTCAAGGTTAGATGGCCACGCCAAGCCTCTTAGGGTGGCAAAAGCCTAAGTAGCTCATTTATAATTTTTTGTATCATACTTTGTTTACCCCATTAATAGAAGGTTTCAAGCTTATACACAAAAAATATATATATGAAATTCATGTTGAAAACATTCAATACATATTAAACATGGATATCTTGAATGTCGAATTGGCATAGGTTGCAACATTAATTATTTGACATTTGGTAACTCGAGAACAAGTCGATCATCCAAATCATATCCACATATAGATTTTTTTATGTTCATTATTCATTGGTTGACCAAGACCATGTTAACATATGATCAACATTAAACATGTCAAAGCATAGTGGATATTCATAGTTTTAAAGAAATATAGAAGCCTTCGACATCACTTAACCAATGTAAACTTGATATTATGCGAATGATTATTTGATGTTCAATTGATGTAAAAGAGATTATTGATTTGCCATGTGGCGGTGCCTATATCAACAAAATGCTAACTTGTAATTTGCCACTAGTCAGGTGTCATGCCATCAAAAGGTTGGCATGGCATCCACCACATGGAACGCATACACATTAGTGTTTCACTAACATGGCACCTACCACGTGGAAGATCAATGTTGTTGTTATCGTTGATTACACGTTGGAGAATGGACGAACCTTTAACAAGTGTTCAATGTAAAATATACCAAATGAATATCAGTAAATTGACAAATAATGTCTAATATATATCGAATTCATGTTCTAATATTTTTCTAACAACAAAAATATTCAATGCTAAGGTAAAGCTAAAGCTTCATCGATATACGAGAGAAATGATTTTGGATAATCACAGCGCTATAAAAAAATTTGGTCCTATCTTCATTGTGTTGAAAAGGTGCATTTTACATTCTAGTAGGGGAATGTGTAACTCCTTCCATGCTCACCTTGAAGTTTCAACACCATGTCATTTTTAAAAATGAATAAAATTAATTAAAAATAAAATGTAAACTCAAATTAGATTTAAAATATTTAAGATGGCATATATGTAAAACTACACAAATTAGATCAATTAAAACCATAAACATTGCATTGCACACTTAAATAATATCGAGAGTTTAAATGTTGAAGAAGGATTTGCACCTTGAAAGACACACTTAAATAATGTCGAGAGTGCAAATGTTGAGAAAGAGTTTGCACCTCGAAAAAATTGATCCTCTCGACACTTCGTAGATCATCTTTAATGGATCTATACTAGTTCTATTCTCATTCTCATCATTCTCATTATTAAGTTAAAAATAACTTAAAAATAAAATAAAATAAAAAGATATAAAGTTTTGGCATGTGAAACACAAACGAAAACCATTTCATATTGGAGGATGCAATCATATGTTATGTAAAAAATACATTTCATGTAAAAGGATGTAGTGAAACATTATCTAATGTTATGTAAAAAAACATTTCATATAAAAGGAAGTAGTGAAACATTAATAAATTTTATATTGAAGTTCCAAGGATGCCTTATCAAATGAAAAACATAAGAGTTTAGACCCCAACACGTGGGTATTTGTTTCTTTAATAAAAAAGAAAAACCCTATCACCTTTTTATGAAGGAACAAAGATTCACAAAGATATAGCTATAGGGTTAAATGATCCTAAAGCTTTTGAATCTTATGTCGTTGCAGGCTATGCACTTGTGTTTTTATGTATGTGAAATGAACATTGCTCACAAAATATTTGAAAGAATGTATGGTTAAGATGATGTGTTATGGAATTTAATCAATTTTTTTTTGCTTATTTTTAGAACAACCATCACTACACAGCATTGATGTTTTTTTATGCAATATTGATTTTTTTTGCTTATTTCTATAACAACTATAACAACCACCAGCAGGAAGCATTGATGTTCTTCTATTGCAATAGTGTAATTCTAAAGAATAAAATCTAACTCAATCAGCAACATCAATATTTTGTTGTGTGATACAATTTATTGGTACTAGAATACGGTAAGAAAATAATTTCATTTAATATTCTATAATTAACAAAGAAATAAATATCATACATGTCACTTAGAGACGGTTCATTTATGGAGAATAAATGAAGATAAGTAACACTTTTTGGCCAAAAGTGAAGGTGGAAATTTGATATTTTACTCATTTATTAAATCTAAGCCCTCAAAACTCATCTATACCTTATGAATTTTGACATGCAACAAAAAAACAAATTGTAAGGAATTATGTAGTCTTTTCAATTATATATATATATATATATATTCAATAATAGTATCATTTAATATGTCAAAATTGTATTTAATGAAATGTTTGTTCTTGTAAATTTGAAGAAAAGTTAACAAGTGGCTTGTGCGCACGTAACATAATTTAATTATAAATGTATAATTTTTCAGAGTGAAAAATATGAACATAATCTACATAGAATATATTGGGGTGCACAGTTTTTTTAATTATTTTGGAAGATTGTATTTTTTTATTAATTTTCAAAACTAACCATTGAAAGTTCTAATCGCATTTTGCACACATGTGTGCACATAAACTTTTTTTTACTGTTTACAAAAATCAAAAACCCAAAAATACCCTTTTGAAGATGACTTATCGATGTGGGGAATATTTTTTTTTAAATTGGTTGTACTTTTTATGTTGTTGATTTTTCTTTGAGCTGCTTCGAAGTTGTGGACATGGTTTTTAAGTGTAAGATATATATATATATATATATATATATATAGACAGTTCACTGACAAATCCATCAGCATGAATTCTGCCACGTAAGGTGCATCCTACAATAGGGTTTATGCCTAGCAAAGAGGCAAGTAAAATTAGATCTGTAGAAAAGGGGGCTAAGGGCTTGTTTTTAAATCCATCAATTGAGGTTTGAAGCGCCTTATTAAATACCTCAATTGAGGGTTTAGCTACGGTTGAACTAAAAGGTCAATTGAACTAATAGCTCAATCGAGATATTTGAACTAATACTTATTTTTCTCCATAGAAAAGTTACATTTTTTATTTTTTTATGATTGATATTTTTTATTCCATTTAAACATTAAATAATATCAAATACATAAATTTAAAACCATATTTATTTGAAATATTTTGTAATAAGGTAATTATTTGAATTCATCAAATAGTAATTCGCTTAACTCATATTTGTTTTAGCGATTTATGGCCCATGGTTTTACCATGATGGTAAATATAATTCATCACATCAAATACCAAGGGTCATAAATCACTAAAACAAATATGTGTTAATCTAATTACTATTTGTGAAACTAATAACTATTTGACGGATTCAAATAATTACCTTATTACAAAATATTTCAAATAAATATGGTTCAAGAAAAATTTTAGAGGCAAAAATTTACCCATGGGTGAAATAATAGGGTTTTAAATTTTGAGGGGGCGAATTTTTATAAAGAAATATTTTAAAATAGTTTGCCTAAAATTAAATTTTTTTTCAATAAGTAAACTCTTTTTCTCATCCAAAAATATAAAGGAAATTCATTGTAATATATTTTCTCCCTCTATAATTCACAATGGATCCTCCATTTTCACCTTAATTCATTGGAATCAAGATTTTTTTACAAGTAGTTCACCCAAGATTTCATAATTTGTGGTTTAATATATTTTTACCCTTTAGAATTCACGAGGGATCCTTCATTTTCGTCCCAATTCATTGGAATCAAGATGTTTTTAGGAGTAATTCGACCAAGATTTCATTAAAAATTATTAAAGATAACCTTTATTCGGTTAATAATGGGTTTATGGAACCATGGTTTTGGGTGACCCATGGTATTGCATGTGGTAAAGCCTATTTAAAGACATGAGGAAACCCATGGTATTTAGAAGATCCAATTTTTTTCTTAAGATAAAGGTAAATTCTATGGAAACGCATTCTTTCAATTTCCATGCTAAGTCTTTAAATTATTACTTTATTATATTATTAAAAGTATTTACCAATCCAATTTTTTTTATTTTCCATTTGATAAATTAAATATTTATTTTATTTGATAAATGCATTTTAGCTCATAAATTCTCTTAAAACGTCAATTGCATTGGTGTCATATGTCATTGCAGATAAAAGGAGAAATCATAATCAGAATAAACACTATGATTAGTTTCCTTAAGTGTTTTATTGTTTTAATTAAAAAAACTAATCACTGATTCCATTTAATTCTACTTAATATCATTTTCTGTTTCCATATAGTATGTTTTTTGTATTTTTAATTCAATTATCTTTTTGTTAAGCCAAATCATCTTTAATATTTTTTAATTATCTAAAAAATTCTTCAATGACTAGATTTGATGATACTAAATAGTTGGTCAATAACATTTGGTTCATATAAATATTATAATAAGATGGATTTAAATTGACTTTAGATCTTTTGTAATAGAAAATAATTAATAGTTTTTAAGTGGTTTATTGTTTTAATTAAAAAGGCTAATAACACATTCCAATCAATTCTACTTATTAACATTTTAAAATATATCTATTAATTTTAAAATATATCTATTGATATTAAAATAATGGATTAGAATATTTGGTCACTTATACCAACTCGAAGTAGGTTGGAGATGGATATGGTTGGAAGTCTCCTAGATATGTGTTTCATATTGGATCTAAACCCATGATACTAAATAGTTGGTCAATAAGATTTGGTTCATATAAATATTATAATAAGATGGATTTAAATTGATTTTAGATCTTTTGTAATATAAAATAATTAATAGTTTTTAAGTGTTTTATTGTTTTAGTTAAAAAGGCTAATGACACGTTCCATTCAATTCTACTTATTAACATTTTCTTTTTTCATATAGCGTGTTTTTGTATTTTCAATTCAATAATATTTTTGTTAAGCCAAATCAGATTTAATATTTTTTAATTATGTAAAAACTTCTTCAATGACTGGATTTGATGAAACTAAATAGTTGATCAATAATATTGGTTTATAAAAATATTATAATAAGTTGGATTTAGATTAATTGTATATATTTTCTAATAGAAAATAATTTAATTTTTAATTTTAAAATATATCTATTAATATTAATATAATGGATTAGAATATTTTATACGGTATTTCATGTGATTTTGAGGAATTAAAATCATATAAATATTTATGTTTCAATCAAAAAACTTTAATATATTTCTTTCAAATATAATTATTAATTCAATTTATATTTATTATACATATATTATAATAACAGTTTTTATATATGTTAGTTTCAATTTAAAAACTTATTATTGTATTTAATGTCAATTCTTCACAATATTTTATAATTAAGTAAAAGATTCGTCAATATTTTACAAATATTTTATTATTCAATGAATCATTTGTCCATATAAATATTATTGATTAATTAGCCTTTGAAATTTTTTACTTACCAAGAGGATTCGCCTAATTATTATATATATAAATGTATGGAAGGTTCTTAGAATTTTCCATGATATAGTTTTAAATATTATGTATTTTTTATTATTTAATGTTTAAATAGAATTAAAAAAAACATCATTCATGGAAAAATTTAAATTTTCTGTGGAAAAATAACTATTAGCTATTTTTTCATATTTTAAAGTTTTATGAGCTAATAGATAATAGCTCGATCGAGGGTTATGCAAACATTCGATCGAGCTTTTATTGATCGAGCTCTTTTTTCCATGTTCTTGCCCTCCTTTTTCCAAAAAGTGTTACTCATCTTCATGGGAACACCCTCATGTCTTTTTCATGATAGTTGCACTCTTTAAAAAATTCTTCTGAATCATATAACCCTAATTCTTTAATTTTATTTTTGTATCCCACAATAGGTCTTGTCATATACTTTCTATAGTTTATCCATAAATTCTTAACAATTTTATAATTAACCATTTGATCTTTAATTCACTTATTTACCTCCACATTTACAATAGAAGTTTTTGGTGCTTTGTCATACATTTTTTTGACAAGGCTTGATATTCCCTAATCGAGGTGATTTTTAAATCGTCTTGGGTGGGCATATTACCATATTTGGTTGACCACGTATCATAACATAACACAATTAATTCTAAATTAGATTTAAATAATAGTTGAATAGTTCATTCATCAAAGCTTTTAAATTATAGTACTTAGATATGTTCCTTTCACTTGACATATCCTTTGAAGCCAAGTTTGTGTCAACCAACCTTCTCCAATCTACCCTTAGTGGTATTTGATGTATCTTTAACCTTATTAAAAGTTTCACATGCATGTTGATGTCATATTTTAGTCAATCAGATCAAATACAAAATTATTTATTCAATTAATATTATATTGCAATTACTTTTTTGGCTCTCCAACTTTTGGCTTCTTTCCCTGTTTTTTCGTATTTTTCTCCCTAGAATCCACCACTAATGGATCCCACTCACTTTTGAGAACTAATGAATGATTCTTATGATTAGGGAAGCATTGCATATTTTTGTGGTAGGTGTCCCACACTATCTGTAAATACTTCCATACCATTGAAGAAATTTCCTTTTGGTTGAATATTTGTCCAAAAAGGCTCGGCATGTGATCAATCAATTCATTTTTTAATCTAATATCTTGGTATTTATAGTTAGTCCTAATGATCAACGCAAGAATACTAAACACCTTTTCATGCAACTTGGATTAAAAAAAATTAATCCCTGCTAATGTAATTATATTACGATTAGACTTATAAAATCAATATAAAAATATTAATTTGCATAAATCAATATACTTTGAGAAATTAATAATTACTAGGAATTTTTAGCCCCTTCATCAAAACAAGTGTTAGGGAATAAAATACATAATAAACAAGCACATGTACATAATGGAGAAGAATATTTACCCTAGAAACCCAAACTGAGAAAACCAATAGCAATACATATATTACCCTTGATCACTCCACCCATGGCATGGCCAATCCATCCATCATTGACCACTTTAGGAAATCCATAATGGAGTTACTCAAGCCTTTAAGTAGGATTCCTCACATGCAATACCGTGGGAAAATACCATGGGACACCAAAACCATGGGCCTGTAAACCACCAACAACAAAAACATCTTTCACTCTAAGCTAACATCCCCCCTTTAAACTTGACTTGGGGTAATCCCCAACCCCCTTCAAAATTTTAACTGATTATCTGAGAATACAACATGCCCCCCACGGGGGGTTCACTCAGTGAACTTGTTACATAGCACGATCGTTCGCATGATATTAAACAATATCCCTAATTTCAATAAATATTGGAAAATTCCTCCTAAATTTTTATTGTTGAACCCCCCTCCCAATATGCATTTCCAATTAATAAAACCCCTAGTTTCACCAAATATTGTATGTGTCCATTTTTATCAACCCATTTTTAATACCCCCTTTATATCATATTATGAAGTTGTAACAAATAGGATCCCTAACACATATAAGTATAAGCAAACATTATGCTAATAAAATAACAGTATAATGCTAATAATGATACCACCATAATTGCAAGGGTGATTGATCAATTTGTAGCTTTAGATAGTGGAAGACCCAACGAAATAGTACTGGTGAAGGAAAAATGCATAAAAGGAAACCCGGTGAAAATATCAACATAACAAAGAATTTAAAAGGATGATAGTCCAATTGTTAGTGCAATGCTCATAAAATATGAGAATTGCAAATGTTTCACACCACAGCCTGCCAATCTACCAATTTTATATCATGTGAATATAAGTATAGCCATAGAGAGCTCATGTTTTCTATAAGCTTAATAAATTAAAATCTATAAAATTGAAAAATTGAAACCCTTTCGTGGATGGACTCCCATACCTTCCTATCAAAACAAACATCATTGATGTTTGAACCCAAATAAACATAGAAAAATTTATCTTACTTTCCAATAACACCATATTATCATGTGCATATCCTGGATTTGGGTCATTCACAAGATGCAATGAATTTCCTCCACTTTAACAACATTTAGTTACCTTTTCTTGGGTTATATCTATTTTTTTTTATCTTTACAGGAGAGGGGAAAATATCCATTGTTAGGTTTCAAGCATGCAATAGTTATAAAGATACATAGATGGTGAAACTTATACGATACCATTTCATGCTAACGATAACACATAGGGTATGTAAATAAGGGTTTAGATTTTCACCTATGTTCATGTCAATTCCAACACAATACTAAGATGATTCCTTGAATATAAGAATTGAAATTACAATTATGATTGTGCCAAATATAACTCAATCTAACAACCATTCCTAACTGGCAATGTGAAAATGTTAAAGAAGAATACAAAAGTTGAAAGAAATATTTAGTCAAGAAAGATTGATCTAACTTTTCTTGGTTCCAATGAGCCAAGACATATTGATCTCACTTTTCTTGGCTGTCATGGATAAAGGTTTGATTGAATCTCAATACCAACCTAAACCCCAACCTAAAAAATGAAGAGTTAGATCTTTTTCTCGAATGCCTACAAAAGATACAATACAATTGTTCAACTCCAAAAATCTCACTTACGTACATCTCTTAACTTATAGATGAAAACCAATATAGCATGCATTCAAACCAAGCCTAAATAAGCTATTAAATGAGGATTTCTCAAGGCCAGTAATCCAAATAGACTTCCATTGATATTATCATTGGTACACTATTATCAAATTTATGCAAAACTTAGGATCATAAGCAATATCAAATAAAAATGGAGGGTCCTTATGTTTTAGGTGGGTATGAATTGAGCCCATGATTTGGAGGTATGAATCCATCCCACGATTTGGAGGTTATTCCTAAACCCACCCGAATAAAATAACCCCCAATATTTATATCACTATGTCAAATTTAAAACCCCCCCTTGACCCCTTAAAATGAGACAATATATTTTTGATATTTTTAAGAGAATTCAAACCCCCAATATGAATGGACGTGATATGATATTGCCTCGCTAGTGAACCCCCCGTGGGCTTGTGTGAGAATTGGATTTTATTAATCAAAGGACATTTTTTAATGTGATTGGATGACCAATAGGTTTCACAAGATATTGATTTTTATACTTGTATGGTTGAGTTATGACATTTTTTTTTTCTTATGTTTGTTTTTGATACACATGTATGGGGGTTTGATTTTTGTGCATATTGATTTTAACATTGATGATGGAGTTCACTAGTTCTTTGATGATGGAGTTCACTTATGCCAAAGAACTCCATCATCAATGTTAAAATCAATATGCACAAAAATAATTTTTCCTTTGAATAATTTTGCAGCTTCCTTTACTTCCACGTGAGTGTCATCATGGATGATTTTGCTCCGTAGTCTAACTTTGTGGCTTATTTATTTTTAACAAATGCTCACTTTCACCGGGATTTATCATTCAAAGCAATATTTTCCAAAATATATCAAAGGTAATTCCATAAACAGTCTAGTTCGGTTCCCATTGATAAAACCATAGTAGACAGTCCTCAACAAATTTGAACACCAATATTGAAGTTATTCGTGCCAATAAAGTTCTAGTTGTTGCACCAAGGATGATCTCTTAGTATTTTTTATTCTGAATTCTTGTTCTAATCCTCAGTGATATTTAAACATTAACTCACCGGCACTCTTGACATTCAGTCGATCATTGTGAATATCCACTTCCACACTTGAATGTTGACTTGCATACTTGAAATAACGATGTTCAAATCCTGGTGACTGTTCTCCATTGCTCGGTGTTTGTTGTATGATGACCAGTAAGTTTCTCACCATCTGAACCCTCGTCATGTTTGTCTCCTTCCAAATTGGCATTATCGAACACTTGGTATTGACATTAAGCAGTACATATTTGAAACTTAGGGATTCTTTCAACACCTACGGGCTTACTTTGACAACTGATGACTAATATAACATGATGGCGAATTGTATTTGCATCTTCAAATATTTTTCAAGCATTCATATTGGCATCTAGAAGTTCCGATGCTTGGATTTGGACGACTTGTATTTTAATCCTTTGCGTAATGGTAATATCCCACATTCAAGAGGAAAACAAAATCTATTTGTGACATGTGCCTCTACCCTTGACGCGTAGACCATAATAATTGATCAGTGTCTCTTGATCAACGCTCCATACATAGACTTTGAGATATGGTGTAAGCTTTGGTTTATGGTGTGACAGGTTGATATAAAATATGAGAGGATAAGACAAAAACCTATAATTTGACCAAAATCACTTTCAGCTATATAAAGTCTTTGAAAGGTTCAAGGAATTTAGAGCACTTGCTCAGAAGCAGTGTAGTCGACCCATTAAATGTTTGAGATCGGAAAATGGGGGGAATATGTGACTCGATTGTTTGAACAATATCTCTCGCAAGATGGTATTTATTGAAAGAGATATGTTCCTCACACCCCTCAGCAAAAAATGTTTGAGATCGGAAAATGGGGGGAATATGTGACTCGATTGTTTGAACAATATCTCTCGCAAGATGGTATTTATTGAAAGAGATATGTTCCTCACACCCCTCAGCAAAATGGAGTCACGGAGAGGAAGAATCGGACTTTGTTAAAAATGGCCAAATGCCTACTGCAGACCAAAGACCTTTCGATGAATTTTTGGCAAGAAGTTGTTTACTGCTCCAATTATATCCTAAAACTTTTTCTGAACACAGTAATCATTGACATGACTCCAGTTGAGAATTCAAATGGAAGGAAACCCTCTTTCAGACACCTAAGTACCTTCGGATGTGTTACTTAGGCGCATATAAGTGATAATTGCAAAAATAATTTGGATGTGAAGATTCATGCTTGCATCATGATGGGATACTCTGATGAGTTGAAAGTCTATATATTGTTTGACCCTATCAAAAAGCAGATCATCTTGAGCACAAGTGTGATCTTCAATGAGATAATTTCAAGTAATAAGATATTGAATTCCTCCTATGTTCCATTGAATAGTTATCCATTTGATATTCTTGAAGCGTCTAGATCGACTGTGCCCGTAATTGGAATAGCAGTCGAACCAATGAATTATGCTCCTGAGTCAACTAGTAGTCAGTATACTGTGACTACTAAATTCAGCAGTCCGACTTCCTTGATGGCACAAAACTGGGGATAGTTGACATGAATCATCACCGATTTTCTTACTGCGGTGGTATGTTAAGACGATTGAAGCTACTGGATCGTATGTTGGTGACGCTAGTATTGTTTGACAGACTCGTGGTACGAAACAATGTAGCAGTGTTTCCTTGATGGCATGTGTTCTTGACACCTATGATCCTGATACCTATGCTAATGCTTAGGGTCTGCTAGAATGGGAAAATTTTATGACTGTTGAAATTGATTCTTTGAAGAAGAACCAGATGTGGGAACTTGTTCTCCGAATGCAAGGAAAGAATGTCGTGAAGTGTCGATGGCTCTATAATACTAAGTTTACCTTTGAGGTGTTATTGAATTCCACAATGCGTGTTTGGTTGCCAAGGTCTTATCTCAGGAAGAAGGCATTGACTACACTGAAACCTTTGCTCATGTTGCAAATATGAACTATGTTCGACCGATCCTTTCCTTTGATGCTTGTTTTGGATGGGAGCTTCATCAAATGGATGTTAAAAGTGCCTTTCTTCATGTAGATATGACTAAATAAATATATATGGAGCAACCTCATGGCTTTGTGACATATCCCGGTCTTGTATGTCGACTAAAGAAGTCATTGTATGGATTGAAACATGCACCTCGTGCTTGGTATGAGAAGATTGATCATTTCTTAGTCAATCTTGGCTTCAAACATTGTGAATCTGAACACAGTATTTATGTATTACATGTTCATGGTGATACTTTGATTGTGGCATTATATGTTGATGATTTAGTCATAACTAGAAATAATATCAATCTGATTTTGGATTTGAAGAAAAACCTTCCAGATACCTTTGAAATTACTGACCTTGGTCTTTTGCATTTTTATTCTTGGAATTCAAATTTTGCAAATGGATGTTGGTATCTTTCTCTCTCAACCTAAATATGCGTTGGATCATTTGAAATGATTCAATATGGACAATTTTAAGTTGTGTTCTACACCTTATCTGTCGGGAGTGAAATTTTCAAAATAATGTGACTCTCCACAAGTCGATGCCACTCTCTACAAACATTTGGTTGGTAGTCTAATTTACTTAACTTGCATTCGACTGGATCTCTCATTTGTTTTTAGTGTGGTATCTTGGTTCATGCAGGATCCTTAATAAATCCGCTAGAAAGATGCAAAGATAATTATTTTCTATATTAAGGGAACCTATCAATATGGTATCAAGTATTGTTGCAATATAGAACCATTGATTGGTTTCACTAATTCCAACTGGGGAGGTGATGTTGACGATGATTCCACTGCAGGCTATGTGTTTCAACTGATTTTTGGACCCTTGGTCTAGTCTCATAAGAAACCAAAGGTAGTCTCTCTCTCTACTACAGAAGATAAATATCGTGGCGTTGTCAATGTAGGTACATAGGAAGTTTGGATTCGTCGACTTCTCGAGGAGCTTGGGTTTCCAGTTCAGGCCCTGATTATTATTTACCGTGATAATCATAGTACTATTCAAGTTGTTGATAATCATGTTGCTCATAGAAAGATAAAGCATGTTGAACTACATGTCCATTATTTGAAACATTTCATACAAGAAAATGTTGTGTCACTTGCTTCTTGTTGGATAGATAATCAGGTCACTGATATATTAACGAAGCCATTACCAAAAGCTAAGTTTGTGAAACTTCAGGCTATGATTTGGCATTAGGAAGTTGAAATTATGGGGGGGTGTTTTGAGCAAGTAATTTCACCTCCTAGATCTCTAGAGTGTTGTGCTGATGGGAGGGTATTGGAACACAAGGTCTTGATGGTTCATCACATCTATGGATCTTCTGGAGACAAATAGTCGTTATACAATAGGTGACTAGTGGAGCAGTCGACTGGAGGCCTGGTAAGGAAAGTCAGTAGAACAACTGAACAGTCGGTTGAATAGATGACTGGATCGACGAAAATACCATGGTTGGAGCGACTTCAACGACCGATTACACTTTGGTTTGTGGATCTTATGGAAACCGTTAGAACTAATGACCCTTATTTATGGGCTAGATCTTCCTTACTTTCGGGAAGCTCAAAGGCTATGAAAAGAGAATCACATGGGTTGTACAAAGTGTGAAATTGTGATCTTTTCCATACTCAACATGCATTGTGATGCTATGATAATAATTATTTATGCTTAAGTGTTATAACAGTGTCTTTAGACACCACCTTTCTTCTTGGAATATTGTTCCCTCCTTTTCTATCTTTTTTTTTTTCTATAGTTCAAGGTTAATAGGTTCCCCAATAGCCTTTTGGGAATAACCTTGAAGAGTAAAACTAGGGCACTCAAGGAACCATTAAGAAAAAATAAACACACAATAAATAGTGGGTGAAGGCTTCCTAACTTGCCTAGCCTCTATTCTCATCAACATTCTATATATCTCTAATCCATGGTTTCCTCATCACAATGATTAATCTTGGTCATTTTCAAGTTTGGATCATTGAGTAACCAATGGAGAACATAGCATGAAGTTTACATCAAGAGAATGAACATGAGAACCATAGAATGGGAATGTGAAGGAGAGAATGAGAATGAATTCCCATGAGGGTAGAGGATGAAGGAATCTTATGTTTTCCCATGATGATGGTACTCAACCCATGGCTCCATAACTACTTGAGGTATACATTCTTCACCACCTCCACATGCATTCATGATTGGTATCCAAAGTAGAATTGATGGACGAGCTTCATTTAAGGCACATTATACAAAATCTACATGCTCCTATGTTTACACTTTGTAGTAGAGGATTAATTTCCCTTGGACCCCCCTTCATCTTCCCCTCTTATGGATTCATAGCCCATCTTATGCTCCCCATGGAAATTGTGGACCCTTTTTAATATATTTCAACGCATAAATATTTACACAGCTTTATGCATACCTTGGAAATCCCACCACACAATCCATATAAAGTATATTACCACATTTACATGCCTAACCGTTCTATAGTCAAGCATAGGCCTTGGTCTTCAGCTCCACACTAAGAATACATACAAAGCATATTTACATCATTTATACACAAGGCCATTCATTTAATTTCACATAGCTTGTCTCTCATTATTAAAACTACATATTTACATAGTATACATAGTCTAATCCAATACATTCCAAAGGTCAAAACTATGATATTATACCATGTTTCTTGGAATTTGGCTCAATCACAAGGTATGTATCCACTAATCTATGTGGTTGAGGCTCCCAAAACTCCCCATACGTTTCTAAGAGGAATAATTATATGAGAAAATCAATGTTGCAATAGGCCAATTCATTAAATCGAATAAAAAATATCAAAGGAAGGAAATAATAATAATAATAATAATCTAAATTTAAGGTCATGGCCAATTCAGACATCAAATTGGTGTATGAGATCCCCTTGTTTGTGGGCCAAGTGTGAAATTATAAGTCACGGTAGATCTAAAGAGCTGAGGATACCTCACAAAGTAAGAATGAGCAGAAAATTTGAATAAGAGTGAAAACTACTGTAAAAAAGAGCAAAAGAATAATAATGCAGCAGAATTGAGATAGGATCAGAATAATGTCACATGTTCCAATAATCAGTATAATAAACAATGATGTTACAATGGAGAGAATTCAAATCATGCACGAGAATTCGAACCTCAGTTGGTCTAGCATAGGGATTATCACCACTAGAGTGCTCCAAAAGACTCAAAGTCAACTAAATTGAACCTAAACTCAGCTAATTGAAGTCACAATCAGTTAAATGACTAAGGAGGGCACAATAGTGAGTCTTTCACGCATGCCAGTCAGAAAAGGGTGCATGAGGCCACAATCAGTGGCATTCGAAGCTCTAACCCCCCACAAGAGTTAGATAACTCAAGTGGACTACACTAGAACACTTAGTAGGTTCCTATAAAATAGGGAACCAGCTAAAGTGGTCCTAAAATGATGCATTCAGGGCTTAGAAGGTGGTAGATGGATCCTAGATGGCATCTGCACACCACTAGGGGGCTAATGGAATCATCAACAAGTAACCCAGGGATAATTTTAAGGACCCATTCTTATTTAAAAGTGTATAAACCTTGGCGAATCTTACCAAATCTCAAAATGCCAACTATAGAATATTTGGCGATATTTTTCTAAAATTATTTCAATTTCTAAGGATTTTATATAGTTTATATAATATTTTGACGATTTTTAAAGTGAAAAAAAGTTTACCGCATCAAAATTGGGCGAAATGGGGCTTCAAAAAATACAAATTGGCGAATCATTTTTTGGAAAAAAACATGAAAAAATAGCCCATGGGATAAATTTCGCCCCTAAAATTATCCTTGTCAACAACTAGGAAAAATAAATAACGCTAGGTAGGACAAGGATGCAGTATTGTAATATCCTAACACCCCCCTTAATCCATACTTTGCATCCTGGGCCCTGGTTACTAAGACCAAAGTTCACCCATACAATCAAATAAATGATAAAAAATAAAGAATTTTCCATGAACAAAGGAAATGGGGAAAGACCTTATGGAAAAAATACCCCCCCCCCAAAAAAAGAACAGCAGTAGGGAAATCAAAGAACCTTCATGCTAAGCAGAGAAGGAAAAAAATTTCCTCAGTGAAAGCCTTTGAAAAATTATTAGCAAGATGCTCCTCTATAGGATAGCAATGCAGGTCCTAGATCTGGATCTGCTCCTCTAATGTGCCTCCCACTATGTAGAAGTTGTATTTGCCAAAACAAGTCTTTTAGGAACCCTTCTTGCTACTGGAGATAATGGCTCATTGTGGTCCAAATCATGAACCTTTGAGTACCTTTTTTCAGACAACTGATATTTGTACTTGCTTGTAGATCCCCCATGGAAAGTCTCCTCAAGAGATTATGGATCAAACCTCACCATCATGTAGCACCTCTCTTAGAGGAGTGGATCTGCATGACATAGTGCAAGTTTTGCATGATACTGATATCTAGTGGTTCTATGGTCAGATGGATCCCCAACTTTGTTCCTAGCATCTACAAGGACTTTGTGAGCTCATATTGGCCTTGGCCATGGATTAGGAGCATGTCTTGGATCTGGATGTGAATCTGAATCTCCTTGAACTTTATTCTCAACAACAATATCTTGATCCTCATCTTCATTAGAAGAGGTATCGCTCTAATCTTCATCAGATTCAGATGGGGTAGGAAGAGAGTATGGAAAAATATGTGAGAACTCATATGCCTTGGAGGCATGGTTTGCAAACCCTTTCGCTATAATCTTCCCAATAGAGACCTCTGCAATATCAACTGTGTCAGAACCAAAGACCACTTTCTTCGGTGAACCTGTGTGAGTCATCTGATATACAGACAACAAATTTGCTGACACAAAAGGCACAAATAGAACATTTTTTAAATTACCATGCTCCATATGTACTGCGTGATGTACTGTTCCCTTCACTTCAATAGAGATCTGAGAGTTGTCTCCCATGTGAATAATCGGACCATCTTTGAGATCTAAAGAAAAAAATGATTCTCTAGAGGAAACCATGTGGTTGGAGGCTCCTGAATCTATGATTAGGGCTTGTGATTTTGAAAATCCATCCATTAGTGCATGACATATCTCATGACTATCAGACTCACTTCCGCAATCAGTGTCTCTTGCACCTTTTGGGAGGGAAATGTTGTGATGTTCAAGAATATTGGTCAACTGATCTGTCTTCTTCTGCATGCAAGATCTCTCTGGATGGTTTCCTTTCTTGCAATAGGAACACTTGGATTTCTCAAATACCTTATGTTTTTCCTTCTTAGAGCTGGAGGCTCCTTCTGATGGACTTGACTTGGCATTCATCTTGGGTTCATATGGCCTCTTATCCTTTCCCTTGTGCTTCCCCTTCTCGTTTTCACTTTTTTCTTCTCCATCCATAAGATATTGATCTTTGGAGGCCTACAAGGTGCCCATCTGTATCAGCTTATCTTGTTCTTGGATGAGAGATTCAGTGAAAACATCTAAGGAGTAAATATTCCAACCAGGGATTGACATTCTCCCAAAATGGAAGGTAGAGACAAATATAGAGAACTCATGACCTAGCTTGCTCAGAATGGATAGCACCAGTTGCTCATCCTTCTTCTCAATGTCACACTGCTTGCATTGCATAACCAGAGATTTGAATTTTGAAAAGAACTGTTGAATGGTCTCGAAACTACACGGTTGAAGAGCAATCAACTCATTTTTCAAAATATGGCCTCTTAGCTCATCTTGTTTTCCAAAGAGGGTGTCTAAATTATACCATAACTCTCTTAGAGTGTTCAATCCTTCGATGTGGAAGAGTATATATATGGAAATATGAATACACATGAAACCAAATGCTTCACCCAATCTATTCAGATACTTGGTTTTCTCCACATCTAGTGTTGGTGTGGGATCCTTCCCCATTTTCACCCTATACAGTGATTTCTTTCACAATACCATCTGCATATCAGCCCTCCAATCAATATAATTGAAGGGTGTCATGATCCTGGGAGAGGGAGGAGAGTTTGAATTGTCCATTTAAATTGCTGGAGCGAATACAAGGTGAAACTGCTGCTACTGCAGAAAAAATATTGCAACTGTCGAAAACTACTGTAACTGCTGCAACTGCTTTTGCACTCAAATAACCTGCAAAAAGATCTCAATAAGGAGGTATACTAATACTGATCACTTATTTAGGATAGTAGGAACTTTTATCCGGATCCTTCACACCTGGCTAGACCTCATTGGATTTCTCCAATGAATTCATTGCAATGGCACCGGGATTTGTTGTGGAAATCCAGAGGCTTTTGGTGCACTACCGAAAGCAGTTTCTCAACCTATTCGCTTTATGGATCTGATACCATGTGAAATTCTAAGTCGCAACAGATCTAAAGAGATGAGGATACCTCACAAAGAAAGAATGAGCAGAAAAATTGAATAAGAGTGAAAACTGCAGTAAAAAAGAGCAGAAGAATAATAATGCAGCAGAACTCAGATAGGAGCAGAATAATGTCACATGTTCCAATAATCAGTATAATAAACAATGATGTTACAATGGAGAGAATTCAAATCATGCAGGAGAATTCCAACCTCAATTGGTCTAGCATAGGGATTATCACCACTAGAGTGCTCTAGAAGACTCAAATTCAATTGAACTGAACCTAAACTCAGCTAACTGAAGTCACAATCAGTTAACCAACTAAGGAGGGTGCAATAGTGATTCTTTCATGCATGTAAGTCGGAAAATGGTGCACGAGGCCACGATGAGTTAGACATGCCCATGATATTTAGAGAAAAAAACGTCTTAAAGCAAAATCTCTCCTAAGACAACGTGATTTAAAAGAATTTGAGCATATCTTACGAAACTTCATGAAAAATCCTAAAAAAACATTATAGTTAGCCATTTAAACTCATATGACAAACTAGAGGGGACACATACTTAGTCTTCCAAAGATCACAACAGGATATCACGTTGCCTAACCTATATAAAAGGAAGTTGAAGTTGAGCATGGTTAAAATTTCCTTATGTGTATTCTAAATAAGATCCCTAATCAACCCAATTCTAGAAGGGGAATCAGTTGATATCCACTCAACTTCCCTTTTCACTTCGAATAATCAACCATTTTCTAATAATAAATATTATGGCCAAAAAATATATCAATGATGTACCTATAAACCATTTTCTATTAATATATTTACATCGGCCAATAAATATCTAGCATAATTAGTTTCGAGTCAACCTTAAGGTTGTTATTTAGAGGTTAACTTATAAGATTAATGGGTTAATCTTATTATATTAATGGATGAGTTTATGAAATTATACATTATTAATTTATTAATGCTGATTATATTTTCTATTGTTTTCATCTTTTTTCTATTATTTTCATGCAAGTATATTTAATGTTTCAAAATATGTAAAGTTCTACTAAAGTTTTAGTTATTTTTTATATTTATTTTATTTTTTATTGAAATTTTTTAAAAAGTTAATTGGTGTCATATCATAGAATTAAAGATTAAATAAATAGAGAAAAAAATAAAAACTCATGCATGGAAACTTCCTATAAATTAAGGAGTGAAGTTTCTTTTTTTTGCTTTTTGCATAATTTGGTTCCATATTGTTTACGATTTATAATAAAATTAGAAATATTCCTTCCACTTTGGGATAAGATCCCATAGGTTCTAGTGGAAACATCCATACTATTGACACTAAAACTAAAAACAATTGACATCAAGTTAACATTATCAATTAATCTCTCCAAAGTATCTCTATTAAAAATACTATTTAAAATAGATAATATGTGAAAGAAAAAAATTGCTAAAAAACACTCTTTACTTTATTAATAAATATTTTTTATTTACTATAATTTTATTTTTTTCTGCTGAGAATACCAAGAGTCCCACCATGTATAAATTATTTCATAAACACAAACATATTTGTATAAACATATCTCATACTAAAAACATATACAAATCTCCGTTTGTTAGAGGGCTAGTTCACTTGGGAAATGGTCACCACCTGCTATTCTAGAGAATCAAGGTGACACGAATTACAATCATTACAATATGGGCTCAACAAGAATAATATGTCACTTACAAGAATTGAACTTGGGTGGGGAGGGTAACAAACATTCCTCCCAACCACCCAGACTAAAATCATTCTTTCTATATGAAATACCATTTTAACTATTATAAATCAAATAAATTATTATCTATACCCCATGAGAGGTGAGAGCATGTGTGCAGAAATTTATAGTTGAGAATCTAATCACAATTGTTGTACTTCGATTATCCCAGTTGTTAGCGGTGGACTTGTTCAACAACAACATTGGCAAGTATTATGGATTCTTTTAACAGAGTACTTGGGTTTAAATTTTTTTATTTGACCAAGAAGAGTTCATGTTCTATACAGGTTGATTAGAATATATAATCACATAAGTTTCCAAGAACTATTCAAGAATATATATAGCTTTCATGGATACATGTATAGGAATTACAAAGCACCTCTAAAGGAAATCATCTACTTCACACTTATTATAAGAAATCATCCACTTCACACTTATTTTTAATGGCGTCAATAAATATTTAGATTGCTTTGCGATAAAATTAATGGCAACCAAAATTCAGTTCAATTGATGGCAATTTCTTCTATTATATTTGATGCAATACAGGTTTTCCTGAATCTATTACTATGCTTCAATGGATCCTCATATCCTCATCGCAAGCACGAGAAAAACGGAGGAAGTTTCACCATCCCAACATAATGGTCGATGATGGTAATGTGGTATTTGTTTACTTATTTTTACATATTTTAAATATGAAATATAATGATATACAGTAATTCTATTTTAATTCCATATTAGTTCTGTTAATAGTTATTAATAATTTAAAAAGTTAAACCGTTTATGCTTTGATAGAAGACACTAATTTATCTAAAATTATGTATCTGTTTTAATCAATTATAAAAATAAATTTATGTCACTGAAGTGCAATCGCTCATATGTTTGAAATGCCTCACTCTCCTCCAAGATGAGAGAAGAATATTGGATTTTGCTCTCTCATGTTTCCTGTCTGCAAAAGCTACTTAGGAACTTCAAGCTCGGAAAGAGCTTGGTTCTTATAATTATCGTTTGAATCTTTTTTTGCAAAACTGATGGAAAATTATTATGAGGATGTGCATTATGGCCGAGGTTGGCCTATCACCCATGCTTATTTCTATTGGAACTTCATATTTGTTTGCTTTATTTAATGTTGAAGATTTTCTTTCAAATCTGGAACATTAAAAAAACTTTGTTAAATGTCACCGAACATTAAATATTTTGCATTTATTTTTTAATGTCGCCTTTATTCAATGTGGTTCACAACATCAGAGAGGAGTTGTTACTCCCATGAGAAGAATTCACAGGGGGGCCACCTAAAGGGGCCTCACCCCGCCGGCTCTGATTACGAAGCCTAGCCCGATGGGGACATCAACTGAGGCCCTAATATATCTATGCATAGCCACCTAGGGATTTGACCTCGAGACCTTCTACTTACAACTCACAGCTCTCAACCACTTGAGCTAACCGAGTGAGCTTCATTTTTTTAATGTCACCTAACATTAAAACTTTGTTTTTTTAATGTCAGTGAATATTAAATATTTTGTTTTATTTAATTCTAATGCCACAGTAATTTGGAACATTAAAAAAACAAAGTTACTTATGAAATGTAATAGATTTTCCTCTAAATTTTGATTTTATTATTTTTTCAAAGGCAAGGACTTTGCTACTCATGGCCCTTGTTAGTTAAATAACAATAAATTAGTCAAATATTAGAGGTTAACTTATAAAGCTAAGGGGTTAATCTTATTATGTCCATGTATTCGTTTTTTCTAATATTTATTATCTTGTACATGATTTGTTGGCATTTCATTGGATCTGCATAGGATGAGGTAGGCCTCGAAATTTGGAGTACATAAGGTGGTGTCTATGCTTGCGCTAGTTACATTAAATAATATTGTGATGTGTCCATCTGGTTCTAGTTTCATGATGTAACGTTACGGATGAGATGGCCTCTGTGCGGTTTGATTTCTATAGAATTATGGGAGGAAGTGATAGCTAAGAAGATGACGAGTTTGTAACGCATAAAATAGGAGGAGCCTAGAAAGCCGAAGAAGAAGAGAGTTCTAGTCTTATTCACTAGTTAGAACCCTTGTAGACAATGAAGCAGTCACAATGCCAGTTATAAGTGCTTGTAAAAATTTCAAGAGAGGCAACTGACAGAGAACAAGATTGCAGCTCATAAATAAGAGAGAGCCCATATCTCTTGACCCATAGGACATGATAGGTCAAAAACGAATGATGGACAGAATTGTAGAATAAGGAAGAAGATGGTGAAGACAAGGGTGTCATAACATTACGACCAGAAATAATCCCTTTGGTGGATAAAAATTCAATTCTACTTTGTTGTGAGCCCAGTGGATATTGAGACCAGCAAGCATCCCCTAAGAAAAGGTCTAGTCCCTTTTATAATTTTGTAAATGCAGCAAAGATCCCATTGGGTTCAAATTCATGTAAATTGATTTCAATTTAATAAAAGGAGTCATGTGCTTCATGTTTTCTCTTATGTGTTGTGTGTGTATGTGCATGTATGTTTCTTGTTATGTGTTGTGTGTGTATGTGTATGTATGTTTCCTCTTGTATGGTTTCTTGATATATGCTATTTTCTCACGTTATGGATGAGATAACATAGGTTCTATGCAATTTGACTGTGTATGCTATTGTCTAACGTTAAGGATGAGATGGACTAGCTTCTATGCAGTTTGAATATGATTTGATGAGGCAGTGTTCATTTGTATCATGAGGAAAGGTAACTACAACATGGAGTAGTGTTCCTTCTGGCTGGAGTAGGGATATAAGTTCCTTTGGTTGAAAGTGAACCCACTATGTTCGGAAATCCACTATGCGGGCTATGTATGATGTAAGGTATATGTGTACTATGATGTTTAGGGTAAGGCGGTAACCTTGATCTGATGGTTGAACCCCCTAGATTAACCTCCTGGGTTTATCCAGGGGGTTCAGCTATTCCTGATATCTTGCATGCTTTGCTCCTGACATAGAGAACCCCTCCTAGGGATGCATTTCATGGGAATTATATTGTAGGATAGTAAAGAGGGTAGGTCATTTATGGATCCTGCAATGTATTGATAAAGGAGGTGGGAGTTGTCAATAAGCTAGGCATGAACTAGGAGTTTACAGTACCCAAGAGACGTTATGATGGAGGATCTATCTCTTGTCCCTGAAATTGTAACATCCCAAAAATTGCAAAAAAAAAAATTGATATAGCCTATTTTATAAAATAAATGCCATCTACGGAATGATAATAATTAACCAATAGATGATAACTGCTTCATAAAATTGTCGTACTTATTTTAAACATGAAAATGTACTTGGTGGAGACTATCTCAAGTGTATTTTGGTTGTACTTTGGTTGAGCCATTGCTCTCTCTATCTCTGAGGAAGTTGTGGGGTTTTTCACCTTAGGGTTTTCCCCACGGAAACTCTGTGTCTCTTATCTCTCATGCTTTTGATTCTTGTGATGCTTGTCATGCTTATTATGATTGTTATGCATTGATATACTGTATATGTTATTCTCTCAGTAAAGATCCAAGAGTATTGTGAATTAATGCTCAAAATTTAACATGGTATCAGAGCTAACCTGAGAAGAAGACATTTTGCAGTGACGGAAACTTGAGTTTCTTGTTTATTGGGTTTCTCTCCAGAGATTTTGGAAAAGCAGTATAGTAGATTGACTATACTCATCAAGGAGAATCCATCTGTCCAATCAGAATTCAATTCTGAGCATTTTCATATTTGACCCTAAACATTAGGGTTTCCACAAAAATAGGAATTTCTGAAATCTGAAGACATAGCTGGAAGATTCTTGCAAAAATCAAAGTTTAGAGCTTTGGATCAAGATTTTTGGCTGGGTAGATCTCCCGGAAACTCAAACTCTAATTCAGGGCTCTCTCTAGTGAACCTGGGAGGACAAAAAGGCAAATCTGAAGGGTAAAGCTTTGCTGATCTCAAATTTTGAATACACCAGGCTGATCATCTCATCAAGGTGCATCTTTCTATCCTTTCAGAAAATTGAAATTCACATTTTGAATTTTTAGGGTTTTTTCGACAAACCCTAATCCGGGACCAGATCCAGTTTTCATCATTTCAAGTGGTAAGACCTAAATCTTTTCTATTTCCATTTGAAGTACTCTTTAAGATGTCTCACCACACCAACCTTGAGGATAAGCTTGAAGGAGCTGATAACTTCCGAGCTTGGAAGTATACGATTGGGTTAATCTTGGAAGAGAATGAGTTGGACTCATATGTAAAAGAAGACATCCCTATCCCAAAGGATGAAGAGGCTAAGGTATTGCATAAGAAAAACTTGGTCAAGGCAAAGAGAATCATTGTTGATTCTATCAAAGACCATCTCATACCCCATGTGTCTTCTCTAAAGACACCCAAGGAGATGTTTGACTCTTTGACCAAGCTATTTGAAGGGAAGAACATAAATCAGAAGATGACCCTGCGGAACCAATTGAAAGGAGTAAAGTTTCAGAATGGAGAAACCATTCAATCTTATTTTCAAGGGTCTCCCAGATCAAGGGACAACTAAAAGTAGTGGATGAAATGGTGTAGAATGGTGAAGTGGTGATGACCACTCTAAATGGCCTACCCAGGTCATGGGATTCCTTTATTCAAGGAATGTGCAAGGAAGAAGTTGATTTCCTTCAAAAGATTGCGGGAAGAATGCTCTCAAAAAGAAGCTAGGCTTGTGGCCCGAGAAGAAAAGATGGAAAATGAAGATCAAGCTCTCACAGCACATGCCAGGAAAGGCAAGTCCAAGAAGGAATCATCTCATAACAGGAGATTCTCACACCACCATTATCATAAAGATAAGAAAGATCTTAGATGCTTCAATTGCAATGAGAAGGGACACTTTGCTTCAGATTGTCCCAAGAAGAAGAAAGACAACAACAACAACTTCAATAAGAGGAATAAGAATAACAAAAGAAGATATCATGCTCATGCTACCAAAGATGATGAACCCCCAAAGAAGAAGTCTAGGGAAGAAAGTGATAGTGATGATGACTCATCAAGTGAAGAAGAATATGTTCTAATTTCTGCTCTCACAGGTACTATCTCCCATGGTTGTAATGATTGGTTGATTGACAATGGGGCTTCCAAACACATGAATGGGTTTAAGGAATATTTTGTGAATCTATCTGAACATGAATCACCTCATAAGGTGAAACTTGGGGATGATTATCAATACCCAATCAAAGGAAGTGGTGAAGCCTCCTACAACCTAGATTCTGGAAAATCTTTGAAGATGAAAGAAGTCCTTTATGTACCTGGGCTCAAGAAGAACTTACTCTCCATCTCTGCATTGGATGCAAAAGGTATGAGGGTTGCATTTGTGGATGGCCAAGTCCTAATGTGGCCAAAGGGTAAAACAATCAATGATGCAGTAGTGATTGGAGAGAAAGAGGGAGGTTTGTATAAATTGAAGGGTCAACTTGAACATGCCATGATACATGAATCCATGGAGCCAAGTGAACTTTGGCATAAAAGACTTGCTCATATGCACTATAGGGAACTTCCAATTGCAAGCAAGGCTGTAGAGGGTCTTCCTGAAATCAAGACCAAACATAAAGGTGTTTGCAAAGGATGTGCAAAAGGTAAGAACATTAAGAAGGCTTTCCCAAGTAGTGAAAGCAAGGCAAAAGATATCCTGGAAATTATCCACTCAGATGTATGTGGTCCTATGTCATCTAGTTCTCTTAGTGGGTATGTTTACTATGTCTCATTTATTGATGACTTCTCCAGGAAGACTTGGGTATACTTCTTGAAGAACAAAGATGAGGTGTTTAATAAGTTCAAGGAATTCAAAACATTGATGGAGAATCAAACTGACAAGAAGATCAAAACATTCAGATTCGACAATGGTGGAGAATTCACCTCAGGTGACTTCAAGAATCTTTGTAGTGATTCAAGGATTAAGAGGGAGTTGACTGCTCCTTATAATCCTCAACAGAATGGAGTTGCAGAAAGGAAGAACAAAACTATCATGGAAGCAGCAAGGGCAATGCTACATGACCAGGATCTACCTATGCATCTATGGGCAGAAATAGCTAGAACAGCTATATATGTGCAGAACAAAACACCCCACAAGTTATTGGACAACAAGACACCAGAAGAGGTCTTTTCTGGTAAGAAACCTGAAGTCAGCCATCTCAGAAACCTGAGGTCTTTTCTAGTAAGAAACCTGAAGTCAGCCATCCAATATACACTCATGTCCCAAAGGAAAAGAGGAATAAACTAGATCCTTCAGGAAAGAAGGGTATCTTTGTGGGTTACAGTGAAAGCTCAAAGGCTTACAGAATATACTTTCCAGGGTTCAAGAAGATTGATGTCAGTAGGGATGTAACATTTGATGAAAACTAAGCATTCATCAAATCAAGGAAGGCACCTATCGAAGTTTATGAAGAACCTAAGGAAACTAGATTTCAAGACACTACCATGACTGAAGCAATTCCAGAAGTTGTTCGTGAGTTTGAAGATCCGCAAGAACCTGTAGATCCACCCCGTGAGGATAACTCTCACAAGAGGAAACCTACATGGGCTAGAGAGCTCATTCAAGATGCAGAAAGATTTGGCATTCCAGAAGAAGAACACAGAGCAAAGAAGAGAAACAGATCACATACCAGCTATGTTGCTTTACTCTGTGACATTATGAACAAAAAGCCTTCCAGTTATGAAGAAGCAATGGAAAAGAAAGAATGGAAGGATGCCATGGTTGAGAAATACCAATCAATAATGAAGAATGATGTTTGGGATGTTGTCCCAAGACCTAAAGAGAAGTCTGTTGTGACTTCCAAATGGATCTACAAAATCAAGCATGCTGCAGATGGCAGTGTAGAGAAATACAAGGCAAGATTCGTAGCTCGTGGCTTCTCTCAGAAAGAGGGAATAGATTATGAAGAAAGTTTTGCACCTGTAGCCAGGTATACTTCCATCAGAACAGTACTTGCCCTGGCTATAGCAATGAAATGAAAAATACACCAGATGGATGTCAAGACTGCTTTCTTGAATGGTGTAGTTGAAGAGGAAGTATATGTGGAGTAGCCACTCGGTTTTGAAATACATGATAGGGAGTCATATGTGTGCAGATTGAAGAAAGCCTTGTATGGCTTGAAACAAGCTCCCAGAACCTGGTATGGTAGGATGGACAGTTTCCTATCTAGTTTGGGCTTTACCAAGAGTAAAGCGGATTCCAACCTTTACTACAAGGTTGAGGAAGGGAATCCTGTGATTCTACTCCTGTATGTGGATGACTTATTTGTAACAGGAGATGACAGATTGATTGCAGATACTAAGAGAAAGCTTGCTGTCGAGTTCGATATGAAAGATTTGGGAATGATGCATTATTTCCTAGATATGGAGGTGTGGCAAAGTGCAGGTGGGATCTTCCTTGGTCAAGGGAAGTACACAGTAGATATCCTGAAGAGATTCGGGATGTTGGATTGCAAGGCCATGGCCACACCTATGGCATCGAATCTGAAGCTCCTATGTGATGTTTCATCTGAGTCGGTTGATGTCTCTATGTATCGTCAGATGATCGGGTCCTTGATGTACCTGACGAACACAAGACTAGATATTTGCTTTGCTGTGAACACATTGAGCCAGTTCCTGACGGATCCGAGGAGTGTTCACATGGTTGCTGTAAAGCATGTTCTGAGGTACCTGAAGGGTACAGTGGATTATGCACTCAAGTATGAGGCGAATCAAAAGTTTAACCTGCAAGGTTATGTTGATTCAGATTGGGATCGCAGTGTTGCAGATAGAAAGAGCACATTTGGGTGCTGCTTCAGTATGGGATCAAGTGTGATCTCTTGGTTTAGCAGGAAGCAATCCTGCGTAGCACTGAGTACAGCTGAGGCAGAGTATATTGCAGCCTGTTCAGCTAGTTGTGAGGTAGTATGGCTACGGAAGCTACTGTATGAATTATTTGATCTCCCGTTGGATGCTACTGGTATCTTCTGTGATAACCAGAGTTGTGTGAAGCTGTCTGAGAACCCAGTGTTTCATGACAGGTCGAAACACATAGAGATCAAATATCACTATATTAGGGATATGGTGCAGAGAGGAGCTGTGAAGCTATTGTATGTTGCGACGGACGAGCAGATTGCAGATGTGTTGATGAAGCCACTAGCCAGGGTGAAGTTCGAGTACTTCAAGGAGAGGCTTGGCGTTCTTCAGATTGATGACACTTCGAGGAAGAAGTGATGGACACATTTGCTGAAGCCATTCCAAGCATGTTGGAAGGAGGATCCTTCACATGGCTGTGGATGTAAGCGTTGGATGATGAACATCAGGATGATGTTCTGGTATGATCAGTTGGATCATGTGTATGTATTTTGTATATGCATCATGTTGGATGCTTGGACCATGTATCTGTATATGTATCAGGTGGATACATTGTATGATTAGGTAGATCATGTATGTTGATATGTATCAGGTATGATCAGGTGGATCATGTATTTGTATTTGTATCAGGTGGATACACTATATGATCAGGTGGATCATGTATGATGATATGTATCAGGTAGATACTTGGTGTGCATCAGGTGGATGCATTGTATGATCAGGATGATCATGGATGACGAGCTTCAGGATGTTGCTCCAGATGACATGCAGCAGGATGTTGTAGTGATGATGATCAGGATGATCATGTGTACATCAGGATGATGTATGGTGAGTATCAGGTTGATACTCTGTGGTTGTGGAACAGGTTGTGCAGATTAGCATGTAATTTGTGCCCTAGGATATTTGCAGATAATCTTTCGAGGTTTTGCCTATGGAATGTAATTTGTACCCTGGGATATCTGGAAAATGCTCTTTCAAGGTTTTGCTTGGGAGGACATATAATTTGTGACCTGGGAGATCTGTAGATAGTCTTTCGAGGTTTTTCCTATGGCATGTAATCTATGCCCTAGGATATCTGGCAGATGCTCTTTCGAGGTTTTGTCCTATGGCATGTAATTTGTGCCCTGGGAGATCCGATAGGTTGAGCCTTGTGCTCGTAATTAGTCTTGGGATGCTCTTTCGAGGTTTTGTGGTGACCACATGTAATTTGTGCCCTGGGAGATCCGATAGGTTGAGCCTTGTGCTGGTAATCAGTCCTAGGATTCTCTTTCGAGGTTTTGTGGCGGGGTCACATGTAATAAGTCCTGGAGATCTGTACATGATGAAAAAGGCCTCAGATGCTCTTTAAGGTTCTTGCTAGTCAAGAGACTCTTTTAAGGTTTTGTGACGCACTTAATAAGTCCTGAGATTTCTACAGTATGGCCAGTGATGATGAAGACCTACAGGTGGTGGGCCTACACCCAGTATGAAAAATGACTGGCTCTGTAGAACTTCCTATGACGAGTAGAGTCAGAGATTGGTTGATATAGCATCAGCAGTGACGATGATGATGACGATGCATCGATGACGATGATCCTGAGAAGAAGACTTGTCTATCAGATCTGTGTCGAGAAATACCTTCCTAGTTAAGAGGGAGTGTTGATGTATATGTAACTTCGGAATGTATTTCATCTATGTATTTCATATATATTTATTGTACCCTTATTATAGATGTGTTATTCCTCTATAAGGAAGTGTCATCATGTGGATTGACAAGTGTCGCAAGTATGTGTACTTGCCGAGGGTTATTAGACCACCATGTGTGCGGTCGGCCCTGAAATATATATATTATATTGTGGATGTACCTAGCTAGACAAGTCAACCCCATAAGGTCATTAGGAAAACAGGTTAAGCATAAATAGAGATCAGGAGGTCTCTATTTGGATCACTCGGAAAGTCACACTTCTCTCACTCAGAAAGTGGCGTACTAGTGAGGAGGAGGATCATCTGCTCTAGGATACTATCTCAAGTGTATTTTGGTTGTACTTTGGTTGAGCCATTGCTCTCTCTATCTCTGAGGAAGTTGTGGGGTTTTTCACCTTAGGGTTTTCCCCACGGAAACTCTGTGTCTCTTGTCTCTCATGCTTTTGATTCTTGTGATGCTTGTCATGCTTATTGTGATTGTTATGCATTGATATACTGTATATGTTATTCTCTCAGTAAAGATCCAAGAGTATTGTGAATTAATGCTCAAAATTTAACAGCAGAACAACAAATAAATAAAAATGTAGAACGAAATATATCGGTACCATCTGAAGAAATGACATTAAAAGAACGAGAAGAAGACTTGAAACGAAAAGAACAACAACAAAAACAATATCGAAAGAAAATGTTGGACGAAATGACAGCAGAAGAAGGAGAAGAACAAAAAAAACGAAACATAGATCGAAAAAAAAAGAATATCGAAAAAGAAAGTTAGATGAATTGATAGCACAAGAATGCGAAGAACAAAGAAAACGAAATGTTGATCGACAAAGAGCATATCGAGAGAGAAAGTTGAAGCAATTAGAAGAACAAAGAAATCAATTTGCAGAACAACAAATAAATCAAAATGTAGAACGACAAAGACAATATTCAACCAATATACTAGTTCCAACAATAGAGGATTGGAAATTACTAATGACTCGTACAAATACTTCCTTGGATGCTTTAATGAAAACATCATTTGATAAGGAGATACATTTGTTTGCGACAAAGGATGATGTAAACTATCATAACAAGCATTTAATAAGAATCCTAAATTGTCCCGTTGCGACCAATATTCCTACATCTGTAAGAAGCAATTATTCTACGGAAGGAGATGAAGAAGGGTTGGAACTTGAATTACTTATAGCCATAGGAGCAAGGGTAATGCTTGATGGTGTTGATGATGAATATGTTGATGATGATGGTGATGATGATGAAGATGTTGATGATGGTGATAATGATGGTGATGAAGATGATGATGATGATGATGATGATGATGATGGAGATGTTGATGAGGAAGGGTAGATGACAATGATGATGAGGAGGAGGATGATGATGATGATGAAGATGATGATGATCATCATCATCATCATCTTCATCACCATCATCTAAATCGTCTTCATCATCATAAGGAGCTTCTCTAATTTTGGATATAACAAGGATATAAGATGATGATGATGATGATGGTGATGATGATGAAGATGATGATGATGATGATGGTGATGAAGATGATGATGATGATGATGATGATGAAGATGATGATGATGGAGATGTTGATGAGGAAGGGGGAGATGACAATTATGATGAAAAGGAGGACGATGATGATGATGATGATGATGATGATGATCATCATCATCTTCATCCTCATCATCTAAATCATCTTCATCATCATAAGGAGCTTCTCTAATTTTGGATATAAGGAGGATATAAGATGATGATGATGATGGTGATGATGATGAATATGTTGATGATGATTATGATGGTGATGGTGATGAAGATGATGATGATGAATATGATGATGATGATGAAGATGATGATGATGGAGATTTTGATGAGGAAGGGGGAGATGACAATGATGATGAAGAGGATGGTGATGATGATGATGATGAAGATGATGATGATGATGATGATGAAGATGGTGATTACGATGATGATGATGATGATGATGAAGATGATGATGATGATGATGATGATTGGGAGGAGGAGGAGGAGGAGGATGACAATGATGATGATGATGAGGATGGTGATGAGGATGAGGATGATGATGACGACGATGATGATGATGATTGTGATGACAATGACAACAATGATGATGAAGGTGATGAAGATGGTGATGATGATGATGATGATGACGATGATGATGATGAGGAGGAGGAAGAGGGTGATGACAATGATGATGATGATGATGATGATGATGATAATGAAGATGATGATGATGAAAATGATGATGATGAAGATGATGATGATGATGAAGATGATGACGATGCTAACGATGAGGATGATGATGATGATGATGATGATGATGATGATGATGACGATGAAGATGATGATGATGATGATTAAGAACATGAAGATGATGGTTATGACAACGACAACAATGATGGTGAATATAATGAAGACGATGACAATAATAAGGGTTAGGGGTTAATTTTTATTTGACTAGGCACTTTAAAGGTTAGAATTATGTGGTTAGGATTATAGGGGTTAAGGGATATATATCATTATGTGTTAGTATTTAGGAGTCTTAGGGGATATACTAGTTTAGGATTATAGTGGGCCAAGAGTTATGGTGGTTAGTTGTACTAGGGACTAGGGATTGCAGTGCCTAGGGACAAATGGTCAAGGGTTTGGGGATTAAGATATAGGGGTCATGTATTTATAGTTACAAGGATGAATATTTATATGTACATGAGGATAATGCGAGTTAGTGATTTTGTGTAATAGTATATCTCCTAACCCTTGTGGTGAAGGAGAGAAGAGAGAGGTGAGGGAGGGAGGAGGTATTGGATAGAGTGGAAGAGAGTGGGGGGGATTGGGTGGATAGGAAGAGATGGGGGTGAGGTTATAGAGAGGCGGGGGGTCTCAACCTTAGAGGCAATTTCATCTTATTCAACAAAAGCAGTGAATGAAAATACTTTCGAACTTTTATGTCTAGGAATGGAAATTAGATTTTATAGAGATAGAAGCAACGCGTGCGCGGATATAAATGTGTGCGCACCCCTCCACATGTGTGCTTATAGAAACACGTGCATGCCTATCCATGCGCATGATTATACATGTGCGTGCATCTACGCGTGCGCGCATTTGCACTCACACGTGTCTGGATTCAAATTGTTTTCGGTGCCCTTGCAGGCTTGGAATTAGCTTCGTATTTCCAAACCTTGAGGCTCAGTCTGATTTATGGAAAAACACATCAAATGTTGTAACTTCATGTTTTTCACACCTAGTTCCACATATGCTCCACTAGTGCATTACAGATGAAATTGCACACACTTGTCGAGCTTTGTGTGCAATTTCTAACTATATATTTTTTGAATAGATCTGCTGTTGTTTTTAATTTTTAATTCATTTTTAACTGCACTCATGTCAAATTTGTAAGAAACATAGGTCATTTATTTGGCCTATAACTTTTGATTGTCTTACCTATTTCGAGAATGGAAAAGAACCCGCGTAAGAGTACAAGAATACCTACAAGCCAAAAAAAAAAATTGATTATTTTCAGACCATGATATGGTGGACCAACACTTGACCATGTCATTTTAAGGCTTCACTGACTTTCGTAATTTAAAAAATATATAATATTAACTTTTAAAAGTTTGGAAAAATAGTCATGCATAAGATTCGTCTATTTCCTACGCCTCTACATATTTTTTTCCTCATAAATTGATAATTTACATAACAAACAGGTGGACCAACAAAAACATGTGCATTATGTTTTAGAGAAAAAATAACATACCAATCTTAAAATAATGACATTTTGGGGTGGTTATACCACTTTTCCATAAATAAAAGTTATATATTCCGAAAGGTCATCCATTTATCTATGTTTCATCTTTTTACACCTAATTCAGGAAAATTTTGTAGGTACCTCTAATAATTCATTTTAATGATAATATTTATGTTTTTCTAGCATGTCATTGCAACTTACATGTCATAATTGGGTATCATTACCTTGCACCAGCCAAAGATCCCTTTGCAGATGAAGAAGGAGATGAGGAGATTCCACTAGAGCAAGAGAAGGTTATTGAATATATGGAGAACGTAAATGCATTAGATGAGATGCTCATAGATTTAGTTCCATTTGTCTCCGCTATTACATTAGTTGAAGCACCATATTTACAGAATGTAGCCAGTAGTGCACCTGGTAATATCACTATTGGAATTTCCAAACTTAATGGTCAATCGAACTTTGATGACAAGGTTTGGGATAATTATTTTGGATGCATACTTGTTGATTCTAGCGTGAATGATCCCCCTATTAGAAAATTAGCCAGTATAAGTGAAAAAATGCCTCATGGAAGAATTTTTTCCAACATTTATTTGTCTACTCTTGGTGTGAACAATTCAATTGAAATGATTAAGAAGATTCCTTATGATCGATGTTTGCTAATCAATCTCGTTGATTCTAATGACAATGCATTACTCTCAATTGGGAATAGTTTCCTATTATGGTTGTCTACACGATTTAGAGGAGGAGCCAATGAAAGATTGATCATCCACTTCAACAAATTTGGTCCCATGCATAAGGGTTATGATCTATTTATGGGTTCCCAGGCTAGAGTTTCAATTCATGAAAATGGATGAGATGCAAATTATGTACACTATCAAGAAGCATATCTATTGTGAATCAATTTCTCCATTAAGGGGGAATGTTAGAGAATAATGTTGAAATATTCGACTATGTATTAGTGATTGGATTTCACAAGATTAGGATGAGTGGTTTTGATCCAATCCTGTAGGATCTAGTTCTTGGTTTGTTGAGAGTAATCTCTCCTATTTATGTAAGTGTTTTCTCCATGTTTAATTAAGTTGTGTGAGCATCGGCTCACCTCCAAAAAACAAACTTGTTATGATGGAAGCTCCTTTAATACTGGTATTTGTCGGTTCTCACAACGATCTCAAACTCAAATCAACACACCATGATCAACAACGATCTCTCCAATGTCCACGTTCAACAACAATTTCCTATACAAAATTGTTAAAATATAGAACGCAAGAACAAATAGAAGATGGAACACATAAGGGAAAATTCATTGCATTCTGATTATTAACTTCAAGCTTATATAGGATTACATCACATCAATACTACTGTCCAATAATATGGGACATGAAATACTATGGGACAACCAAGGGTCCTAGTCAACTAACAAACACAACTAATTAACCAACTCATAACCATTGGGATAACAATTCTTAACACACCCCCTTAATATCAAATGGGATGGTATTCTCAGCACTATCAATTCCTATGTGCTTCCTCTGAAAATCAAATGCAGATGTTCCCAAAGGTTTGATAAACATATCTTCCAATTGCTCCTTAGAGCCACAAAACATCAAAGTAATCTCTCCATTATTGACTAACTCATGTATAAAGTGATAGAGAGTGTCAATGTGTTTACTCTTTCTATGAAACACATTATGTTTGGACATTTGTATGGAAGAACTATTGTCACAATAAATAGATGTTGGTTATTTTTTTTTGTGTCCCATATCCTTCAAAAGTCTTCTTATCCAAACTGTGTGGCATGCTGCTATAGTTGCTGCTACATATTCTGCTTCTATAGAAGACATACTAACAATTGTTTTTTTTTAGAGGCCCGTGCAATCAAACTGGTACCAAAATGGAAATCATAGCCAGATGTGCTTTTCCTATCATCAATACTTCCTACAAAATCACTGTTAGTGTACCCTATAAGAGTACTGTCTGGTGTATGAGTGTACGAAAGTCCATAACCAATTGTGCCTGCAACATATCTCAAAATTATTTTTCCAACTTTCCAGTGAGATTCTTTGGGAGACTCCATAAATCTAGAGATCAAACTTACAACATACATCAAATCAAGTCTAGTTGCAGGTAAATACATTAAAATTCCTACCTTTTGTAAATTGTAGAATTTACTTATGGTCCTTCATAATTCTTGCTTAACTTGGTTCCTATAGCAATGGGGGTTTTTGCTGATTTGCATTTATCAATTATGAATCTCTGCAGAATGTCTGTAGCATACTTATGTTGACATGTGAAGATGCCATTTTTACTTTGGTCGACTTCCAGACTGAGGAAATACTTCATGAGACCAATATCATTCATTTCAAACTCCTTTTTCATGATTGTCTTAAATTCTTCTAGCATCATATTTCCAGTATAAATCATATCATCAACATAAAGACATACAAGTAGAATGTTACCTTCTTGATCTATTTTGACATATAGAGTGGGTTCATTGCTGCTCATATTAAACCCATTATTGATGAGGTAAGAATCAATTATGTTGTACCAAGATCGTGGAGCTTATTTTAGACCATGCAAGGCATTTTTCAGCTTACATACCTTGTGTTCTTGACCTTTGACTTCATAACCAGGTGGTTGGTCTACATAGACTTCTTCTTCAAGTATGCCATTGAAGGCATATTTCACATCCATTTGATAAACATGCCACTATTTTTGAGCTTCTATTGCAAGTACAGCTCTAATGGTGTCCATCCTTGCTACTGGAGAAAAGGTTTCATCATAGTCTACACCATATTGTTCAGAACATACTTTTGCAACCAAACTTGCTTTGTGCTTCTCTATCTCTGATTTTTCATTTAGTTTGGTCTTATAGACCCATTCACTCCAATACTGGTTTTTTCTGATGGGATATCAACTAGATCCCAAGTCTGATTCCTTTCAATAGAATCAATTTCTTCATTCATTGCTTGTACCCAATGTGCATCTTTTACTACTTCATCAAATGATGTTGGTTGACAGGAAAATAGAGCATACTCTAGTTGCTCATCAATAACAGGATTATGTTCATATAACTTCCTTAAGATTTTAGTTTTATGGTTCTGTGGTGGACTGTTTGTTGGTGTTGCTTCTTGTTGCTTCTGTTGTACCTCTAGTCTGGGAATTCTGAGTGGTTATGAACTATCATTCTGTTGAATATCTGTTGTGTCATTCCAACATTTGTCTTCAAGGAATTTAACATCTCTGCTCACAAAAACCTTTTTGGTGACAGGATTATATATCTTGTAAGCTTTGTGATGTTCACTATAACCAATGAATATACATTTTGCACTCTTCTTGTCTAGTTTTCTCCTTAATTCATCAGGTATGTGTGAAAAATACATACATCCAAATATTCTGAGATGTGAAACACTAATCTTAGTGCCACTCCATGCTTCTTCAGAAATATTATCTTTAACACTTGCAGATGGAGATATGTTCACTAAGTAAACTGAACATGCAACAGATTTAGCCCAATAATCGTCTGACAGCTTCTTGTATCACAACATACTTCGGGCCGTGTTCATGATGGTCTGTTTCTTCTGTTTAGCAACCTCATTCTGCTGTGGAGTGTATATGGTAGTGAACTGGTGCTTGATTCCATGCTACTTACAGAACTCTACAAAATCATGTGAGTCATACTCACCTCCACCATCTGATCTGAGTACTCTGATGGGTTTACCATAATGCTTTTCAGTCAATGCCTTGAACTCTTTGAATTTTGAGAAGGCGTCAATTTTATGTCTAAGAAAGTAGATCCAAACTTTCATGCTATAATCACCAATAAAGGTCATAAAATATAGGCTACCTCCTATGGAATGGTTTTGCATGGGTCTGCATAGGTCTGTGTGAACTAACTCAAGGTGTTCTTTGGCTCGAGATGTAGAAGTTGGGAAATTGTCCCTTTGGTGTTTCCCTAATATATAGTCTTCACAAGAATTGGATTGTTCATTCATAACTGGTAGCCCCTTAACCATGGATTTTTTTGCAGATGACTGAGACTCTGAAAGGGTAGATGAACATACCTACAGTGCCACAACTAGGTTTCATATAGACTGGAAACAGTATGTGCATATGACTGTGACAGGATAACACTTCTAAGATTGAGTGGAAATATTCTATTCTTGGTCATTTCTACTTTGGCTAAGAGTCTTCTACTGGGGGGTTTATCATAGACAACACAATAAGAATCAATAAACCTGATGTCATATTTATTCAGAATCAGTTGAAGACTCTTAGCCAAAGTAGAAATGACTTTTAGATTAGGAACATAGAATACATCATGTATTAGTTTATTTTCATTTTGTTTGGTAAGAACAAGTACAATACCTTTTCCCTGAGCAAGAACAAGATAATGATCACTAAGATTGATTTTGGAATTAATAGATGGATATAGATCAAAAAATAATGATTTGTTACCTGTCATATGATTTTTGCATCCATTGTCTAGCAACAATACATCTGAGTGATATTCTTCTTCATTTGCTTGGCATGAGAGAAACATGACTTCTGAGATTTCTTCCAAATTAGAGACATGAGCTCTGCCACTGTTCTGATCTGCTTGCTTCTTTCTGCAGTCTCATTCATAGTGGCCATACTTCTTGCAATAGTTTCACAGAATGTTGGACCTATTTGTCCATTTCTCGCCTCTCCCCCTCCGGTTCTGAGAGTTGTGAGAGTGATCACAATGATATGAATGTCCATGAGAATTTCTATCCTCTATAGAATGAGAACCTCTTCCTCTTCTGCCTCGTCCTATGCCTCCTTTTCATCGACCTCTGCTGAAAGAATCCTGAGTGCTGAAGACATTTGATAGAGACTCTTCTTCTTGACTGAGTCAAGCTTCATGGGACAAAAGGGACCCTATTAACTCTTCTAGGGTAAACTTGGACAGGTCTTTAGATTCTTCTATAGTAGTAACAACCATAGCAAACTTCTTAGTGAGACATCTGCGGACCTTTTGGACAACAACCTTTTGTTCCAAAGCCTCATCATAGAGTTGGAATTGAGTCACAATACCCTAAACCCTAGTCATGAACTGATCTATAGTTTCCCTTTCCTTCATTTTAAGACTTTTGAACTTAAGTCGAAGGGTTTGGAGTCTTACCGTTTTAACTCTGTCAGTACTTTTGTGTGCAGATGCAAGGATATTCCATGCTTGATGTGGTAGCTCTTGAGATCCATGGGAAAATGGACACTTCAATGCAAATTTGGATCAACCATTTTGCAGTGAGATCTTGATCTCGGATTTCTCCAAGGGATTTCTTGAGAGCATTAGTCATAACAGCCATAGTAGTTGTCATTGGTTCCGTAAACTCATTTTCAACCAGATCCCAACATTTGTTGATTTGGAGAAACGTCTTCATCTTGATTGACCAAAACTCATAGTTTGTGTGAGTCAACATTGGTCTGGAGATCTACTTCATGCTGGTACTTTCCATTTTGTATGATTGTCTTTTAAACAGAGTGTCGCTACTTCTTTATCTAACATAGTGTGTTGGAGGGTGCATCATACAAAATCCATGTGAGTGAACAGTGATCTTCGCACATCTCCTTAACAACAAGTGCACCGGTGACGCCCTTAGTCTATGCAGTGAGTGCGTCGGCAGTGTGTCTCTTCTATGCAAAAAATGTGTTTGCACCGCAGTTCACGAAAGGGTCAGGTGCGTAGGCGCTTATAAAGGAAAAATAAAAAATATTTAATGCGGCCCCAAAGCTGTGAAGCTACTCCTCCACACCAATGTGTTTCTTCTTGATCTACACGTGTGTGCTTTCCACTATGTGAAAAGGATTACCCAACAACAACAAGTATGGATCAGGCCATACGCTCGGATACCATGTTAAAATATAGAAAGCAAGAACAAATAGAAGATGGAACACATAAGGGCATATTCATTGACTTCTGATTATTAACTTCAAGCTTATATAGGATTACATCACATCAATACTACTGTCCAATACTATGGGACATGAAATACTATGGGATATCCAAGTGTCCTAGTCAACTAACAAACACAACTAATTAACCAACTCATAACTACTGAGATTACAATTCTTAACAAAAATGACTGGAATTTCTGAAGATCGTCAGCTCTTCACGCAGATCGCCTCTCTACATTGAACTAAGCTCTGATACCAACTCAAATGTAACAGAGATATACAGCAAAGCGCAAAGGCTTTCTCTCACACACGTAGGAATGGCACAAAACCAATTCATTGATTACTAAAAACTGAGTACAATAAATAGCTATTTCAATCTCTAACAAACCTAAGCTCAGATCCTACAAACCAAGATCCCAAACTTCTTACTTCCAAACTTAGGAAGTACACATCAACCCAATCACTACTATGATGCCTATGATTTCGACATTACATCCAATAGAATCAAGGTTTTGATCGAATGTATTTAGAAGTATTGACTATAAAGTAATAAACAAGAATTATTTTTGTCAGATGATTTATGCTATTTTTTTCAATCACTAGCACATATGAGAAAATTTGCCACGGTTTTTCATTGTTATTTCCACGTTTTTTCATCTCACTTTCAACGATCATGGTCTCATTTTTTCATGGAACTTGTTTCATGGATATAACAACGATCTTGGAAATTCGTTGCAATAGAGATGAAAACTGTTGGCCACGTGTCTTCTATAGGGTGGTCTTGAAATTGAATTCTTTTTATTCATTTTCTACAAATCGTCCCTATATCAACGAAACTATGTCCCTATATCGACAGTTTTGCATCGAACAGAGAGAGGGTTTTGCTATACTTGCGATGATGTTCCGTCGCAAGTAGCAACGAATGTTCATCGAACAGAACAAACAGAGGTAGAACGTCCGACGGTTTTAATAATTTGCTTCCATGAAATTCGTCTCTCTAGCGACGATTTTGTGTCGAACAAAGAGAGATTTTTTCTATACTTGCGATGATGTTCCGTTGCAAGTATCGATGCACGTTCGGTGAACAGACCAAAATAAGGAAAAACATGCGACGGTTTTGCTATACTTGCGACGATGTTCCATCGCAACGATCGATAAGCGTTCGTCGAATAGACCAAACAAAGGTAGAATGTCTGACGGTTTTGCTATACTTGTGACGAATGTGCATTGCTATATCGACGATACCTAGAAGTTAAAAAAAAATGACCGTCAATGCTTATTACTAGCAATCTGGAACCCCTGTAGCTAATATATAGCTTGCTAACTGTGGCTTGAAGAATATTCAAAAAACCTTCAGAAATAGCACCAATGTTAAAATAGATTTGAACCCTCCAAAAGAAGCACTAAACACAGCCATCATATACTAAAATAAGACACAAGAAAAGTACTAAAAACAATCATAAAAGTATTTTAATCTCATACTAAAATTAGCACCGATGGCAACACTCACATGCCGATAAGAAATACACATGCAAAAGGTGTTACAACAGCAGCAAACTGATCTCAAAATCAGTGCTCATCCACATGTTGATAAGAAGGCATACAACAGGTTATAGGTTAAGCATCAACACCTTCATCTGCTGGGAACAGAAACATGAAACAAGGCAAACTACTCCTTATAGCTTGTAATGAATAATGGTCAACGTGGACCATAGAAACAATAAATTAAAAGGGAAATAAATTCAGTACTCTTAAAAATGCAGGTGAAGACACTCCAAATATTGGATGGAAAACATAATTGACGTTAAAAGAGTTGCTGAGACAAATAGTTAACAAAGAGATTGACTGTACAGGACTAAAACTCAAATCTACTTATCAATCAATTGGAGTAAATGTTGTTTTTGAAATTGCACTTCTTTTAAGCTCACGGAGAAGCATTACAACAGGCCCTAAAAGGTCAAGCACCACAAGAAACCTGATGGCATGAGTGAAATTCCCTCGAGGAATGAACAACTGAACATAACCACCTTTGTTTAGCTACAAGTTGCAATAAGGGATATTCTTCTGTCAAAATCCCACAGAAATTACATCTGGCCACAAGTTATAAGCAATTTGGAACCCCATGCATACTCAAGGTTTTGAAGTGGCAACCAACCTTAAAGCAATGGATAAAATAGTTGAAATGTCTCCAAAATATATTGTCCAAGTTTATCACTAGTGACAAGAATGTGAATTTCATAGAGCACCTTTAAACTTTTTATTAATATAAACAAAAGTTGGTCCGCTTTCGTAGTCATTTATTAACTTGGTTAAGTGATCTGCTTATATATAAATAGTAGATGGAATTAGATATATGGTTGTATCCATATTACTATCTTGAATTTTCTCTTGGCTTATCACAATGGGAGGATTGCAATACTATATTTGCAACCAAGTACTATATTTTGGAAGTGGCTTTTTCCCTCACGTAAGAGGTTTTTCCCGCTATAAACCTTGTACTTTTTTTTCTGTGGTGTGCTTTCTTTGATAGCATAATTGATAACTATACCAAATTTTAATGATGGGATGTTTATTCTAGATTAGCTTTCACATGTCATACTAAATTATACCGAGTCATATTATGTTTCAATGGTAAATCATGTTGTTTTGTGATGAGTTGGGGTTTTATTTCAATATTTTTTTCTACTTCTTGTTTTTTAGTATTATTAATGAGATAAGTTAAATGTCAATGATATATTGTTCATGAATAGACATGATAACTACCAGTCATGATCTATGTTTATATGATAAATAGTTGGGATTCCTATGCTTAATATCTTATGAAAGTGAATGTACTAGGGTTATTTAAGGGATAAATGCCATTAGCTAACTTAATAGCCAACATTCTCTATTTGGATTCTTTGTTTTTATTATTTTTTTTCTTGCTTTATAGTTTTTTCTTCTAGTCTCTATCATCATTTCATAGCCAAACAACCTTGTTAGATGCTATGCAAAGACAGGAAATTTGTCATTGTAGAAATCTCTAGAGCTGAGTGCCATTTTCTATGCTTGTTGGGACTATGTATTCAAAATATTCTCATGGACATATTTTGAGTAAGAAGGAAGGAAATCCAAGTATTTGTGACCTTCTGGGTCCCTTACATGTACATCCTTCGCATGAGAAAAGACGATGGGAAATGGGTGATAATTTTGGGCATTGTAGTCAGATTCATACTTGAACATTGCAACTTTGGAAGAGTATGAGTTTACACTAAGGCTAAAAGACATGAGGAGGAATCCCTTCCTATTAGGCCTCCCCCTACTACTTAGTACTTGAATTTCCTTTTGCATCATTGTTATGGGAAACAACCTTGGGTTTCCAAGGTATTCCAGTTCATCTTATTCTCTGAGGGAGGGTTCCACGATTCAGAGTATGGAGTCCTTGGTTGTGCTAGGCCATGAAATTGTTAAGCCATTCTTGTTAATATAACAACTTATTGAATTGATTACTCCTTTCACCAGCAAAATATTGGTTCCTAGAGAACCCTTTCTCCATAGTAGTACAACTAATTTTCACCATGTCAAATTTCACTAAGACTTTTGTCTTAGTGTGTGATGACTATGGTCTTGAACTAAGAGTGGTATTTCAACACAATGGATTCCTATTATCCTTCACTAGTAAGCATCAATTAAAAATAGAAACCAAAATTCAAAATGTTGATTATGATTCCCAAACATATAATAATTATATATTTGATGTATTTCAAGACGGATCTTCTAAACACTAAAATAACCAAAGAACTTGGAAAGCATAAGGAGAAAACCATGTCAAAACCCAGTTTAAAAAACACATCAAAACTCTTACCTTATCATTGTCCTTTCGCCAAATCCATTTTCCCATACAACTTGATAAGAATTTTCCATGAGATGCATGTCCATCACCAAGACCCGCATAAATCATCAAAGACAGAATTTTATATCAGTAAATAATATATAAGCAAATAAACAGTCATTTAAATCCTACTACAAAGTCCTGTAGAAATCAATGAACCATGAAATGTTAAATTTATTAACAATATTTTAAGAAATAGACATGCATTTAAAATTTTACAACCATGCATTGACCCCACTATTATGCCCACAAGGGTCATTACAAAATTCCCACAGTCTCCTCTCAAAAGGCCCGCACTGCTCTTCATGGTCACTCTAAAAATGCCCGCAGGCCTTCAATAAAATGCCCGCACACCCTCATGGATATGCCCGCAACGGGCCAATAATAACTTCCAACCAATGCCTACAATGGGGCCATCCAAGATGCCCGCATGGCTCTTCAAAAATGCCCGCAGCTTCCTTTTTAAATATGCCCACAAGGCTATTATTTATGCCTATGGCTCCTTATCAACATGCCCGCAGGTGCTTCAATAATGCCCACAACAAGGTCTTTCAAATGCCCGCAAATGCATTTTCTTAGATGCCTGCAAGAGTAGTAAGGTGCCCACAAGAGCAGTAAGATGCCCACAAGAGCACTAAGATTCCCACAGCTCTCCAAAATTCCTTGTCATCTGTCATGTCATCAATGTCCTTGTCATCATCTCATGGTTTCCATGTCAATCGCTTGTTCTCTCTTTGTCATTTTTCCATTTCCATGTCATGTCCTTTGTTCTTGTCCTCCATACTTGCTTGCCATGCTCACCACATGTCTTTGTCCTTCATGTTCATTCTTATGCCATGTCATTGTCCTTTTTCACAGTACCAAATATGCCCAAAAGAAGAAGAAAAAATCCCTTGAGCACATGATAGGAAAGAGACATGTTAATCAACAAAAAATTGACAACTTATTTCTATTCTTTTACTATACATGATCTCATATAACAAAACATTCATCATAGATCACCTTTTGGCATTGATCAGAAGCAGGTTGCATAGTTGAGCATGCAATTTGTAGTTTAGAAACCATATCATAATTGCCTTGGAGACACTCCTCGTGAAATAGCATCACTTTCTCTACTACATGTGAAGAGCTACTAGTGAGAATTCATCATACTACACAAAACATAAGGTGCATTGAATTTGTCTTTATTAAAAAATAAATAAATAATAATAAAATAACTCAACCCCTAGGGAAAAAGAGTAGTTGTTCAACTGGAAAATCTGTGTAGGATCTTTGTAGTCCAACTGGTGATAAGTTGTTTTGATGTTGCTCATTATTGGAAGAGGTGAATATGAAAAGTTGATCTTTCTTATGCAACCACCTCAAGCATGGCCAAAATTGGTCGAGTTAGTATCAAATATGCCCATAAGATAATAAAAAAAGTCCCTTGAGCACATGATGGGAAAGAGACATGTTAATCAACAAAAAATTGACAAATTATTTCTATTCTATTACTAGGAATTATCTCATGTAGCAAACAATTCATCATAAATTACCTTTTGGCACTGAGAAGTAGGTTGCACAGTTGAGCATGCAATTTGTAGTTTAGAAACCATATCATAATTTACTTGGAGACAGTCCTCATGTAATAACATCACTTTATCTGCTACCTTGGAAGATCTAGACATATCAATTTATGAAGGGCTCACCATAGTTAATGATAAAAATTCCAAACAGATTGACAAAAGCAACCACAGAACCAATTGCATAGCTTTTCTTGGGCCCTAGTGAGTATGAATAATTGAAATATTCTTAAGGGATATTGTAATTCAATTCAATCATTAGAGATTCTATATTTTGCATCATTTTGAGAAATTAACAGCATATATATACATTTGTAGAAGAATTACAGCTAGTTAGGTTTACAAATTGTGTCAATTCTTGTCCTAGTAGTACTGTGTCCATTATAGATGCAAAACTTTGCCAAATAATGTTTGAGTCGAAGTTGTAGAGAACAAACTTTCCTAAGTTTTGCATCTCCCCTAACTCAACAAACAATATTATGGTCTCATCCATCTAGATTGTTGATTTTCCATCTCCCAGCTGAATATTTCCATCTTGACCAAGAGTGAGGAATCCTTCTTCACTTACTGGTTGGCTTCTGATAAACCCAAAACCCAAAACCTTCAAATTTTACAAATACATAAACATTACAATAATAAAAATCAATCATCACTACAATCCAAGAACTTATGTATCCAAATAGAAAATTTCACAATATAAAATAAATATAGAAGATGATTTGGCTAATACAAAAGAAATACAATAACAAACATACGATACAAACATAAAAATGAAAAACATATTTGTGTGATTTTTTTGGGCTACTTTCTCATGCATTCCAATTGGAACTTTGATGACTAGTCTTTGTACTTGATGATGATGCAATTGGAATTCTCATTGACCCCATTTGGTCATATTTGGATGTTAATATAAAATATATTTATTTCTCTCTCACTATATTTTTAAACCACACACTCACAAGTGCTAAGTCTAATGATCACACCTTGATGAGGAATAGGGATGACTCGGCTGCATGGAAACAAAATAACAAGAATTATCTATCATTAGGAAACTATGCTAAATGCAAGGACAACATATTGAAGGCATGCGTAACCTACATATCTCACCACCCTCCTATATTAATGCTTACAATTTAGATGATAAATTCAAATCCTCATCCTCAAGTTTTCATTCATTTAAAAATGATTGAGATAAAACTTCGTAGGAGTAAAGTGGGAAGGATGGAGAAAATAAGGGTTGGAAGGAAATCAAGGACATCCTTCACATGATGCTAAAGTTACATAGATACCAAGTTGCCATGGATAATGTTATGGTGAATAAGAGAGGCAATTGTAGATGAGATGAATCAGCTAGCCCAAAGTAGCAAGCTACCAACGCAAAAGACAATCACCAAGCCTTGGATCCTAATTGGGGGTATTTGAAGGGTACACATTCTCAGGTAGAAGTATCAACCAACAAGAAGACCAAAAAATCAGATAATGAGTTATGAGCTCTTGGATTCTGACCTGTAGTTCTCATATCTTTCTTATTTTGTTTTTAATTTCCTAAGGCATGTACTGAGCTTCATGAGAGAAATAGAAACACCAGACTTGATGATACTCTCCCAGTATTCCCTTTTTTATAATTTTTGAAGTAGGTTGATTTGATGGCTTCTTGTGGTGTTGAACTTAAGCTAAATATAATACTTTTCTATTTTAAATCAAGTTAAAAGAAGAAGAGAAACCACATAATGCAAGCAATTTCCTTTGGCTAAGATGTTACTTGGACGTGTAACCTCGGTAGGTAGCCTAAGATACCCCGAATTTTCCATTAGCAAACATATTCTTACGTTAATAAGAAGCATTTTTGTTTTATGTAGAAGGTTGTCTCCTAGTTTGGATGATAGTCTGAAAGTAGTTATTTACTATTGGTTGTATCTCTTGTATCTTAATAGAATGAAGTAGAATTTAAGGATAAATACAAACACATTAACGATAAAGAACACGTCAAAACCCTTACCTTATCATTGTCCTTTCGCCAGATCCATTCTCCCATACAACTTGATAAGAGTTGTCCACGAGATGCATTTCCATCACCAAGACCCGCATAAATCATCAAAGATGAAATTTTTATATGATTAAATCATATATAAGAAAATAAACAATCATTTAAATCTTACTACAAAGTCCTGTAGAAATCAATGAACCGTGAAATGTTAAATTTATTAACAATATTTTAAGAAATAGACATGCATTTAAAAATTTACAACCATCTTTAATACATAGTAATAAAAGAGTATTTATACCTTATTGAGCTCCTCTGTGTTTCAAGAATAGTTTTATATTCTCTACTGAACAAGGCCAACCACGTGAAGGTGGAATCTCAATTGGCCCCTCCCCCCCCTCAAATCACTCTCGATTCCCCATACCCAATAAACATTCATGCATAACTAGGCTAGTCATCAAAACATATAAACATAAAAACATTGAAGCATATTGAGGTAATTCATATAAACAATGTTACAGACTAACAACATCGATATACATCCAAATACAAGTCATGAATTTATACATCTACATTTTCTTTGATTTCTATTTTTTTGCATTGGAAAAATTGACAATTGGGGTATTATCATCATCATTTGGTGGAATATCTACAGAGCCATGTCCTGCTAGTGTTTGTGTTTCCATGCCCTCGTGTATCATACTTCTTGTACGTCATTGAGTAGGGTGTGGAGGCAGTTCTGAAGGGGCATGAACTGCAACAACGAAAATGGGCATATCAATATGTTGAAATATTATTGAAATTAATAGTTCATTATTTTGATTAAAATTACAATATTTCTCTTTACCTATCTGTGTAGCTGTGACAAATGGTGTGTTAATTGTTTCTCTACTTGCTAATTCCTCTTGCGGTTCACCCTCCTGAGCTACATGGTCTTCCATTGAAAGAAGAAAATTTATAAGTATACGTCAGGAAATAAATATCTATAATCACAATAGATATTTCTATTTCCAAAGCACACATACCAGAATGGCTACTCTGCTCCCCACTATCATGGGACATGCACATGCCAACATCAACTGGTACGTGCTGAGTAGCGTTAGATTCACTGCTGCGGTTGCACTATTCCTTAAAAGCAAACATAAATATTTAGTTATGGGTGATATAATCAAAACTGAATATACTTTAATAATATACTGCAATGATGTCCTTATTCATTTTATTTACCTACATATGCATCATTGGGGAGATTGGAGTCTTCCCCAAGCTTATACAATCTTCAATCACACTTTTAAAACCATACTTGCAACCAAGCTTTAGGTCTTCCTCGATGGAAACATCTTTGAACGTATTTCCCTGCAATGCATAAGACATTTAAAATTTCCAGTATCAAAAACATATATTTGTTTGCTACTGTCAAATAAATATTCCCTGCAGTTAATCATTTAATTCTTACAATTTGGGCTCTTAGTTTTCTGTAGCCACCCTGGCCCAATCTATGCTTCCCGTTCTTTTCCACTCTAGCATTGGTTGCTTTGGAGGTGTCAGGTAGCCTATATATGAAAATTTTGACAAACGCTAGATATCAAAATTCTTACTTAAAACAAGAAAGAAAAAAAATGAGCATATTTCACTAAAAAGTTGATATGTGTTGTACCTTGCTTTTCCAGGCCATGGTTGTTTTCCTTGTCGTTTTAGCAAGTTCTCCTTTTCATCCTCTATGAGTGCCTTCCACTCTTTCTCCGGAACCATGGGAGGGTGCTCATGCTTGAGGTCAAGTTGCAATTTATCCCTATATTGGGCCCTGGTATATTTTAAATTCTCACCGGCTAACTTGGCAACCACTTTCTTGTTGAATGTATTGACAAACAAGTTTACCGTGCGGTCTATCAATTCATCTCTCTTTGCGCTATCTTGGCTTTTCCACCATGTGCGAATGTTGGGGCCAAACAACTCCAATGCTTTGTCATTCAAATTCCTGTAGAAAACATTGTTTCCTGCAAAAACGTGTAATCCATTAATTTTTAATAATTTCAACGTATGTACATTTTAATTTCATGATTAAAATGAATAAATTAATTAATAAATACCTGCAATATTTTGAATCTTGATCAGAACACAAGCGTCATCCACCAGAAAGGTGAGATCCAGTGATACAGTGCTTTTAACTCGTGCTGCTCCTGGTCAGCTACAGTACGTTCATCTTCAGAGTCATGTGGATTCCTAGGCTCTATCTCATCATGCTCTGGCATGTCATGCCGATCAAAATAAGTTCCCTCATCAATGGATTCGAGACCAACCGTAGGATTGTCAAAAATCCTCATTGGTGCATTGCTTTGTCGACATTGTTGCTGCATTGGAGCATCACTGCCACCTACACCTGTCTCGGTAGTTTCTCTAGTCACGGGTTGTAAAAACTCCTACAAACGAAAAAATTTACTTTATCAAATCACTTGGAAAAATAGAAAACATAATATCAGATATGAAATCATGTCATAGCTTAAAAAAATATGTGAAGATGCCACTTACCCCATAAGATTTTATTTGTTCTTTCAGCTCTTCAATCCTTGCCCTGATCTCCTGTGTCATAGGTCTTATGTGAGCCAAGGAAAGCATTTCTATGTTTTCATTTTTTAGGGCCTTCTTTATAGTTTCCATTAGGTCTATGGAATAGTAAATTTCATCCTCAAGCTCCTCATCACCTAGATGAAGTGCATTGAACTAAATTCATCAAACAATAAAATTAAGCAAAATAATTTTAACAGCATTCAAACATTGTTATTGTAATGAAATTTAGTTACTATTAAGAACTAACACTTACCTGATGCGGTGTTGTGGCCAGTGAATTCCCATAGTCACCCCGTACTGGTCTACTTCTAGTGGGTGATTGTCCATGGTCAGCCTGGACCATGGAAGAAGCAGGTGCCTTTCCACGGTCCTCACCCTGACACAATAAATCAATCAATAATTCATCATAAGAACAGAAAAATGTGAATGTCAACAGTGGAAACCGAATGTTAACAGAAAAAATTGAAACATTTAGTTATTATATTTAACACTTACCTGACAGGGCACAAAGTGTGATCTTCCATGGTCACCCTGGACCATGGAAGCAGCAGGTTCCTTTCCACTGGCACCACCCTGACACAATAAATCATTAAATAAACGTTATGAAAATAATTGTAACATAATAAAAAATGAGATATTGCAATAATATTTATTTTTACCTCAGAAGTAGAGGACACGCATTATGTTTCATGACGAATATGGGCAATCCCCTGCCACAGTGTATTAAGCATGTTGTCACATGGAAATCTTCTAGGGTTGGAGTTTCTAGTTATTCTAGTCATATTTAGTTACTATATTTAGTTGAGTCAATAACTGCAACATAAAAAAAATGAGATATTGCAATAATATTTACTTTTACCTCTGAAGGAGAAGATAGATATTCTGCTCCATAGCGATGAGAAGACCCCTGCCACAGTGTAATATGCATGTTATCATATGGAAATATTCACAATAAGCACGAAAAAAGCGAATGGTAACAGTGAAAATCAAATTTTAACCGAAACAATCAAAACATTTTGTAATTGTAGTCATATTTATTTACTATATTTAACATTTACCTCACGAGACATAGATTGTGACCTTCCACGGTCACCCTAGACCGTGGAAGAAGAATGTGGCTTTCCACTGCTGCCACCCTGACAAAATAAATCAATCAATAAAAGTTGAGTCAATAATTGTAACATAAAAAAATGAGATAAGCATATCAATGTAATAAGCATGTTATCACATGGAAATATTCAGAATAAGCATGAAAAAAGCGAATGTCAACGGTGGAAATCGAATGTTAACCAAAAAAATATAAACATTTTGTTATTGTAGTCATATTTATTTACTATATTTAACATTTACCTCACTAGGCATAGATTGTGACCTTCCACAGTCACCCTGGACTGTTGAAGCAGAATGTGGCTTTCCACAACTGCCACCCTGACAAAATAAATCAATCAATAAAAGTTGAGTCAATAATTGTAACATAAAAAAAAATGAGATAAGAATAACAGTGTAATAAGCATGTTATCATATGGAAATATTTAGAATAAGCACGAAAAAAGCAAATGTCAATGGTGGAAATCAAATGTTAACAAAAAAAATCGAAACATTCAGTTATTGTAGTCAGGTTTAGTTACTATATTTAGCATTTACCTGATGAGGCATAGTGTGTGACCTTCCACAGTTACCCTGGACCGTGGAAGCCACATCTATTCGATTTAAGTTGTAATCGATGAACGACTCTGCACCTGGAAGTATTGTGTTTTTTGCACATAGAAGTATTTGATTTTGATTTCAACACATAATTTTCATCTCTTTCAACCTTAATACTCGCAAGGGCCAGTAGGTGCAAGTGTTAAAGTTGAAAGAGATGAAAATTATGTGTTGAAATGGAGAACCCATGAATGAAGTTTTGTACATTGATGAAGAGTGTGGGAACCTTAGTGTTTATATATACAAATTCCTTAGCACCTGAAAAATTAGAAACCAATAAAACGAATCATACTACCACCTACCAAGACATACCATGATGCAAGACTACCATTAAATATTGTATGCTCCATTAAACAAAAAACAACGCAGCAAAATCGCAGAACAAACATGTCAAAGTCATATCTGATGGGAAGAACCTTCCTTGTACTAAGATTTTAACTTTTAGATCAAATTTTTCCTCTCAGAGGCAATTCAATAACTAGAACAAATTGGTCCTTAGTAAAGGGCATAAACATAGCTGATAGAGAAAGAGACCATAAATGTTGATAAGAAGAACATACAAGTACAATAGAAGAACTAGCCACTCAAAGAGGTATGGCACAGTAAAGATCAACCCAAAAAAATCAACCAGCACACCAAGTATCCCTCAAAACAAGTCCAAAGACCGTCAACGCATCAAAAAACACATCCATAGCAAGCAGTAGTATGGGCTTGCACGCACAAAGGTGAGAGAACCAAAATTGATGTAGAAACCCTCATAAAGGACAGTGCTACTACTAAGTAAGGACAGGTTCGATGTTGCAAGTAGACCCAAGCTCAAGCAGAGACAACCTTCAAGCCCTTGACGTCATAAACAAGTGTTCCTGAAAACTCTAGATCATCCGTGCCAAAACAGAGCTCAAAGTGCCATAAAGCACGAAAAAAGTGAATGGTAACATTGAAAATCAAATGTTAACTGAAAAAATCAAAATATTTGTTATTGTAGTCATATTTATCTACTATATTTAACATTTACCTCGCGAGGCGTAGATTGTGACCTTCCACGGTCACCCTGGATCATGGAAGCAACATGGGGCTTTCCACTGCTGCCACCCTGACAAAATAAATAAATCAATAAAAGTCAAGTCAATAATTGTAACATAAAAAAATGAGATAAGCATAACAGTGTAATAAGCATGTTATCACATGGAAATATTCATAATAAGCATGAAAAAAGTGAATGTCAACGGTGGAAATCGAATGTTAACAGAAAAAATCAAAATATTTAGTCATTGTAGTCATGTTTAGTTACTATATCTACCATTTACCTGATGAGGCATAGCGTGTGACCTTCCACGGTTACCCTGGACCGTGGAAGCCACATCTATTCGATTTAAGTTGTAATCGATCAACAACTCTTCACCTGGAAGTTATTTTTTTGTTGCACATACAAATATATGATGTTCTTCGCGTCCCTCAAATTCACAATTTAGTTGCTTAGTTGTTGTCACTGGCCGTGTACTATTTATAAATCCAACAATGTTTTCGGACGCTTTTGGTCTCCCATCAATATACATAGTGGCCCCTTTGTTTTTATTGTTTTCTGCTAGTTGTACATAATTTGCGGCAACTCCATATCTCCGCATACTTCGAGTATATTGGACCAATATCAACTAGTTATTGTATCTGTATAATGGTCCAACATACTCCATCAATTCAGTTACAGTGCAATAGCCGACCTTTATGCCATCCATGGAAAATAGCCCCAATCCATGTAAGGATGAAGGAGCAATGTGATACATCCCCCCATTGATGAAGAAATATGTGTCCACTTGAGGTAGCTTATTAGGTACCCATCGTTGCACTAGATGTTACCTCAAGGGAAAATCAATGTCACCTATGCTCTCAGCATCATAATTACATGACACTCCATTGGCAATAAAATATTGCATGCATGTACGAAATCTCTTCCTTATCTTTTCAGATCTAGTTGATATAGAACCAGTAGATCTAGTACAACACATGCCACTTTCAACCTCTCTGAGTATATCTTCATCGTCACTCGAGGAAGATAGATCTGACAAATACCTATTTGGTGGTACCTACACTCGATAAAACAAGAATATAAGTTATCAAGTGGATATAATTTAGCGTGTAAATATATTTATTTGTAATGTTTTAATATCAAAATTTATTTCCTCCCAAAAACTTTATCAAAATCTATTTTTCTCTCAAAGGTGTAATTTTTTTTAGAGTTATTTATATTTGAATTACTTTTAAGTATAAGACACGATTTGATTTGATTTAGAATTTGTTCACAACACGGATATAGAAGTGTGTTTCTTGGGCCACTTGACTAGTTAATGCATGCAAAGAGGTATGGGGTTCCCCCTCATATAGATCATGTTGGGGATTGAATTTGGAACGGGCGGTGATCATATTGCTTCATTCATGTGTTTCCCACCGAAACTCGACGACGTTACTCTAACACTCCCTCTTCCACAGTGGTTTGATATGCAAGTTTCCTCATGCAAGGTACTCCTTCTCTAACTATGTACTACATGTGTGCAATGGTACTCTATTGTATGACAATGTGGTCACAAAGGTCCAAATCTCCTCCTCAACATAGGTCCTTGGTTCCATCTCCAACCTCCATGAAGTATCCTCCTCAACCCAAGCATCATCAAATCAAGTGTTCAACCTGCAAGGCGTGTAGGTCCCAAGCTCTAAGGGTTAAGTGCTCAATGCTCCTCCCCCTAGGTAAGTACCTCCCTTGATCAAGAAATTGACTCCCCCATTGTGTGCACCCAATGAGTTTATCAACATGTCAATTATGTAACAATCTCCTAAGGGTACCATGTAAACACACTAACCAAGGCCAAGCATCCACCCAAACCGAGACATTGATATGACCATGAAGCATCACAAGGGGCTAGGAGACCTATTGCTCGTGTACCAAGGTGATAACACTTTTGGAGTAATCCCAAAAGCTAAAACATAGTTTTCCCTAAAATGAATAATTATATCTAAAAACTAGGTGGTCATGTGTATTACTTACTCATTATCCTTGCCAAAAATTTTAGGTGCATGCAGTTAATACACATGAAATTTATAACATCATGTCCATAAAAGAAAAATGAGTATGGAGTAACATAATTCTCTACAAAACTTCTTTTTGCTTCAAAGTGAAATTCTCAATGTAGATATGATTTTTGATTGCTTGAAGTTGGATGAACATAAAATTTTACAAATTTAATCATCAACAAGCAAATGTATTACCCATTTTTGTGTTTGCACCCTTATATCAACGGAGACAACCACATGAAAGTGGTGTCTTCCAATAACATATTGGTTGATTGGTTAAAGTGTCAATATGATGTCTTGGTCTACAATGTTAAACAGTTAGAAACCCCTATAATATGGCACCTTAGAATAGCTTAGAATGCTTTAACTTACACCAAATTTGGCCAGCTTTTGCCCATTTTTTCCAAATTTCATACAATTTCATACAAGGAGGGAAAGTGGGCCCATGCACAAAATTGGGCTAGATTCGGTCAATTTTGCAAAAAACACACCATTTTTTTTAATTTCAAGCATGAAATGAGGTGGACTAGCATTGGGTATGACTCCCACTCCCTACCATGCATGTTTGAAATTGTAAAGGATCAAAGAGGAGGGCTCTATGCCTATTGGTTGTCTGGAGCAAGCAAAAACAAATTTGTGGCATCTATTTCTAAGAATCGATCTGTGATTGAATTTCAAAGCTTTGTAAGATATTTTATGAAGAAACAGAGTGATTATGGTGTATATGTATATGTTGTATTTGAATAGACGAATTGTTGTAAGGAACTTTTGATTTATTTACTGGGTATGTGAATTTCTAATTAAATGCCTAAAATTTATGCAAGTATTGTTGAACAATACAAATACACAAAGAATATGTATCTAAATCATTTACAGACTTCACAGGTATAGTCTGATTGGGGGTGAATTCCTATTTAAATCCTAATATATGCTCGAATAAGCTGATTTCTATAAGAAATGGGTAGAGGATTCATGTGCAGAGTGCAGAGGTCCATTGGATTTCCCAGGGCCTCCATCACTACATTGCCAGGGTTAATGGGATTATTGAAATCATTGGTCCCTTTGTTATCCTCTGGACTACCTCCGAATTGCCTCCCCTGGGAATGTCGGTATCCTCTAGATTGTTATCCCCTACTCCTCGATTTACCACTGCTCTGCTCATCAAATTACTAGTGCTTTGGATGCTGCTAATGAACTAGTGCATGGGAGTGAACTTGTTCTTTGTTGTTTTGCTATGGATGATGCCAATGAGCTAGTGCACGGGAGTCTTTTCCTTCTACGTTTTTTTGTATTTGTATTTGCATATTTAATATTTTGTGTTTTGTTTTGTTTTTTTATTTGCATATTAATTTTTTTGTTTAGTTTATTTTGGGTTTTTTTTATTTTCATATTTTATATTTTGTTGCATTTTAAATTTATTTTAGTTAAACAACTCTATGTTTTTAATTTAATGTAATTTAATTTAATTTAACTAGGATTTTGTCATAATTTGTATTGGTTGCATTTCTTATAGTGAGATCCTATACATAAGTCCCTTCAAGGACGAATATGATGATGATGACGATGATCATGATCATGATGATCATGGTGATGATGATGATGATGACCAGGAAGATGATGGTGATGATGACAACAATGACGATGATCATCATCCTCACTATCATCATCATCATCCTTGTCATCGTCATCACCATCATCTTCGTCGTCTTCATCATCATCATCATCATCATCTTCATAATCATCATCATCGTCATCATGATCTTCTTCATCATAATCATATTCCTTATCATCATCATCATCATCTTCATCATCAACCTCTTTGTTATCACCATCATCATCTTGATCATCATCAGCAACAACATCTTCATCTTCATCATCATATTCATCATTGTCATCAACATCCAATTCATCATCATCTCCATTATCATGATCATCATTTTCATCATCATCATCGTCATCATTTTCATTATCATCATCATCATCTTCATCATCATCATCATATTTGTTATCATCATCATCATAATTTTAGGGGGGTCCCAGTAAATTATGAAGACGTCTACATGATAGGGGGAGCAACCAGTTTACTAAAAAATTAAGGATTGCTCCTAACACCCATTCCAAGGACTAATCTGACAATTCAATATGATCTGAGGAAGTAGTAAAAAAAATACAACTTTTTGGGCCCTATGAAGCCTCATGTTCTTAGATTTGTGCACATGAAGAATCAATACTTATGGACCTAGTCTGGTGTCTTAAAATAGGAAGATCCTAACTGAGCAGTTTGGTAGTTCTATAAAGTGCACTCTTTATAGGAGTGAATAATCACTCATAACCATTCTATTATAATGTTGGCCAATCTCATAAGAATTTAGTGAAGACCAAGGTAAAGATATTTTCATCACATCTTCATCATCATCATCATCATCTTCATCAGCATCATCATCATCACCATCACCATCATCATCATATTCATCTTCATCATCATCATCATCATCATCCTAATCATCATCATGATAATCATGATCATCATCTTCATCATCCTCATCCTAGTCATCATCATCATCATCATCATATTCCTCATCCTCATCCTCATCATCATCATCATCGTTGTCATCGTCATCACCACCACCATCATTGATCATCATCATCAGCAGCAATAGCTTCATCAACTTCATCTTCTTCAGCATCATCACCATCGTCGTCATCTCCCTCTTCCTAATCAACATCTTGATCATCATCATCATCATCATCACCATCATTGCCATCATCATCATCGCCATCATCATCATCATCTTCTTCACCACCACCATCATCAATCATCATCATCATCATCATCATCATCGCCGTCCTCATCATCATCATCAACATCTTCATCATCATCATCATCATCATCATCATCATCCTTATCATCCTCATCCTCATCATCCTCATCCTCATCATCATCATCATCATCATCCATATGTGGCTCTTACAATCCAATCCAATGCCAAGATTTTCCTCCAAAATGTATATCAATGAAACATAGGTCTCCTTTGTCTTCATAAAGAGTACATATTTCCCAAGCAACGTTGTCTCTAAGGAAGCATGAATTTTCCAAACAATCGAACATGGATATTTTTTCCTCATTTTCATCTCCATAAGAACCTTCTTAAACCCATTTCAATTTTTTAATTATGATGATAAAGATAAAAGGAAAAAATAGTTAGTTGATAGGTCCTATCCAAGATGCTAAGTTTGCTTTCTAGAGATATATCTCCACAAGATTCCTTTTGTAATTTACTTTCAATCTTACTTAATAATCTTTGTTGAGCTAATGAGACAATGACACCCACAAGGATACTTAGGTATCTAATAGCTTTCCCTTGTTGGGTGATTTTTCATTCTGTCATCTCCCTCTTCCTAATCAACATCTTCATCATCACCATCATCATCATATTCATCATGATCATCATCTTCAGATCACCACCACCATCATCACCATCACTTCATCATCATCATCATCATCATCATCATCGTCGTCATCATCATCATCATCATCATCATCATCATCATCATCATCATCCTCACCCTCATCCTCATCCTCATCCTTATCCTCATCATCATCAACATCCTCATCATCCTCATCATATTCATCATCACCATCATTTTTTTCATCATCATCATCATCCTAGTCATCATCATCATCATCCTCATCATCATCGTCCTCATCCTCATTGATGCAGGAGCATCAATGCTAAGTCAGCAATGTGATTGCATGTTCACATGTTGTGGCTAGCAAGGGGACAAGTTGTCCTGAAGTAGGAAGAAACATTTCTTATTAAGTATTTTAGTATTTGCAAAATAAGTAACCGACTAGTGTGTTGTCAGTTTTTGAGAAAATATGACATAGTGGCGATTTGATACTCCCTGCGTGGAGATCAAGCCAAATAGCCAATTTGTTGTTGAATGATAGTGACTCCTTCAGTGATGGAGGAGAGTTTGCTAGTTTGTTAGTTTGTTTGTTTTTCTATTCAGCCATTCGGTTTTGGGATTTCGAATGGGTGAAAAGGGGAGAAAGAGGGATTTAGTAGGGGGAGTCATGTGCGAGGGAGAGTCGATGGGATATTTTCTTGAATACCATAGGAAAATGCGACTGGATAAGGGGGATTTCTATCAGTTAATGAAATCAGCAAGTTCTGTGTGTTCAATAGTGTTACTGTGCATTTGAATGAGAGATAAGTTGAGATTCTATCACATCAAGTTGTGTGCAAGCGTTAACCTGACGTCTATGTGAATGAATCTCTATTTATTTGCTTGTGTGAACTCCCATGTACAGTTAAGAACACCCAAAACATTCACAAACTGACTGTCGTTAAGTAACAGAGGTAATTTCTTGTTGTGTTTAGTTTCACATTAGATACGGATGAAGGTCGAGATGGGTTGATCGATT
>BSBM01000072.1:20910000-21160000 GCA_027924585.1 Larix kaempferi | reverse complement strand
GTAGCATTAAGTAGCACCAATTGCTAGCTCGAACAAGGCAGGGATCATGGAGTATTTTTACACAAATCTTAACTCCATGTAGGGGACAAGGATATTGACCTCATAACCATCATACATCACTGCTCATGTCATTTTACATGCCCAATGCACATTGATTCTCTGTAAATGCCAACCATCTACTTTGTCATCATACTACCTCATCCATGGTTCTGTCAACATAGATAACAGGATCATATTCATTTATACAATCTTCCATCAATACAGAGTGTGCCTTTTTCAACAAGGTTTCATCTATTTTCCATCAATTCCAACCTATATAACTGCCATATTGCCAACAAATAATAGGTTTGAGAGGTGTCCAACGATAGCAGAAGAACATCACAACCTTCGTTACTACTGCCAATCAAAATGCCACTCAAAAGGGGAGGGAATTCAAACAAAAAGAGATGGAAGTTTCGATCAAGGTTATGGAATATAGTCTCAAGCGCTTGAAGAAATTTCCCATAAGAACATGCGAAGAGGCTCAATCCATTCTAGAGAAAGGGAGGACCTTTGCTAACAAATACAAGGCTACCAAGAAATATGTGATTGACAAATTGGGAGAGCTTAATCTGTCTACATCAAACGAAGACCCCTACGTTGACCACATCAAGTCCATATTATGTGTTGTGGCTGATAATTTCAATGGTTCCGGTCGACAGAGTAAAAATGGAGGTGATTCAAGGAGAGAAAATATTAACCTGAGTGTAGGTGATCAAAGGAACCAGGATCTAAGTCGATGTTTGTAACAAAAGGAATGGGAAGAGATTTGATTAAATTCTAGCAAAAGAATTCGATGCATGATTCAAATCTCAGTGAAAAAGATGAAGAAATTTGGGCATACTGCCAACTCTGGTGATGGAGTACCACCAATTTAGTCCATTAAACAAGGCAGAACTGCTATATTTGTCTTGGCGCAATATTAAATCTTAATTGTTAATTACATGGTTGAAATGCTTCATCATAGGGTTGTTGTTCTTATCAAAGTTTTTGGCATAATGCCAATTTGGAGGATCACACAAAGAAGATAAGCAGAGGCTATTAAAACTCCACCATAACTACCGAAATGGTTACATGTGCCATGTCCATATGATCACCAAATTCAGTAAAACCTTGCATAAACACAAAGATAGTAACGTGTGTTAGTTTTTCAGAAATTTCAATCTGATCTAGGATCTTAACTGATAGAATAACATGTACAGCATATCAATCATGGACACAATAATGCAAGCACACAAGAGACACAAAGTTTCACCGGGGAAAACCAAGAAGGTGAAAAACCCCGCAACTTCCTTAGAGATAGATAGAGCAATGATACAACCCAAGCATAAGAGATAGTCTTCTCCTCATAGCTACTCCTCCTTCCTCACATGTGTGCCACTCTCCAATGAGTGTGTGAGTGAATAATAGAATGATCAAATAGAGTGCCTCCCGCACTCTATTTATACTTGACTTGACTTTCCTAATAACCTTTACTAGGTCGGCCTTAACTTAACCACATAACATAATGCTGACAGGGCCGACCCCCAATAGGGTGGTCTAATAACCCTTTTACCCACATGACTCATACAGGGCCGACCCCATCAAGGTGGTCTAATAACCCATCAAGTATAAGTTACGACACTTACAATATAAATGACAACACTTCCGTATAGAGGAATAATAACTTCTCTATAGGAATACAAACACTTCCATATAGAGGAATAATAACATCTCTATATGAATACAGTATACATAGGTGAAATACATTCCGAAGTTACAATTACATCAACACTCCCTCTTAACTAGGAAGGTATTTCTTGGCACAAGTCTTCTAGCACAAGTCTTCTTCTCTGGATCATCATCACTGGATCATCGTCATTGTGACAGCTGCTGCTATCTCAATCAATCTTCAATCTAATCATCATAGGAAGTTATACGGAGCCAGTCCTTTTTCATACTAGATGTAGGCCCACCACCCATAGGTCTTCATCATCATTGGCCATACTGTGGAATCCTCAAAACTGATTACGTGCGTCAACAAAACCTTGAAAGAGCATCCCACTCATTTTACAAGCACATAGCTCAACCTATCGGATCTCCCAGGATCTTTTACATGTGACCATCACAAAACCTTAAAAGAGTGTCTTGCCCAACAAGATCTCTAAAGAGAATCCAAGGCCTTTTACGTGTCTAGCGCAACCTGTCTGGATCTCCAGGACTTATTACATGTGACCCCTACCACAAAACCTTAAAACAGTGTCTTGCCAAGCAAGATCTCTAAAGAGCATCTGAGGCCTTTTACATGACTAGCACAACCTGTCTAGATCTCCAAGACTTATTACATGTGGTCCCCACAAAACCTTAAAAGAGTGTATTTCCAAGCAAGATCTCTAAAGAGCATCTGAGGCCTTTTACGTGACTAGCACAACCTGTCCAGATCTCCAGGACGTATTACATGTGGTCTAGCAAAACCTTAAAAGAGTGTCTTGCCAAGCAAGATCTCTAAAGAGCATCTGAGGCCTTTTATGTGACTAGCACAACCTGTCCAGATCTCCAGGACTTATTACATGATACCCTTGCACAACCTGTCCACAACCACGAAGTATCAACCTAATACTCACCATACATCATCCTTATGTACATCATCACATGATCAACCTGATCATCATCATAGCATCATCCTGATGCATATCATCTGGAGCAACATCCTGAAGCTCGTTGTTGGCTTGGTTTTGCAACCAAGCTTAGTGCTATGGGAACCTGCTAACTAGTAGCAGCAGTTTCAATAGAAATAAATAACAATAAACTAAATCTAAACTAAACTAAACTAGCATGTTCATTTTGAATTAAAGAACAAGAACAAGAAAGATAAAAAATAAATTTTGTATTGACAATGGGGCAAGCAAATGCTTGCAAGAACAATACCTCCAAGTGATGAAGGTTGTTTGAATGGCTCCAATGGTGAGCAGCTCCAATCTCCAATGGGTCCTTTCTCCAAGGTTGCTACAATGGCCAAAACTCAAGGGATATTTTGGCAGCATGAGGATAGGAATATGGGTGGATGTGAAATGAGGAGCCCCTACCACCTTTTTATAGGTTTTGGTGGTGGGGAATACCATTTGTGGTTTTGTGGAAACCAAATGGTATTGACCAACATGGTTTAGGTACTTTTCCCTCCTTTTTCCTTTTTTGAATAAAATTAATATTTTTATTCCCTTTTTAATATTTTTGGGAATTTGGACCATTTTTTAGGGTTTTTTATGCTTTTCAGGAAAAATAATCTTTTTGAGTGGGAAAAAGGGGTGTACTAAGGCCTCTTGGTGACCTTTTGTTGGTTTCAGAGGCTTAGATGGTGGAAAAGTGGACAAATGGGTCATGTGAATAAGGGAATGAGCTAGTGAGCACTTTTTAGGTGTTAACAGATTGCCCCCTGATGTGTGAGGGCAGGAGCACATCGTATGGCCGATAGACATCATAGTTCTTTTGTCTTTTTTCTGGGGTTGTAGGGAGGAGAAGAGACCGATTGGAGACTGGATCTGCGTCCCATGGAAGCTGCAAAAAATAAACAAATATTACATTGCCTCAATATGAATGAGGGATGATCTCTGATAATGGACGAGGCGGGCATACCCATGCTCGTATCAAGACATATACATAACAATTAGTCCCAAGAAGGGGGATCTAATACATAAAAAATATACTGGTACATCATGGTGGTCCAGAGGGTACATTATTTTGGGATGTACTCATGATCATGACATGGCTGATCTCAATAACTGATACACTGGAATAACTGATGAACTGTTGGAACTGAAGGTGTCCAACATCTGTAGGGACGTAATGACTGTGAGCCATCTCTGGAAAGTATTTGTGACTGTATACTCGAGGGAGTATGAAACTGGTGTACATCTGAATACTGTCTCCATGCGCAACCCGGATATCTATAGAAAAAGGTGTAACAGGTTGTATCCATAGGTAGACTCTCAAATGTGGAGGAGTCGAGAGGTATCCGGGGTCTTCGACTAATAATTGAGCGGACCAATACCCTGTGCGAGTCTCAACGATGCGATCAAGGTGTTGAAGTCGAGCATGCGAGAAACAACCATTTGGAGAGGCACTGAGGACTCTTCTCGAAATGATTCGTAGGCACTCATCATAAATGGTGATGAGTCCAAGACACAGGGACCTCTAGGTCTTATCCTCTGGAATAAATGTGGTTGTCGTCAACAGAGGGAGACCAGCAACTAACAAGGCAATGATGTTTCCTTGATAGGAGCGCGAGGTGTAGAATTGAAGTGTGGTAGTACTGATGGTAGGACTGACATACTTTTGGCGATGGGAAGTAACTGGGGTTAATGGGTAGACTCAAACTTCCTTTGTTCAGAGCATGATGACATGGTTGACCTGGAAGCGTAGGGAACTGACTTGTAGGTGTGGGAATCATTGCTGATGGGTGCTGTCGAGGGGTTCTCAGGGTGACATACTGCAGAATACTCTGAACAAAGGTGACCAAAATGGGGAAGCTGCCATATGAGTAGACGTGATCTGTTGTGGCACCAAGAAGCACCATTGGGTCCTTCTTCGTAGTTTTAATGAGCTCCAAGAAGGGATAAAAGTGTGCTCTGAAATGGTACTGTCCTGTGGATTTGTGAGCCCAGGACTGTTCGTGCTCAATGGTGCTTTCATTTTTAAGGAGTCTGAAAACGATAAGAAGACTCTGCAGTGGTTATGACTACTGTCCTGTTGGTTTTACGAGCCCAGGATGGTGATTGCTCATGGTCGATTTCATGTTTACAGAGTCTGAAAGCGGTAAGGGGACTCCATTGGTGTTCTTTTTCGTGAGTTAGTCTCCAAGGCCCGAAAAAGCATAAAATGATGCGGATGGAGAACTCTTTTAGCCGATGTGACTAGAGTATTCCTTTTTCGTAATTAGTCTACAAGGTCCGGAAAAGGGGTAAACTTATACTAGGTAGACGCCCTTTCAGATACGTTTAACGAGCATGAAAGGAAGCAAGATTGCTCGACGATCTTTTCATTGTTTTAGGAGTCAGAAAAGAGCTTAACAGAAACTCCCTAAGTGCCTTTTTCGTAAAAGGGATTGTTCGGCCCGAAAAAGGTATAAAATTATACCGAACAAAAATGGATAGATGGGAGCGAGAAAAGGTCTCAAGCGTCATCATGTGTGCGGAAAAATGAATCCGGTGACATAAAGATTGTCAAAAGGGGGCTGCGGCTTTGTGGCACGCAAATCGAGGCAATGAGAGGGCATTTTGAAAAAATGGCCGAAAAGTATGGGCATGAGAGAGAGAAATGATCTCAAGCATCATCACGAGCGCGGAAAACTGAATCCGACGATATAAAGATTGTCAAAAATGGAGAACGGCAGATGTGGCACGCAAACCGAGGCGACGAGGGGGGCATGGGAAAAATGCCTGAAAAATCTAAGCGTGAGAGCGAGAAATGATCTCAAGCATCATCACGAGCGCGGAAAACTGAATCCGGCGATATAAAGATTGTCAAAAACGGAGAACGGTGGATGTGGCATGCAAACCGAGGTGATGAGAGGGCATTTTAAAAAAATGGCCGAAAAGTATGGGCGTGAGAGCGAGAAATGATCTCAAGCATCATCACGAGCGTGGAAAACTGAATCCGACGATATAAAGATTGTCAAAGAATGGAGAATGGTGGATGTGGCACGCAAACCGAGGCGACGAGGGGGGCATGGAAAAAATGCCCAAAAAAATCTAGGCATGAGAGTGAGAAATGATCTCAAGCATCATCACGAGCGCAGAAAACTAAATCCAGCGATGTAAGGCATGCCAAAAATGGATGACGGCCGATGTGGCACGCAAACCGAGGCGACGAGGGGGGCATGGGAAAAATGCCCGAAAAATCTAGGCGTGAGAGCGAGAAATGATCTCAAGCATCATCACGAGCACGAAAAAATGAATCCGGCGATATAAGGCATGCCAAAAATGGACGACGACCGATGTGGCACGCAAATCGAGGCGACGAGGGCGCCCAAAAAATGCCCAAAAAATATGGACGTGAGAGCGAGAAATGATCTCAAGCATCATCACGAGCGTGGAAAACAGTAAAAGGAAAGATCTATCATGAAGTTCTTCAGTGGACGGTGGTGTCCATCTGGTATTATGGGTAAAATTGTTTGAGGTACAACCCGTTGCGTGGGTTGCGGAGGGGGTTGCCTTCTAAATCGGTCAGAATGTATGCCCCTTATCCGAGGCAAGAGTGTATGATATATGGGCCTTGCCACATGGACACAAACTTTCCTTTCCCGATTTTTTCATGAGCCTGATCGTAGGCGAGGACAAGGTCCCCTTCGGAAAAAGTGCTTGGGTGGACATGTTTGTCATAATTCAATTTGGATCGGTTCTTGGCTGCTTCCATGTTTTGAAGGGCTATGCGCCGATCTTCATCGGCCTGCTCCAGAAGTAGTAAGCATTGCTCAATCAGGGCAGTGTATGGTAGGAGTTCAACGGCCATATGTAGGGTTGGAATCTGGCACTCAATGGGGAGGACGGATTCGACACCGTGAACTAAATGGAAAGGGGTAAAACCAGTGGCGGTTTTAGTTGATGTGCGGTATGCCCATAGTGCGGGGAAGAGCATGTGGTGCCAATTTGACTTGTGTTTGTCTACAGTGGGCTGGAGGATGGTTTTCAAAATTTTGTTTATCACTTCGACTTGGCCATTTCCCTGGGGGTAGTAGGCAGAAGAGAAATGGTGTTCAAATTTCAGTAAGGTGGATAGTTCTTTCCAGACGGCGTCTTTGAAGTGAGAGTCGTGGTCTGAGACAAGTTGCTTTGGCACTCCAAAACGTGCGATAACATGGTTGAGAAAGAACCGTGCTACGGTTTCGGCTGTGCAATTGTAAGTTGGCATGGCCTCCGCCCACTTGGTGAAATAATCTACGGCCACAATAATATGTTTGTGACCGCTGGCTGACGTGGGATTGCAATCAAGGAAGTCAATGGCCCATTTGCAGAATGGTCTGGCAGTAATGACTGGATGAAGGGGGGTGGGTGGGGTTCTTGCTTTAGGGGCAAAAAGTTGACAATTTTGGCAATGTTTGACTGCGGTGATGCAATCAGTAAATAATGATGGCCAAAAGTAACCTGCACGAATGATCTTTTGGGCGGTGGCCATGCCGGAGAAATGGCCTCCACAAGCACCGCTATGACAATCATTGAGGACTTGTTCTGCCTCACTATGGGATAGGCAACGTCGTAGGATGGTATCAACGCCGCATCGATAAAGCACATCCCCTAACAAGAGGTATCGGGGGGTGTGGTGACGTATCCGACGGCGTCCGTCACGATCGATGTGGGGTCAAAATTTCTACGTGCGGAGGTAAACTAGGATGTCACCGTACCATGGGTCGTCAGACGAAATAATGAAGATGTGATCGTCAATCAGATCCGTTTGGATAGCGGGTGATGACGAAGAGGATGGGAGGTCAGTGATCAGATGGGCAAGCGCAAGGGCTTTGGTGCTCTTGGGAGTTTTGAAAGTGAGGTCATATTCCTGGAGGATAATGACCCATTTAGCAACACGGGCTTGTAGGAGCCGCCGATTTAGGAGATAGACCATAGGGTTGGAGTCGGCGACGACTGTGGTATGACGGAGCAGAATGTAGTGTCATAATTTTTGGACGGAAAAGACTACAGCTAGGGCTAATATTTCCTCGTATGGGTAATGTAGGGGTGGACCAGACAGGGTCTGGCTGACGTAATAAATGACATGTTCTTGGTGAGAGGCATCTTCTTGGACCAAGACTCCAGACACGGCATGTTCAGATGCCGAGACGTAAAGGGTGAAGTCCTGAGAGAAATCCGAAGGGGAGATCAAGGGGGCTTGTGTGAGAGCTTTCTTGAGGGCTTCGAATGCCGTGTCTGCTTGCTCATCCCAAACAAAGGGTATGTGAGTGCGAAGTAGGCGTAAGAAACCGTGAACTTTGGTGGCATAATCAGGCACGAAGCGAGGAAGGAAATTAGACTGCCCCTGCAAACTCTAGAGTTGCCGAAGCGTGCGTGGAGAGGGAAGGTCTAAGATGGCTTTGACTTTTAGGGGATCAACAGTAATTCCATCCTGGGAAACAATGAAACCCAATAAAAGGACTGCAGGAACGCAAAAGACACACTTGTGTGGGTTCAAGCGGATTTTATATTTGCGACAACGGAGGAAAACTTGCCGGAGGTCGTTAAGGTGGTCTGATCATTTCTGGGAACGAGCTGTAAGGTCGTCAAGATAGACCAGTAGGATATGGACCAAGTCGTGAAAACAATAAGTCATGGCCCGCTGGAAGGTGGCACTAGCATTTTTGAGGCCGAAAGGCATGACACGATAGGAAAAGGTGCCCCACGGGGTGGTAAAGGCAGTCTTATACTGATCCTCCTTACGAATCTGAATCTGGTTGTATCCGGAAAAACCGTCCATGAAAGATAGGACTTCATGTCCCGCACACGCATCAATGATTTGGTCAATGAATGGCGTGGGGAAATTGTCTTTGGGACAAGCGTGGTTTAAATCACGGAAGTCAGTACATACTCTAAGGGTGCCTTGTTTTTTGTTGACGGGAACAAGGTTTGAAACCCATGTTGTATAAGGAATAGGATAAATGAATCCTGCTTCGCGAAGTTTCTCGACCTCGGCTTTAATAGTGGAGAGCTTGGAGGGATGAATGGGTCGCTGTTTCTGACGAACAGGGGGGACATCAGGCCATGTGTCGATGTGGTGCTCTATAATGGCGGGGTCAAGACCAGGCAAAGATATCACAGAATTCTTGAAAAAGTTTTTTGTATGCCTGGGTCTCTGCTTGAGTGCAAGATGCCCCTAGTGAGATGAGCTCAGGTTTCCCAGGCGTGGTGGAAATGTCAATTTGTATTGTGGGGGAAATGTTGGACATGTTCCCTTCTTCGAAGGCATCCGGTGCTGGGATGGGTCCTTTAACCAATCGACCTTAGTGGGTATGAAATCTTTCGATTCGACGGATAGCTGGTCAGATGCCGTGGATGTAGACGCCTTTGGGAGGAAATAGGAGCGATGATGCATATCGTCCCAAGGGTAGTCGGGTGCAGTGAGTGTTTGCAAAATTTGCTCGTTCGTATTGAAGTAGTCAGACCACAAATCAAGGGGTTCTGGTTTGAAAGTGGTAGTCGAAGAGATCATATAAATGGTGTTAATCTCTCCAGATGAGGATGATATGGGAGGGAAGATCTCCTCAATGGTGGTGGGTGCCGTCTCAAGGTCCAAATTGTTCATCTCGTAGAGGGCTGCTCTATAATCTGGGATGTCAGGACAGTTATGTGAGTAGTGGCCGTAAATACCGCATATCGCACATGGGTGGTTGGTACGCAGTGATTTATCACGAGGCATGGGGTTTGGATCGAGTTTGACCACTGGGATGTTGGGGTCGTCGTCCAACATTTGCATGTGTTCCTGCAGTGCAGGTAACTGTGGACACTGATGAGTTGGATGGCCTAACTCATCACACAACGATCATTTGGGAGGAGCACGAAACACGGGGGAAGGTTTAACTGCCTTGGGTGGGGGTACCGCAGTGTATGGTTGCGGGCCTCTGCCCCCAGTGGGTCTGATGAGTGGAGGGGGATTCGTCGATGATGAAGGAGTAGTGATACCGGGAGGTGGTTGAGTGGAAGTAACAATGGGTTGCACCGATTGTAGGATGACATTTGGTGTCGGCAGTGGAACGGGAGGCGAAATATACCACACGGGAAATCCCAATGTTAACCCAGGGAGACTAAGGGTAGCCATAACCGGAGCGCTTACTACGCCCGAAGGAGGAAATAGAAAGGGGATTGTGTTGATGGGTGTAACACCGATGTGACTAGGGACTAATGGTGGTTTAGGGAACAAAGGTGGTTGATTGCCGGGTGTTTGTGTATTCTGTGAAAGAGTACAGAGGTTCGCGACGTGGGTCTCTGGTGACGGTGGTGGAATGGACTGGAATGTAGAGGTCATTGGCGCCTCAGAGTAAAGTCCGGGTCCTACTGAGGAAATGAATGAGGTAGTTGCACCACAAACAGGTTGTTCAACCATGGGGAGAACATTTTCAGGTGTGGCGAGGGCCTTAGGATTGTAGTAGGTGAGCTGGTCGACCTTGACCATGCGTCCCTCATGGGGGAACTGCATGGTGCGAAATACGGATGAGGCAACATCCCGCATGGCATATATGTAGCTGCGACCAAGTAAAAGGTTATAGTCTAGTTGGGCATTAATGACCTCGATGTCAATGAGGACGGTTTTACCCGCCAGCTGGATGGGGACATTAGCTAATAGACCTTGGGGTTGTGCCGAACGGCCGTCATAGGCTCGCAATGCAGTGGTGGACTGCTGGAGAGTAGAGGATCCCAACTTCTGCCAAACGAATGTGGACATGATGCATGTAGAGGCCCCTTCATCGATAATGCACCAATGGATAACAAGATTCCGAACAGAAACAAAAACTTGGAATGCTAAAGAGGAAGGCAAGCGTGGTTCAGACTGGTCTGAATCGAATGCGATCAGCTATGAATCATTGTGGTCGATGGCGCCAATGGCAGAGAGCAAAGTCTTGCGCTGTGAAGGATAGTTCTTCAAGACTTCTAAAGAAAACATGGCTGCAAGAGACTGGGCTAAGTCGTCTACGATGTTGTAATTCGACGCAGCCCGAGCATTGGGATTATTATTGATACACTGAAGTGGGAAGCGAGGTGCTTTGGAAGCGCCATCGAGTGGAGCCGGAGGTATATGTAATGTTTGATCTGTGGGATTAACGTTAGTGTTCTTGTCGGCGGGAGGGGCTTCAGAAGTGGAGCCATATTGGTTCCGACGGGTTTGGAGGTTGGCATCGGCAGTTGACATCATCAACAAATGGTGAGTACCTGAATCGAACATGGGTTGATCAGGGGCTGCATAAGTGATCTGTTGTGGTGGCACGTTTCCCTGAGGGGGAGCTAACGACTGAGTGTTCATGACACCCTGGTTTGGAAATGGGTTTTGCAGCACCAAAGGTTGATGTTGAGGTGGTGGAGGGTTGGGTGGCGGCTGAGGAGCCGCTTGCCCTTGACGATGGGAATCGTCAGTCCAGAGTTTCCGAGCTCGCTCCAAATGTGGGCAAGAATGCGTGTAATGACCATAGACCCCGCAGATAGAACAAGGGTGGTTTGTTCTAAGGTTATTATTTCTAGGCTGCTTGGGATTCCGATCCGGATTGCGGTTGGAAGGAGCAACATTGTTATTCTGCGGAGGATTGGGAGGTGGAGGACCTTGCTGATGTTGTTGGTTATTACCGCGGTTACGACCTCTACCACGGTTTTGTTGCGCACCTTGGTTGTGCTGGTTGTTTTGGTTTTGGGGCTGGTTGTGCTGTTTGTACACTTTCCCTTGAGCAGTGGGAGGATTTTGGTTCGCCACAGTTGCGGGAGCAGGTTGTGGTGGATAATAAGCCTGTGGGGCCGGAGGTGGTCCAGTGACATGCTGGGGTTGTTGATAACCTTGAGCTATTGGAGGTGTTGGGTTAGCTGCCACAACTTGCTGTGGGTAGTATACTGGCTGAGGTACAGCTGGGGGGGCGTATGCAAGTGGTGCATGACCAAAACACTGAGGTGGACATGAAGGTCCATGGGTATGGTGGTGATGTGCCATGGGAGCATATGAACTAGTTGCTCCAGACTGAGATGTAACCCATGAAAGGTCGGGACCATGGCTAGTATGTGCAATGGAAAAGGGTTGGGGATGTGAGGCCATGCGACCAATAATGCCATCAGCGGCATGGGATTCCCCCAGCGGATCATGTTGGGATGACTCACCCCGAGGGGCATCTGGAATAATGGTATATAGATAACCCGATTGGGCGTAAATGAGATCAAACTGTTGGGCTTTGAGGATGGCCTCTTCTTCAGACTGGGGTCTTTCGGATGCCACATCCTTTGCAATGAGAGGGAGAAGGGATTTTAGAAACCAATCTAGGAAGATACGGTCGTCTAACTTGATTTTGCAGAGGCTTCGGCGTCGACGCCACTCATGAATGTGGTCAGTGATGTGGGTGGCCGTGTTCTGTCTGCAAGATAGTAGGATCTCGACGCCCGCATCATAGCGGACAGGTAACTGAAAGAACTGCAGGAAGGTCGAGGCAAGGGAGGTAAAGGTGGCATGTGTCCCATGGGGCTGCTCGATATACCACTTGGTTGCAGAGCCAGTGAAGGTGCGCTGTAATAGACGGAGGCGGATAGAGTCGTCCACTATGGAGTTGGAGGAACACCATAGATGGAAGGACATGATATGGTTCTGGTGGTCCTCACCTGCCTTGCCCTCAAACTTAGGGATGTAGGAGGGGAGTTTGGTGGGCATGTGAGGCCACGCAGGATCGTGTCTAATAGGGTCATTGGTGAGCCTGGCTAAGTCTGGCAAGTTCAGACTTGCCATGTACGGTAAGCTAGCAGATGTAGTGACTGGGACTGGGACATGCCTAGTCATGGTGGTATGATGTAGGGGTCCAGTAGCGCCTAAAGGTATGCTAGGTATTGCAGGTATGTGTCCTCCAATAGGTGTGGTCTGGTATGGGCCAGCGCTTCAAAGTGCAACATGGGTTACACTTGGGTTAGGAATAGTAGTGGCGATTCCTGGAATCTGAGTTGTGGGAATCAGAGGGGGTGTGACCCCTATGTTGGGCATACCCATAACAGGTGGTGGCCCTGTGTTGGGGATTCCTATAACAGGAGGTGGCCCTGTGCTGGGCATTCCTAAGGGTGGAGTGTTGTCCATATTAGGCATACCCAGGGGGGTGGGTGTTTCCATGGATGGCACCGCAGTCGAAGGGTCTGTGGATGTCTCACCTATGGTGCTGGTAAAGAGTGGGTCAAATGGAGTTCCAGCCATAAGGTTGGTTGGGAATAACTCTGTGGGGTTTTCAGATTCTGCCTCTAAATCAAATGTGAAGTGAGGCGTGTCAGAATCGTATGACCGTCTAGTTGATCGACGATGTGTCGAGTCAAGGGATAAGGCTCGGCGTCTGTGACGTGGCGAGCCAAGTAGACTGAACTCTGGGAGTTCGCCCTGTAGACGATGAGAGCGTCTAAAATTCTCAATGGTGAGAAAATAAGTTTTTGTGTAAAAATCTGTATGTGTAAAAATGGTAATGTATAAAAAACTCAAAACCTTAATGCAACCAAGGGTGCAAGAAGGGGAGTGAAAATGAAGGCTCTCAGGCCAAAAAATCAACCTCAAAAAAGGCACTTATTCTAGCAGCTGTGCTACAATAAGTGGAGGGATGCAACAAATGGTAGAGTACCAACATGCAAACAGCTTCTAGAAAAAATAGGTGTAACTAGACCAAAGGTGGGTTGAATCATGCAAACACCTAACTAAAATTATTGTTGATCAACAAATGATATTCTTTGCAAGGTGATGAAATCCAAGTTAGACAATATGAGTGTTAAGTCAACGACTAGATATCCCCCTACCGGGAGGGACACCGAGTAATCAATCCTAAAGAATGGCTACTAGGATACTCCGTTCATGACGCGTCAAGAAAAGGTAAATCTGTCGTTTGGTCCTTTATCGCAATATCCCAATACAGGGATATCCCGAGAACTGCGAATGGTAGCCCTTCGGTTACTGAATGGATTTCGGTATTCCACTCAGGCTTCCGGAACCATCCTCGCGACTTCAACCCTCCTAGGGGAGAGGCCTTCCCACAAACCGGTTGTGACCGCGCCAATAAATACTAAGAGATTTTAGCTCCCTAATGGACAACAACTATGTCTCAAATGTAATAACTGAGGGGTGTTATTGGAACACCTATCCCCTCAATACTACCTAGCTACAAAGTTCTTTTAGTGTTCCCCAAGTGGGGTTAAAAGTGGGTTGAAATTAGGGTAAGTTTTAAGGCTCAGTTTAAAATTAGTGTCTGAGTGGGTGCACGTGTGATATTTTAAACTGAAATTGAAAAAGTAAATGCTTAAGTACTCAAAAAACAAAGGATCTTTTGAAATAAACAGCAAATATTATGACTTTTTCAATAAATGAAAATTAAATGCTTTTCAAGGACTATTCAAAAAACAAAGGATCTTTCAAACAAGAAAGCAAATAATATAACTTCTTTTCGAAATAAATGGATTTCTTTTTCAAAAATTGCTATGGGCAAAAAATCAAAGAAGTAAACAGCAAAAATTTTTAAATCTAGATAAAATGCAAAAATAGATCCTTCTTTCAATTGATGAAAATTTTTAAAAAGATTTCTTTCACATGTGCATTCTAAGTAGTAAAAAATTTTTCTATGGCTGTAAAATATGCAGAATTTCTAAAACTGGAAAATGTGCTATGTGGGCAGAAAATACAGTAAGAAATTAATTTTTTAAACAATTCGGCCGAATGAAAAAATTAGCATCAGGGTTCTGACAGAAAAGCCGCGATGGACCGCGCGGGTTTCTGTCACACAGTCGCGATGGGCAGCGCGGGTTTTGACTGCGAAGCCGCGATGTGCAGCGCGGGTTTTGACCGTGAAGCCGCGATGTGCAACGCGGTATCTCGTCACACAGTCGCGATGTGCAGCGCGGAAAAGGTCCGCGAAGCCGCGATGTGCAGCGCGCTAAATGGCCGCGAAGCCGCGGTGAACCGCGCGGAAAAAAGCCGCGCAGTCGCGATGGGCCGCGCGACTGTTGGGCAAAAATCCGCGAGGTGAAAGCCGTACGTGGATGCCGAAAAACGACGCCGAAAATTGAGAATTTCGGGTTGTTAATGGCTAAAAAATGGGCCAAGACCTAGAACAGCAATGGATCTGTTGTCTAGGGTGGCAGATCTATGAATTAAACTAACAAATACTATCAAAAAGTAAGATTTAAAGCAAAAGTGAGATCTAAAGATTCAAAAAATAGCGGAGTCGCCAAAAACTGTTGGCTTGGTTTTGCAACCAAGCTTAGTGTTATGGGCACCTGCTAACTAGTAGCAGCAGTTTCAATAGAAATAAATAACAATAAACTAAATCTAAACTAAACTAAACTAGCATGTGCATTTTGAATTAAAGAACAAGAACAAGAAAGATAAAAAATAAATTTTGTATTGACAATGGGGCAAGCAAATGCTTGCAAGAACAATACCTCCAAGTGATGAAGGTTGTTTGAATGGCTCCAATGGTGAGCAGCTCCAATCTCCAATGGGTCCTTTCTCCAAGGTTTCTACAATGGCCAAAACTCAAGGGAGATTTTGGCAGCATGAGGATAGGAATATGGGTGGATGTGAAATGAGGAGCTCCTACCACCTTTTTATAGGTTTTGGTGGTGGGGAATACCATTTGTGGGTTTGTGGAAACCAAATGGTATTGACCAACATGGTTTAGGTACTTTTCCCTCCTTTTTCCTTTTTTGAATAAAATTAATATTTTTATTCCCTTTTTAATATTTTTGGGAATTTGGACCCTTTTTTAGGGTTTTTTATGCTTTTCAGGAAAAATAATCTTTTTGAGTGGGAAAAAGGGGTGTACTAAGGTCTCTTGGTGACCTTTTGTTGGTTTCAGAGGCTCAGATGGTGGAAAAGTGGACAAATGGGTCATGTGAATAAGGGAATGAGATAGTGATCACTTTTTAGGTGTTAACACTCGTCATCCATGATCATCCTTATCATACAATGCATCCACCTGATGCATACCAAGTATCTACCTAATACATGTCATCATACATGATCCACTGATCATATAATGTATCCACCTGATACATATACAGATACATGATCCACCTGATCATATAATGTATCCACCTTATACATATCAACATACATGATCTACCTGATCATACAATGTATCCACCTGATACATATCAACATACATGATCTACCTGATCATACAATGTATCCACCTGATACATATACAAATACATGGTCCAACTAATCATAACAAGCATCCAACATGATGCATATACATATACATGATCTACCTAATCATAAAAAGCATCCAACATGATGCATATACATATATACATGATCCAACTGATCATAACAAGCATCCAACAGATGCATATACAGAGCAGTAACTGGAGCATCGTCTAGATGCTCATCATCCAGCGCTTACATCCACATACATGGGAAGGATCCTCCTCTCACCATGCTTGGAATGGCTTCCAGCAAATGTGTCCATCACTTCTTCCTCGAAGTGTCGTCAATCTGAAGAACACCAAGCCTCTCTCTAAAGTACTCAAACTTCACTCTGGCTAGTGGTTTCATCATCACATCTGCAACCTGCTCATCCGTCGCAACCTGATCAAAACCCTAATAAATGAATATCTACATTCATAATTTTATTAAGGTGATACGACAAGTCTAAAGTTAATCAAGATTGTACTAACCTTAATGAAGACAAACATACCATAAACTTAATCATGAACAAATCTCGAAACATACCTAGATAAGTCATACCTGTCAAGATTGCTTGTAATCTTCTTATGTAAGGCTTTAGCCTCATCTCCCTCTGAAACAGCAACTTCTTCACTTGTGTAGATGACCAATCCATTCTCTTCTAGGATTAACCCAATCCACTTGATTTGCAGAAACTGGATGTGGAGCTAGATTAGGGTTTGTCAAGGAAACCCTAAAAATTCAAGCTTTGAATTTCAAACTACTGAAAGGATATAAACATGTGCCTTGATAAGCTAATCAACCTGGTATACTCAAAATTTGAAAACTGTAAAGTTTCACCCCCTCAAATTTGCTTTTCAATCTTCTGGATTCACTAGGGAGGACCCTAAATTAGGGTTTTAGTTTACCAGAGCTTCACCCAACCAAATAGTTTGATCCAAAGCTCTAAACTTTGATTTTCGAAGGAGCTTCCAGCTATGGTCACAGATTTAAAATAATTCCCATTTTTGCAGAAGCCCTAATTTTCCACTTTTTCGATCAAAGTCATGAACTAGGGTTTGATCAAGCCCATCCTTTTTCCCAACCAAAAAATTTGATCTTGGTCTCTAAATTTTGATTTTGATGAGGCGCATTCAGCCTTGGTCTCTAATACAGAAATTCCAACATTCTCCGAAACCCTAAATTCCCGAAGCCATGAATGAAGGTGCTCAAAATCCAATTATGTTTTGAAAGAAATATGCACCTGATTGTTTCTGGTGTAACTCTGAAATTTCAGATCTATAGGGTCTGAAAATTCTTCTTGTGGTATACTGACCTGGTATCTTTCCAAACCCATAGGTCTGACCTCAAATGGATTCTCTGAGAGACAGTTATGCCAAGTGTCGCAACGTGACCTTTCTATGGGATCAAACAGGAGAACTAACTTGTACAATGTGTCACATGTCACTGGTTCCGTTTCAGCCTCTAAAAAAACTTACCTGAGAAAGTACAGTCCGTGACCTACCTGTAAATGTTTACAAAATTTCATTTGGAGCTTCCTATTCCAAGTTATGACATTTTTTCCTAGGTCGCCTATTTATGACTGAGATCTGGAAGAGGCAGAAACCCTAGATTGTACAGCTCATAACTCACAAAGTACAATGAAGTATATGTTGTGCTTCTGACACAAGGTACATGGGGATTCTATCTACAACTTGTAAAGGTTTTAGATCCTGAACATTCACAAAAATGGATTTATAGAGAAAGTGGTACGATGATTGTTATTTGTTATATCAAGCCCTAGCCTCGCAAGTGCAACAAGTGTCATACATGCCATACCATGCCTTCTTTCAGGATAGCTTTGATACCATGTTAGTTTTTCAGAAATTTCAATTTGATCTAGGATCTTAACTGAGATAATAACATGTACACAATATCTACAGCATATCAATCATGGACACAATAATGTAAGCACACAAGAGACACAGAGTTTCATCAGGGAAACCCAAGAAGGTGAAAAACCCTGAAAATTCCTCAGAGATAGATAGAGCAATGATACAACCCAAGCATAAGATATAGTCTTATCCTAGAAGCTACTCCTCCTTCCTCACATGTGTGCCACTCTCCAATTAGTGTGTGAGTGAATAATAGAATGATCAAATAGAGTGCCTCCCGCACTCTATTTATACTTGATTTGACTTGCCTAATAACCTTTACTAGGTCGGCCTTAACTTAACACAATAACATAATGCTGATAGGGCCAACCCCCATTAGGGTGGTCTAATAACCCTTTTACCCACATGACTCATACAGGGTCGACCCCATCATGGTGGTCTACTAACCCATCAAGTATAAGTTACGACACTTACAATATAAATGAAGACACTTCCGTATAGAGAAATAATAACATCTTTATAGGAATACAAACACTTCCATATAGAGGAATAATAACATCTCTATAGGAATACAATATACATAGGTGAAATACATTCCGAAGTTACAATTACATCAACAACGTGCACGAAGACATAGTTAGATTGAATCATAATTAAATCTCTCATAATTCATGGGTTAAGGAAAATGCCTACCCCTTCCTGTCAGGATATAGCTTGTTGAATAGGCTATCTAACCATGGTCTCATTTCTTCAAAAGAGTGCTTTATGACAAAGTTATAGGTCTGCCAAAACAGGGGTTCATAATAAACTTTGGAGAAATTCTGAAAAATGGCTAAGTGTTGGAAAATTGGTCCAACTTGCCTTGGGGAAATGCTCGCCGTACATCATAGGAGAATGATAAAAAATGTCTGGAAGAACCAAACTAAAGCTTGTTGATCTGTCTACTCGAACATGGTCTCATTTTGTATTGAGAGTGTTTGAGGAGGAAGTTATAAGTTTGCCAAAATAGGGTTTCGGGTTGTTTTGCACCAAATGGAGTAAAACTGCCTAAGTGACCTCAGTAAAATGCCCTCCATAATTCATGGGTTAAGGAAAATTCCCGCCCCTTCCTGTCTGGGGGTAGCTTGCTGAATAGGCTATCTAACCATGGTCTCATTTATTCAAAAGAGTGCTTTATGACAAAGTTATAGGTGTTCCAAAATAGGGGTTCAGAATAAACTTTGGAGAAATTCTTAAAAATGGCCAAGTGTTGGAAAATTGGTCCAAGTTTCCTTGGGGAAATGCCCGCCGTATATCACATGAGAATATGGAAGAACCAAGCTGAATCTTGTTGATATGCCTAGCTGAACATGGTCTCAGTTTGTCTTGAGAGTGTCTGAGGAGGAAGTTATAAGTCTGCCAAAACAGGGTTTCAGGCTGTTTTGCACCGGATGGAGTAAAACTGCCTAAGTAGCCTCAGTAAAATGCCCTCCATAATTCATGGGTTAAGGAAAATGTATGCCTCTTCTTTTCAGGTTGTATCTTGTTGAATAGGATACCTAACCATGGTCTCATTTCTTCAAAAGAGTGCTTTATGACAAAGTTATAGGTCTGCCAAAAGAGGGGTTCAAAATAAACTTTGGAGAAGTTCTGAAAAATGGTCGTGTTGGAAAATTGGTCCAAGTTGCCTTGGGGAAATTCCCGTTGTACATCATGGGAAAATGATAAAAAATATTTGGAAGAACCAAGATGAATCTTGTTGATCTGTCTACCTGAACATGGTCTCAGTTTGTCTTGAGAGTGTCTGAGGAGAAAGTTATAAGTCTGCCAAAACAGGGTTTCAGGCTGTTTTGCACCAAATGAAGTAAAACTGCCTAAGTGGCCTCAATAAAATGCCCTCCATAATTTATGGGTTAAGGAAAATGACCACCCCTTCCTGTCAGGCTATAGCTTGTTGAATAGGCTATCTAACCATGGTCTCATTTCTTCAAAAGAGTGATTTATGACAAAGTTATAGGTCTACCAAAACAAGCATTCAAAATTTTGGAGAAATTTTGAAAAATGGCCAAGTGTTGGAAAATTGGTCCAAGTTGCCTTGGGGAAATGCTCTTCGTACATCATAGGAGAATGATAAAAAATATCTAGAAGCACTAGGCTGAAGCTTGTTGATCTGTCTAACTGAGCATGGTCTTAGTGTAACATCCCTCCTAATTTGATCCCTAATATTATTATTCTTGATAAATGCAATTGTATCTATGAAAATGGCCCTGGTGAGGAGCTCAAGGCCAAGGCCCCACCAATGGACCTTGAAAGTAATTGTTGTGATTTATTTTAAAGTTCTAAAATTGTGAAGGACGCAACTTAGTGACAGGACAATGACGCTACTAAAGGGAAAAAGATGAAGGGCGGATAGCCTTCATAAATATAACAATAGATGACGAGTATCGTCTTAGTGCCACAGGAACTTAAGGAAGAGTAAGGTTACTGGTAAACCTTAAAAGTTACAAGTGTTGTCGTCATAGGTTGGGGAGAACAATTACTCATCGCAATATTCCAATCATTTATAAAGCTTATATATAGTTAGCATAAAGATAACTATGACTTATTAATTGTGAGTAGACCTAAGACATGTCATACAATGGTGATACCCTAACCTCGGTTAAAGGACACCTAGGAAAAGGGTTAGAAATCTCTAAATACTACTTATATCTTAATTGTAGCAACACTTCTAGGATGTTATCTATCTATCTATCTATCTATCTATCTATCTATATATCAATCTATAATTTAAGAGGATAGTGTATTTGAGTAGAAGCCATATCAGACTATAAGTCATATTATTTAAATAAGCATATATTCTATGCAAAACATATATATATATATAAGAATTATATATATATTAAATTATTTAATGAAATTTAATAATCTTGTAGATTATAACATATATATATATATATATATATATATATATATATATATATATGATTAGACTTACTGAAAAGGGGGAAATATTGTTTTTAAAAAATATATATTGTATATATATTTCTTTTTGAATTTTTAAAGTGTTCAATCTACTTGAGGTTTCTTTATTAATGAAAAGATTAAAAAGGGAGAATAAAATCTTTATATATATATACAACTTTAAGTGAAGGTTTGTGTTATCAAAATCCTTGCGAAATATTATAGGTATACATATATATGTTATGAAAGTTAAACTAAAAGAATTCTATAAATGATGCGTGCACATCTTCTCTAAAGTATATAAAAACAATAATAAAAATATAGGCATACTCCTATAGTATAACCAAAACTAGTAAGTTAACTCTCGGTTTGTTGAAAGGCCTTGGTGGCTGAGAATACAAGGAAAATTCGACGCCAGCTTGTTTCCCTCGACCGTTTGTCTCCTTGCATTATGAGAGTAGGGTACAAACACAATCCCCACTCCACAATCGGTTAGCTCTTGTTTGCTCCATCATTGTAACAGGTCGAGGTGTGCATTTGAGTCTTGTTGAGCTTGCCACATGGCGGGGGAACTCTGTTTAAAGTGGTCGTTTTAAAAGGAGTTGATTTTGGACTGAGGGAGTATTATTTTTACACGTTGCCATCCAGCTTGGGATAGAGGATATCTTGATACGTTGCCATTTGGTATGGGGGGGCAGATATGTGGAGAACGCTGCCATCGATATGAGGAGAGAAACGTCATGGGGAAGGAAAATGTTTTGGTAGGAGTTGTGTGTAGAAGGTAAGGAAAGGACGACCCCGTAGAAAATCGAATGCTTAGACAGCCAGTTTCTATTTTCTTGTGAAAGTTATATTATCATATATCTTATAACGTAGGAGGGGGACGTCCTTATGGCTCAAACCCAACCATGTTTTCCATTTCTTTTCTTTTGTCTTAGTTGTCAGGCTTTTGGATGGTCCGTCCTCTGTATGGTCATTGCTTGCTTTGTTTATTCATTATGTGGTGATGCGTTTCTGCATAGATTTTTATGTTTGTGCTGAGACTCTGTTTGACAAGTTATATTTGTATATCTTGCTATTAAGCAAGGGAAATAGAACGGCTGCTCCAGCCCCAACCCTGTCTCCCTCTTTCTGATCAGAGATTAAGTTTATGTCGGATCGGGAATTTGGGTTAGATAGATACATGCATATCTATACATGTTATTTACTTTAGTGTTCTATGTTTTCCATTGTTCGGTTTCCTGAGCTATTATGTTGTGACGCCTAGCAGGCTCGAATTGCATCAAGTGCTCTCAGCTGGTTTGATCTATTTCCACATTCTGTTTTTCTTTCCCATTTGATTTATGGAATCTAAAGATGTTTAGGTTGTGTGTAGAAGGTAGGGAAAGGACGGCCCTAATTTAGGTGAGCTCGATCCCAACTGTAGTAAATAAATTTTGTTTTGGTTATATGAACAGATATATACTTATATATTTATACTGCATGAAGTAGGACGGGCATGGACAGAGAGAGAGAGAGATTTCATTTCGTTCTTCTTGTTAATTTATTTAACTTTTAATAAGCCATACTCTATGACATCGTGAAACTTGATCCCCAACTCCTTGATCTATGATCTCTGCGTTTCCAAGAAAACCGTGTGTTTTCCTATGCACACATTATCTACCCGACAGAGTCGGTCATGATCTTTGTTTCCTTATAAGACTAATAAAATTCTCATCTGTATGTGTATATATATTCTTCCATCCTTGTGCATTAATGATCCCTATAACAGGATTTTCAAGAGAAGTATTTATGAATAGTATTAGATTGGTTGTGGGACGGCTTGGGGAGCCTGGACCCTATACTTTACACATATATTAAATATATATGCGTGGTAAATAAATTTAATACCTATATAATGGTTGCTGAATTAATTACTTTGTGGATTCTTTGCTGCGTACATACTTATGTTTAAATTACCGTGTACATTGCTTGGATATAGGAAACGTTAAAATCTTTGTATGATCTCTATGCTAGGTTGAAAACGTAGTACGATTTCCAGCTGAAAACCTTTGTTATACTATGTGTTATATTCATGCGTATCTGGATCGATCTTTGTGCTAGGATGTTCCAGCGTGGATCCCATTGACCTTGTTCCTTTATAAATCTCCAGTACTAGATTAAGGCTGAATCGAGTTATGCCTTTCAACAGAGGTTAAAGGTTTAATTTCGGAATGTAGTTATTTATTTAATCTTATTGACCCTGACTTCACAGGGATCTAATTGTTTTGTTAGCACTGCAGTAGGGATATTTACTTAAATTTTATTTTACCTAACTGGATGGCCGTGAAGCCAGAGCCTTGGCTGAACCAGAAATGATCTATGATAGTAATGCCTGCAGAAATATTACTTTTTTTCTTTCTAGCTCAGTCGTGATGGCCGTAAATCCTGAGCTTTGGCTAAGGGCAACATAATATATATTCTATCCTTGTCTTTTTAATTTCAATAACCGCATTAGATCGTTGATCTAAGTTGATCATGACCATTCTTTTATTTTCCTTTGTATTCATTTAAAAAGGGATATACACTATAGTGAAGACTCGATGAAGTATTATATATATATGTGTATACACATTCACTGTATTCTCCTTTAAAGGAAAAGGGTGCTAGAAGCCTTTGTAGTTCCCTTTTTGGTTCAAAATATTTATATATTTACATGCTTTAACCTTTGTTACCCAATCTGTAACTCAACAAATCTAACGCTTTAGGTTTGACTTTAGAATAAACCTTATTTTGTTAGTTAAATGGAAAACCCCAATTATATGTTGGTATGTTTAAATTTTCACTAGTGGATGCCGACCTTGTTAAGATAAAGTATAAAGAAAAGATCTTGTTGGATCTTTATGAGAGAAGCTTTGAAAAGGCGAGAAGATTATTGGCAACAACTGAGTTACAAGTTGTAAATCCTTTTGTTTTGATTAATAAAGATATGACTCTCCCTCCCTTTGTGGACGTATCCAGATTTCGGGTGAACCACGTTAAAACGGTATTTCTCTAATGTGTACTTGATGTATTTTATCTCCTTAGTATTTACGATGGTTTTGTTGTTTATGAAATGTATAAATGAATATTTTGTAACAATGAATCCCTTAGTGAATATAACCCATTGCCATTCAAAGATTTGTTTATATGATGATATATTTAGATGTATATTGACTTGTTTTCTAGCAATTAAGTTATCACTAATGGGTAAGGATTTCATGACGACGATCAAGATAAATTTTGAGTAGAAGTAAATGTTATTCAGATTAATGAACATGCATGCTCAATATTCATGATGGATAATTAATCGATATTATGTTAGTATATTTTTATTAAACGTCTTTTCATGTAAATTTTGAAAAATTCACCAAAATTATTAATTCAGAAAATTGGGTTCGTGACATACGGTATCAGAGCACTAGGTTACAGTACTCGTGCCTAATGGGTTCAACATGGAATGAGTAAAGCATGAAGGTTGATAAACTAATCAATTGGGCTGTTTTTTTTTTGGATGCATGGACTTGAATGGACGAGGGAGTAATGTTATCCGAGTTAAAACTTCAAGTTTCCTCCAAAAGAGTAAAGATACGTATTTTATCCTCGTAAAATTGTGAGTTAGGTATGTTATTTTGTCGTAAGTTTTCCTTGCTATATACAAGATGTAGATACTAACATTATCATAGGGTATTGTTAAGAAAATTGGTATTTTGATGAAATGATTTCAGTATATGTGCAAATGGTTACGATATTTATATAAGGTATAAATTACTCATACTTAGTTGATTTTTATTATTGATACAAGTATGTGAGCACCGTACTTCCATTTAAAATCTATGATAGTGAACGCATACATAATACTTTAAATCAAATACTATGATGACTTCTTGCTTAAAGGAATGAGTCATTAATTATCAAAGTAATTAGATTTGTTACAAATGGCACAATCAATGTTAGCATGAAAAGCACATTCTAGGACATAGTCATAAGGATCAAACTAGATGAATCATGTACAATGAAATAATAGTCTGTAAATATCTCATACGAAGGATGTATCAATATAGATGATGTTATATGTCTTTTCTGAGATTAATGTGAAATGTGTGATTTTTGTATCGTGATTGAAAAACTTGTTAAAAGAGAATAAAAGCATCATAAATATTTTTATTGATTGTTGATTCATAATTTGATGTCATTTTGTAAAATCCTAAGTCTAAGAAATAGATAAAGATATGGAAAACTTTGGCGAAATATATTATTACATTGATTATGAATAGTGTTCTTGACATTTCAAAATTTCATAGTAATATCAAGAAGATCCTCCTTATAGTTGTTGTTATAAGAATTACTATGTACACTACCTATGAGCTTCATTAGATTAGAGAGTAGTATTATCAATTTACTCCAAAGAAGTAAGCTTGTTAGATTATGCAAAGTCACATGAAAATCTTCAATTATCATAGCTACAATTTATTTAGGATTGCATGGTTGTTGTATATTCTTTTGCCAGTTTTCATGGAATGTTATATTAGAAAATATAGCATCGTAGATGAAGTTATAGGGCTGATGCACAATCATGGACTCCTTTAAAGACACTTTAGATGCCACATAATACTGAAAAAACCTGGAACCTATGACTTTAGGTGACAATTAGGGGTACTTCCGTAATGGATTTGAAGATGAAGTAAAAAGACAGAAGATAGGTAATTGAATCAGCTTTCATAATATATAACATTTATCTATAAAACATTTCTGTAAATGATTATAAAATTAGTTTCCGTTAAATTGGGTTTTCAAATTTTCAGCACATCATAACATATATGTTTGTGCGGGTGCAGCACTTATTGAGGTAAATGATGTCCATTTTGGATAAAATCTTATAGACATATAAAGGACATATGGGTCTAGTGCAACACTATTTTTTCAAAAAATTTCATGAATTATTTTTTTTATTATTAATTATTGAAGTAAGAAAACCTTGAAATTAAAACGTTATGTGCAGGTGCAACACTTTAGGGGCAAAATTTAATGAAATCATTGATTTCTATATATGAGATTGTAGAGCTCAGTCTCCTCTAGTGCACCATATAGTTTTATTGGGAAATGGTGAAGGCAATCAAAAGTTATATAAAAACAAATTGATGTATGTATTTTCGAAAACTGACGTGTGTCATTTAGAAAATTAATAATAAATAAATAAAACATACATTTTTATGAAAAAATTACATATTCAGAATCGTCAGATCATACTCTACAATATTCTATATTTTCATAAAAAAATATTGAGTTTTTCATAGCAAAACACACCATTGAAACTGAGCATATTGATAGAGTTCAAAAATACAGGCAATGGCCCTGGTTTTTTTGTTCTAGCCAATAGGTTCGGCAGTCCGAAGCTATTTCCGAACATCATCCCAAGCCTTGTTCCCGCCCAATTTTTAAATTTTAAATTAACGCATATGCGTTATAACGAATATGCGGTTTAGACTTGTTCTAATCGCATATGTGTAATAATGCATATGCGATTCATATCGCATATGCGATATAACGGATATTCGTTTTGGTTTAGTACAAAAGAGTAAAAAGAGAATAAAGATTATTAGATAAAAGAGTGGCATAAAGATTATTCTTTTGAAAATTAAGATAGCATCCCATCATGGTTAATATAACATTGTTTAACATGACAAATAGGTTTGGAAACAATACATCTCTATTTTCAACTAAGTTATATTTGATATATTAGGTAGTATGGGGTAGTATGGTATAAAGTATAAACTCACATCAAAGTGAATGGGACATATAAGAAGCCAAATGGTGGATTGTTATTGATGAAGTAATTGGGATATCATGGTGAGTATAATTTTGTTTTCAATCCATTTTCAAGGGTTAGGGATTTCATCCTCGTCGTTTTAATAATTTTCCTTGTATCATATCCTAGGTATGAGATTTAATATGCACCGAAGAAAAATCGATTCAAATATATCTCGAGAATTCTATCTTCACTATTGTGTAGTCTCCTAGTATAGAACTTCACCTTACTACACTAAGATAGTTGAAGTTTGTGGCTTCGACCTATAGTTCACTATGCATCTATTGATTGATGTTATTGATGAGAACCAACATATCTTTGCACTTATTTTGTTAATCAAACTTTCTTTGATATTAGTGTAGTTAAATGACTTCGAGTAGGGTTTTTTATTTAATGACAAATTTATTATATAAATTAATAATGCTCTACTGGAGTTGATGATGATTATGGTTGTTATTAACGTCCATTGAGACCAATTTTGATCTATCAAACCTTTAAAAAGGTAAGGAGTCACTTGGTTTTCTTTAGAATTATATTTCTGTGCTCGAAACTTTTAAGAGAAACATTCATAAATCACCATAGTTTTGATGAGTTAAAATGTTAGGAAGGTTGGTATTGTAACAAATATTTTGAATTTGGGATGAAATGTGGGTGTACACATGACATTTTAATGTGATTTGTTTCTATATGATCTTTAATAGTTTAATCACATTACACTATTGATTCAAAAACAACAAATCATTTAACTAGAAATTTTTCAACAAATAATTTAACTAGAAATCTTGATGATTGATCCTCTCACTCACTCCATACCTCACTTTCTCCCCCTACCTCCTCTCTCCACCCCCTTTTCTCTCCCCCCATAATTCCTTCTCTCTTTCTCCACCCCCTTCTCTCTCACACACATCCACACACCCTCTAAAACAATTCCTTTGTTGCCCCTCCCTCCATGTGTTCCATCCTATCACTCACTCCATCCCTCACTTTCTCTCCCTACCTCCTCTCTCCACCTTCAAGCCTTCATCCCTCCTTCATCTCTCCATATTTCTCTCCTTTCCTTAATATCCATGATCTCTCCCTCTCTCTCTCTCTCTCTCTCTCTCTCTCACACACACACACACACAATCTCTCATCTCTATCCCTCGGTGTAACCATCCTTGACCATCCTTCATTTCCCTAAATCCCTACGCTCTCATTGTTATTATCCCACTCTCTCACCCTCTAACTGTCATGTCCCCAATTTTGGTTCATCCAGTACCATGGGTGAAAGGGGACAAAATCAACCCCTAAGGGAATTAAATGGTATTATTTCTATTTGCTTAGAATTAATTTTGGCCTAAGTCTCCCAAGTTGGCAAATTTATTTATTAAAGGTAATTTTGATAAATAAAATTAATGGATAATGAGCAAGTGGGCCAAGAGAGCACCCATGTGGAAGATGTTGCCAAATTGGAGTAGAGGTTAATTTTGAGGCAATTATACCACATGAATTAATTAATTGCTTAAATATTGAATTTGGAATTAATTCTGAGTTGGAATATTTTTATTGATAAATATTGCTAATAAATATTGGCAAGTGGTGATAATATGGCTAGGAGGTCGAATTTGGTCATGTGGACCACTCTTACCTTAGTGGCAAATCTCAAGAAAAGCAAGGAGTGCAAAGGAGGAAAGAAGACAAGGCAAACAAATTAGAAACTGGCAAAAGCAAACAGAAAAGCTGGCAAAAGCAGACAAAAGCAGAAAAGTGGAAAGTAAATAAAGTGGAAAGAACAAGAAAAGCTGTAAGTAAATATTTAGCAACATCCAGAAAGCTAACTAAGGCGCAGTTGCTAATCTGGGTGAAGAGAGACAAAAGTTGGAAAGTTTTCCTAAGACAAAACTTGCTAATTATTCCAAGAAGGCACCTACATGACGTGGAGTAGGATGGGAAAGTGGTAACCTACTCTCACAAGTCACCAAAGATAAGTAACTTACTCAGCAGGTCATCATAAATTTTATAAAAGAATCCAACCAACTCCAATGAAGGACTTTTGTCCTTTGTAATTTTGGTTTGAGAGCTCTGAGCCTCTCTGGTTGAGTGTTGTGCCTCAACAAGATTGCTTGGGTGATGTGCCCCAAGACTTTGTGAGTTATCTAAGAGTGTTATGAAGGTCCAAAATATTTTATTGCAGCCAATAACATTCATATCAGTCCAACCATGAATATCTACAGTCAGCTTGAAGAGGAGGACAATTCTAGAGTGGATTAGCAGCTAGATTTGAAGGAAAATAACCAGAAGGAGGAGCTAGTTCTCAGGAATTGCACCCAGAATCTCCAGGAAGTTCAGGATTCCATGATTTGCAGCATATCAGAGAGTTATATGTCCAGATATCAGATTCATATATGATCCTCACTCTCTTCTTACATTCTTCTCCCATTCATATCTAAATCTAGAGGAGCTTTCCCTGAAGGAGAGGGTGGCTCAGTGAATGCGCCCCAATCAAGTCCAGAAGTTTAGTATGCAGAAAATGATAGTCACATGACCTGTAGGTGACCTGATCATAGCTCAGGAGCAGATCCACAGTAATATTCTCATTCTTCTCTCCATTTCTCTCACTATTGTAATGAAAATCTAGCCTGTGAGGCATGTACTTTGGAAGGAAATCTAATAATGAGAAAGAAAGTGTTCTGAACCCATATTTTGTCTTATATGTGTTGAATATCCTTTATCAGAGCATTATATAATAGCAGAACAGATTATTTGAAGTTTTGGAGCAGTTAGATGAATTGCAATGCAAGACTAGCTAGTTGGGTGCTTATTCTAGACTAGTTTTACCATTTTCATTGCCATTTTCAATCTAAGAAATATTTTTGCATTCTGTCAGTTGGAGGAGGCTGATAACTCAGTATAATATCCATATCAGTCCCTGTAATAATAATTTGGATGCTTTTATCCTCATTTTGGAAAGATTGTAATTTGACTAGCTCAGCAGTCCACCATGTGCAATTAATCCCCAAATTACTCCAAACTCTTCCAAGTTCATCCAATATTTATTCCAGCATGCCTTATGAGTTACATGACTGATATATATCTGTCCTAAACATTATTAACCCTCATCCAGTCTTGTTGCAATATGCTAGAAGCCCAGGAAGCCTCGAAGTAGGCAATAGATTTGTTCTATTGCTGAAAAGTGAATGGCTCTAGTACTTTGTGCCAAAAAATTATGCCGAAACCATATTTTGCTGCTGCTGCACACTCTCACCTATAAATTCTAGAAACTAATCTCTCTCCCATCATCGCCATTCAGAGTTTCCATCCCCGTCACTTACATCCTGCATAGTGTGAGAGTTTGCCTTAAAAATTGTCAGAAAATTCCCATTAAAACTCTGAAGTGGAAGATAATATTTTGGTCAGATATTGAATAGGATATTACAGTGGTATAAGAGCTCTTTCCTCTACTCCCGTGGAAAGAAGACTCTTAATTTAATGAATTTGCAGTCATGTCAATATTCAGTGAAGAAGACTCTTACTCATATGATGTTTTTAATGAGCAATATGATGATGAATATGTTGAACCATATGAAGAGGAGTCGACCCCTATTGGAAATTTCTATTTGCAGAAAGTTGAATATGATTCCCTTGTTGATCAGATGTTTGAAGAGGGCATAGGAAAAGACCTACCTATGGCTAACTGGGATTATGAAGGAATACTCAAAGGAGGGAACATTAAGAAATCCTATGAGTACTTCATGGAGTACTCTGCCTTGAAGAAGGAGGTTCAGAAGTCCCTAACCTTTAGATACTATTGTGATTTAGAGATTCAGAGTTTATTCAAAGACCACTGCAATAGTGATATCAGAAGAAGGATTGCACATATGGTTGATGGTGTGTACAAGGAAGTCGAGCCAAGATTTTTACCCCTAGGAGCTAAGATGGATAGGAGGGATAAAGATGTGTCCTCACAGCCAGGAAAAATCAAGGGAGGAAACCAAGATCCACCTAGTTCTTCGGGGGGAGAAGAAGTAGGGAAAAATAAAAATGAAGTTGCAGCCCTACATATGGATCCATCCCAATCTCAGGGAAAAGGAATCAAGAAGGAAGTTTCATCAAGGCCATTGGCAGGGCCAAGCATTTTGAGACTGTTTGGTTTTCCTTCAGGAAGGAAGTCCAAAGGTTGTGATATGAGCACCACACAATGTGGAGAGACATTAATTTTCTTGGAAATAAATGACCAAGAAGACCTTGCTGATGCCCCATTACTACAAGAAGTGGATGAAGAAGGTCAATGCACAGTGGAAGATCCAGCAATCAAACATTTGATTGTTGGAGATGAGGGAGGTAAAATCACTCTCGATCTTTTGATGGTTGATTTCAAAATAAGTGCAGTTGAAATGGGGCAGCATGATGAAGGTGAGACATCTTTTGGGTCTGATCCAAAAGAGGAACATAATTCAGATTTACAATCACCCCTTGAGCCTCACCAGGAAGCAGAAATTGAGCACATCTCAGTAGGGTGTGAAGCAGAGAAATGGGTGGATGAACAAGCCATCATAATTCCACCACATAAGGAGGAGAACATGACACATGGTGAATTAGTAATTTCTGATTTTTATGTGTCATTATGTCAAACTAAGATGGCAGCCACGTCCATTGAAAATTTCAGAATGTTTGAGCCCCCTAGTGATGAGGTTCAGAATTCTAGTGTAAAAAATGAAAGGAGTGTGAAGGCTGGAACTTTGAGAGAAGATATTTCTGTTGCACCAAGGATGAATGAGCACTTATGTTGCAGCCCAAATTATGTTTTTGAGGACCTAAAAGATGAATATATTGCAGCAGCAACATATGGATCAGATTTCAAAACCTCAAGTGCACTGCTTGAAATCAATCCGGTGATGGGAAATGAAGAGGAGGAACATCTGCAAGAACCTCATCTTCTTGCAGGGTCATTGAAGATGGATGAACAGAAGATCCAAGAGGCCTTGAAAATTCTCCATGACACTCATTCTTCAATGTCGAGGTTGGTTTGGGAAGCTATTTTAAGGGAAGATCAATATTCCTTTGCATCCATGGAGAATATCCAAAAAGCAATGTCCACAATCAAAGGTAATTTCTCACAGTTACTTTCAGATAAAAATTACATGTGTGAGCTTGTTGAATTGTTGTGGGATGCATCATTGCATGATGAAGAAAATATTTGCAGATATGAAGAAGAGAACTACAAGCTCAAAAGTGAGTTGTTGGCCACCCAAGATTCTTTGAGATACACTCAAAGTGCTCTCTTAGAATCCCAAATGAAGATAGAACAATTCCAACAAGAGTGGAAAGAATTGATTGAATCCTCAATTTTTCCTAAGAGTCATCCCTTTTGGGTCAATGACATAAAATATTACATGAAGGAACCTCATGAGTGGGTGGACCATGAGGAGCAGTCTATGCAGTATGTGCTTGAAGAATGTGCAGAAAAAGTGGGTGAAAAGCAAGTGCATGATTTTTTCTAGAATGAACATGAGAGGATCATTGAAGAAGGTCTTTCTTCCAAGGAAGGTGCAGTTGATTTCACCATAGATGGTTCAGCCATCAATAGAGAGGATACATCCACAACTTCAGTAGATGAAATGTTCAGAAGCATGGCTCACCACCCTACATTCCCCACTTCACATTCAACCACAAACTTTGGGAATGAAAATTGGGTAAAAGGATTCTATTTTTTTGTGTCACATGATGAGCAGAAAGATCCTAAATTTGAGGCAGATGACATGTTCCTTAACCTACAATAGTGGAGGTAGCGCATGCATGTCTGTGCAACCACTTTTGACAAGGAGGCATCAGATCCACACTTACTTTCAACATGTGGGTCATGTAATGGAGTTGGACACCTTTGGATCAATGGCAGAGAGTTGAGCCATTGGATGAAGAGGGGAACACCTGTGGAGTTCCGTAGAAATCATGAATTCTCTTTATCTGAAGAGGACAGACATATGGCTGATCACATTCCATATGATTCAACAAATAAAGGTGTTTTTCCATCCATTGGTTGGATGGATAGAGGCATCACTGAAAGGGAAAACCTAGAAGGTAAGAATCTTATGTTTTGTTGCAAGAAAATTGTTTTCATCATTGCTTATTTTTATATGATTTGCAAGCAGCAGAAAAGGCATAATTTGCAGCCATCTGATGTCACTCATACACATATGGATTGGGTGAAATATTACCTGACAGACATAAAATCTCCTTGCAAGAATGTTTTTGCTTATGGTCAAGGGAAGGCAGCTAAGAAGGAAAGTTGCCAAGATAAATTAATGATTACTTGCAGGAGTTGGCCTATGTGGAGGGAATCCACATGCTCAGAGATTGGAAAAATGCAGTTGATACTTTGGGATCCGAGAATTCCTTGGAGTGATAACTTTCTAGAGGTGACAGAAAATTATGGGTCCTTGCGGAGGAAGTAGTGGGATCCGGGAATTCTACTCAGTTATATTAACTAGGTTAATATTTTTGTTCATGATTTAGTGAAGATAGAGTTTACAGTGCAGTTTATTCATATTACATTTTACTTAGATTTATTTGAAGGCCCCAAGTTTAATTTTCAGATTGTTCAGTGGATGGGCACAAATAAAATCAGAGTGGTGCAGCAGAAGCTTGGTGGAATCGTAACATTGCTTGAGGACAAGCAATCTTGGGAAGGGAGGACTGTCATGTCCCCAATTTTGGTTCATCCAGTACCATGGGTGAAAGGGGACAAAATCAACCCCTAAGGGAATTAAATGGTATTAGTTCTATTTGCTTAGAATTAATTTTGGCCTAAGTCTCCCAAGTTGGCAAATTTATTTATTAAAGGTAATTTTGATAAATAAAATTAATGGATAATGAGCAAGTGGGCCAAGAGGGAACCCATGTGGAAGATGTTTCCAAATTGGAGTAGGGGTTAATTTTGAGGCAATTATACCACATGAATTAATTAATTGCTTAAATGTTGAATTTGGAATTAATTATGAGTTGGAATATTTTTATTGATAAATATTGCTAATAAATATTGGCAAGTGGTGATAATATGGCTAGGAGGTCGAATTTGGTCATGTGCACCACTCTTGCCTTAGTGGAAAATCTCAGGAAAAGCAAGGAGTGCAAAGGAGGAAAGAAGACAAGGCAAACAAATTAGAAACTGGCAAAAGCAAACAGAAAAGCTGGCAAAAGCAGAAAAGTGGAAAGTAAATAAAGTGGAAAGAACAAGAAAATCTGTAAGTAAAGATTTAGCAACATCCAAAAAGCTAACTAAGGCACAGTTGCTAATCTGGGTGAAGAGGGACAAAAGTTGGAAAGTTTTCCTAAGACAAAACTTGCTAATTATTCCAAGAAGGAGCCTACATGACGTGGAGTAGGATGGGAAAGTGGTAACCTACTCTCACAAGTCACCAAAGCTAAGTAACTTACTCAGCAGGTCATCATAAAGTTTATAAAAGAAGCCAACCAACTCCAATGAAGGACTTTTGTCATTTGCAATTTTGGTTTGAGAGCTCTGAGCCTCTCTGGTTGAGTGTTGTGCCTCAACAAGATTGCTTGGGTGATGTGCCCCAAGACTTTGTGAGTTATATAAGAGTGTTATGCAGGTCCAGAATATGTTATTGCAGCCAATAACATTCATATCAGTCCAGCCATGAATATCTACAGTCAGCTTGAAGAGGAGGACAATTCTACAGTGGATTAGCAGCTAGATTTGAAGGAAAATAACCAGAAGGAGGAGCTAGTTCTCAGGAATTGCACCCAGAATCTCCAGGAAGTTCAGGATTCCATGATTTGCAGCATATCAGAGAGTTATATGTCCAGATATCATATTCATATATGATCCTCACTCTCTTCTTACATTCTTCTCCCATTCACAGCTAAATCTAGAGGAGCTTTCCCTGAAGGAGAGAGTGGCTCAGTGAATGCGCCCCAATCAAGTCCAGAAGTTCAATATGCAGCCAATGACAGTCACATGACCTGTAGGTGACCTGATCATAGCTCAGGAGCAGATCCACAGTAATATCCTCATTTTTCTCTCCATTTCTCTCACTATTGTAATGAAAATATAGCCTGTGAGGCATGTACTTTGGAAGGCAATCTAATAATGAGAAAGAAAGTGTTATAAACCCATATTTTGTCTTATATGTGTTTAATATCATTTATCAGAGAATTATCTTATAGCAGAACAGATTATTTGAAGTTTTGGAGCAGTTAGATGAATTACAATGCAAGACTAGCTAGTTGGGTGCTTATTCTAGACTAGTTTTACCATTTTGACTACCATTTTCAATCTAAGCAATATTTTTGCATTCTGTCAGTTGGAGGAGGTTGATAACTCAGTATAATATACATATCAGTCCCTTTAATAAGAATTTGGATTCTTTTAGCGTCGTTTTGGAAAGCCTGTAATTTGACTAGCTCAGCAGTCCACCATGTGCAATTAATCCCCAAATTACTCCAAACTCTTCCAATTTCATCCAGTATTTATTCCAGCATACCTTATGAGTTACATGAATGATATATCTCTTTCCTAAACATTATTAACCCTCACTCAGTCTTGTTGCAATATGCTAGAAGCCCAGGAAGCCTCGAAGTAGGCAATAGATTTGTTCTATTGCTGAAAAGTGAATGGCTCTAGTACTGTGTGCCAAGGACTTCTGCTGAAACCATATTTTGCTACTGTTTCACACTCTCACCTATAAATTCCAAAACCTAATCTCTCTCCCACCATCCCCATTCAGAGTTTCCATCCCCGTCACTTACATCCTGCACAGTCTGAGAGTTTGCCTTAAAAGTGGAAGATAATATTTTGGTCAGATCTTGACTAGGATATTACACTAACCATCCCTCCATCCATAATTCTCTCTCTCTCTATCTATCTCTCTCTCTCTCTGACTCTCCCCCTCTCTCTCTCTCTCTGACTCTCCCCCTCCCTCCCATGATTCCCTCTACAACTTCCTCTCCCTCCTTTGACTCTCCCCACACCTCTTTTAGCTTTTAATCAATGTAATGTTGGGGCATGAGCCACTCCATAGATCATCTAGATGGAATCTTTGGATTCTAAATTGTATTAAAAGGGGATAAGGGTGACATTATAGGGTTTTGGATGGTAGGGATGGGTCTCTGGACATTGACCATAGTCATGGAAGAAAAGATGATCCAATGAGTCTCTAAATCAACACACATGCACTATAGATGGAATATTTGGCCTTTAGTGGGATATGGGTGTCATTATGAGGTTTTATGCACTAAGGATGGGTCTCAGGGTCTTAACCATGGTAATGGGACAAAAGTGTAACAGAAACAAGTCTTAAACCACTACACATGCCCTTTAAAGGGGATATTTATCCTTAATATGGGATATATGTGCCATTAGACTATTTTATGCATTGAAGATTGTTCTCGAGGCATTGACCATGGTCATATAGGAACCATTACAAATATTTCCAGACAAAACATAGTTCTGAAGACACTGTACCATGGTCCAAGGGTAAATCCAATCTTCTAGGGATTAAATGATGTTTTCATGGTTCATGGTTAAATGAGGTTTCAATAGTTGATATGCACTAAATCGCATATGTGATTTAGTGATCACGTTTTTAACAAAGCATACGCATATAGTTCATAAAAGCATAAAAAGCATAACAAGCGTATAAAACATATAGTTCATATCGCATATTCGTTAAAACGAAGATGCGTTATATCGCATATGCGATATTTGTTTAATAAATAATCTTGGGTTGCATGCCATGGGCCATTTTTACTGTACAGGAAAAGACATAATTCTTCTGAAACCCGCGCAAAGCGTACTATTCATCCTGCAATTTAATCATTTATTACACAGATCCATAGGTTTTGTACAATTTTGGGTGGATTTCAATGGTGAATCCACGTAATAGAGTTCGGAAGTCAGCGAGGAAGATGCTTACACCCGAAGAAGCTAAAATTAAAAAAGAAAAGAAGAGGGAACATTCAAGAAATCGTTGGCATTCATTGGATGAGCAAATACTTCCCATTCCCGCTGAACAGATACCTAGCGAAGAGGCTGAGGAAGATATTGCAACTTTAATGCAAGCTGGTTATAACCAAGATGAAAATTTTTCTCCATTATTAACCGGACAACCCTCTGTAGAGCTCAATCATTATGTTCTTGACGAGACTCTGCAACAACCATGCCAGGTGGTTCAATCTCCTAATCAAAGTTGTCAGCCTGCAGTGGATGTAAACATCTCTCCAGCATTTCAAACGACAAGAAATCTCGCATCAAAACGAAAGAGAACTCCTAAATGCATACAAGTGGATGAGAGCGAATTGACTTCCATGGAAGGTAAGGTGGCTAAACGCACAATCATTCGTCATTGTTCTCAAATAATGAAACAATATTTTGAACCAAAATCTGAAGCCGGTAAATGTCAATTGATTTTAGCTTTGATTAAATCTAGAAGTATGGCAAATGTTAGAAAAACGTTAGGCATAAGAACATTGAAGAATACCGAATCAAGTAATCACATTGTTAAATCTCTTGCTGCTGCATTCACATCAATTGGTAAAAAAACTCGTTGAAAAGACTGTAATGTGGCTCGTCGCGTATTGGCTGAATCAATTGTATCTAGATCCACAAGACAACGTCATTTACTTAAATGCACATCAGAAATTGTCCCTTTACATCCAAAGACACTTAAAAAATATTCAGTAAGAAGAGACAAACTTGATGTAGAGGGACAAATGGATACATTATGGGAATTTAGCGGTAGGTTGCCCCGCAAAGACATGAAGTTGGTCAATGCAGTGAAGGGACTAGTGCACACTTTTTGTGCACTATAACACTAGGTCTTCTTCTAACACAAAGGATGTGTTAAAACGCTATAGGGGTTCCATGAACAATGAAGGGCATGTTAAACATTACCTTGACATGACACAAACTCAACTGTTCAAGATGTTTAAATTTTCCCACGTAGAGCTAAGGCTCGGGCAAAAATCTTTTGAAAAATGCAAGCCTTGGTATGTTAGAATAAATAGAATCTGGAACACTTGTTGTTGTAGATACCACATAGAGTTTGATCTATATCATCATACATTTGCACATATACGTCGTTTTTTGCACCCTAACCATGTGCAGGAATGCTCAAGTACAGTACCGCCAATGTCATCTAGAGATTTCATCCATAGCATAATGTGTCCGAGGCAAGATGGGAAGACACATTACTTAAAACAATGTGTAGAGGGTTCTTGCAACAATTGTGGTGGGATATCTTTATGGTCCGATTGCATCCATGAGAGTGAAGATCAAGCATTTGGTAATGCAATTGTCGAGAAGCAGAACTTTCAATATGAGACATATCAGCTATGTGATGGGAAAGAAAGCAAGAAGATTAAATTGGTGACTTCACAGGTGACAATCTACACAAAAAATGTTCATTTAACTGAGTGTACATTGTTTATATGTTGTTTTATAACATTGTTTTAAATATTGATGTAAATATTTTTATGTTGTTTTATAACATTGTTTATTTTTTTCCACCAAGTGCAAGTATGTGATTTTATTCCAGAGTTCCGTGGAAACATCCAACAGTACATTCAGCATGTCAATATGGCACGGTGGCAAGATGAGCAATTCAAAATATGCCGGGACACCTTCCCTCTTGGAACAATACTATCAATGGTTGACTCTGCGGAAAATTACACCCTACAACCACAAAATGAAATACAAAGTCAATACTATCACTCAGAGCAGGTGAGCATAATGGTCCATATCACTTATTGACATGGGCTAGATAGCAATGAAGAGAAACGTGTGATATTGAAAGAGAGTCACTTTTACATCAGTGACGATCGGACCCATGACATCCATTACGTGCAACATTGCTTTTAGTTGTTCTATGATCATGTGATAGCCATGGATATACCATTTTATCGTCATTTGATTTGGTCAGATGGTTGTGCTGGATAGTTCAAGAATGCACGTTTATTTCAATGGTTGTGTTTGTTGCACATAAAATACAAGGTGCCACATACATGGAACTACTTTGAAACAGGTCATGGCAAAGGAGAGCACGATGGTGCTGGTGCATGCATAAAAACTGCCCTTCGAAGGGAAGAGATGAAGTTTACAGGTGCTCTCCTTCGAGACACTTCATCTATAGTCGAATGGTGTGCATCTGTGATGGGAGAACAACCAACAAGGAAAAACCTAGTGTGGAGAATATTCTGGGAGGTGACAAATGTGGACCGATCCCAAACACATCGGGTGAACAAAGTGCATGGAACTCGAGGTTTTCATTCAATTAGAAGCTCAGACAACTCGGCCCTACAAATTTGGACAAGATTGAAGGCTTTCTTTTGCATTTCCTGTAGAATAGATGAATGGGATGATTGTGAGTATACAGATACAGTTGATACATAGGATCGAATGACACTTGGCACTGATTTCAAGGGGGTTAATGAAATAGACCATTTGGAAGATGATCAGACATATATTTCTGCAGACTATGATCACATATCGAATCTCATACAAGCAGGTACAAAAAAGTAAATTAGTAGTACCTAAATCACTACAAGCCCTTACATTGAAAGAAATTTTATTTATGTTACATGCAAGACCTTTTTTAATATTTATGTATTTTCAACCTTTTTTTATTTCCTTTCACAAGTCAGATATATGCAGTGGTTGCCCCAAAAAATAATGAATGGGGTTCTGACTATTGGTTGGCGGGTTTCTTAGAGGGGAAACAAACCCTTCTCGAACCTGTTACAGATGATGAAAATATTGAATACCCAACTGGCTCGATGGTTATAAAAGGGGAGTACCTGACACTAGCAGCACAACAAAAAAGGAAGGGTGGGTATGTATATCAAGATTATAAACCAGGAGCTATTGTATACCACTTCACCAACCTGGTAGTTGGTATAAACATCAAGCTGCGCACAATTTCGAAAGAAAAAAAAGTCACTTGTACAATACTTGCTACCTCATTTAGAGCATGAGAGATCGATGGACACCATCGGCAGCAGAGATGATCCAGATGGCCTACTCGAGTGAGTGCATTGTCAAGTGTTACTAGATTGTCCAGTGTGGCTAGATTGTCAGGTGCATTAAATTTACTGGACAAGTTATAAACACGATCCTACAACCTCAGGCGAGTTATCTATAAATAATGTTTGCAAATTTTCCTTATTTTCTTATGAGAGTACTAATGTTTAGCCTTTCTTGTGCCTAGGATACAAACACTATTTATGGCACATTGGAGGCACCAAGAACAGCCGGTGTCTTTAGACACCACCAAATACAAATCGGAAAATAACATGCTCTCAAGTCAATTTTGTCTTCATCATCTTCATATGCCAAAAGTTCTCTTGTATGTCAAGTTTATGAATATTTATGCCAATTTTTACATATGACCAATAAACCTTAAAACTGGCAATTATCAACAAGTATGATAGTTCTCTTCTAACTTCTTTCAATACCTCATTTTGTTTCTACATCTTAGTCATGCATGCATGTGAAATTCATGTATATGGCATTTTGTTTCATGTATGTGCATAGCCTAGGTATATGGCATTTTGTTTCATGTATGTGCATATAATTTATGTACATGTGTTTCTACATCTTAGTCATGCATGCATGTGAAATTCCACTTGTGATCCATGTTCAACCCTATTCATTTTGTTTCATGTATGTGCATAGCCTAGTTATATGGCATTTTGTTTCATGTATGTGCATAGCCTAGGTATATGGAATTTTGTTTCATGTATGTGTATATAATTCATGCACATGTGTTTCTACATCTTAGTCATGCATGCATGTGAAATTCCACTCGTGATCCATGTTCAACCCTATTCATTTTGTTTCATGTATGTGCATAGCCTAGGTATATGGCATTTTTGTTTCATGTATACATGCATAGCCTATTCATTTTGTTTCATGTATGTGCATAGCCTAGGTACATGATCTAAACCTAGAGAGTTCATAAAACCCTATTTTTTAGTTCCATGTCTCAATTTGTGAACCCTAGTTTTATTATGCGGTGTCTAGTTCATGAAACCCTAGTTGGTTTGTAATTTGTAAGTGTAGCTTAGTAATATTCTTGTTGGAGTATACGTTGGTACAAGAATAATATAGCCTGTGATCTCTAGACACATAGTGTTTTCTTAATGCTGCAACATGTTTTGCGGAGTTGACCCAACAATGCGAGATTGCATTGATGGAAACTGAGCAAAACCCTAGTTTACGAAATGAATGCACAATGAAGTCACTGGGCCATGGAAACACGAAGGAGAGGCTACCTAGAGGTAATCACATGCCAGGAGAGCAACGGAATCGACGGTTCATCGATCCGACCTCTGGTTGCCGGGTTATGTCGAGTTGCAAGTCACATGAAAATACCGTTTAGGGACACTTGGTGACTTTCGGTCCGGGAGCGAAATAACAAATGGAGCGAAAAGATTGCATGCCATTGGCTCCCGATAGTGTGTATGGGAAATGCCGATGTGGGACCGCTGCCAACACTATCTCAGTTGAGTGTTTTGCGGAGTTGACCCAACAATGCGAGATTGCATTGATGGAAACTGAGCAAAACCCTAGTTTACGAAATGAATGCACAATGAAGTCACTGGGCCATGGAAAAATGGAGGGGAGGCTACCTAGAGGTAATCGCATGCCAGGAGAGCAACAAAATCGACTGTTCATCGATCCGACCTCCAGTTTCCGAGTTATGTCGAGTTGCAAGTCGCATGAAAATGTCGTTCAAGGACACTTGGGACACAGGCACATATAAATGGCAGTGCTTTCTTCATCTTTTATTTAATTGTTACAATGGCATCATATGCACCAGGACCACAATTTTGCTTCTTGTAGTTTTACGGTTTACCCAAGGAGCATGATGATTCTTTGATCTCTCTGTTGTGGATGGTAATTTTGTTTAACAGTGTGCCACATGTTGTAACAACATATGGGCTATCAAGTAGCAAGAAGAGCATGGCCTTGATACCACCTGTAACAAACCTTATGGTTGTTACTTGTGAGACAAGAAGTAAAGTAACCATAATGGAAAAGTTTGAAAGGTTGATAATACAAGGCATTATTGTGTGACCCTTAATAAGCTTATAATAATTAATAATGTGTATTCCTAAATCATATCTTAGTTTGTATATTTATAGGGTAAATTACACCCTATTTTGGTAATTAAGAACTATGCTTCATATTATCCATGATTAATGTCCATTAATCGATACGATTTCATGTTGTATGTGAGGAAATGAAATGGATGCATGTCATAATGATGTGCCACATGCTCACATAAGTTATTTTCAAATCTGTTAGATGTAAGTGAAATATATATTGCTTTAATTTGTATTTTAGATTTAGCCCTAATGCTGAAAGTTCATAGTAATAGATCCAGGTAGCCTCAAGGTTGCGATGGAATTTCTGGATTTGCATTGAATGCCATTTTTGGGAAATTCCAACGAATATGATGTGCATTTCCATTTCCCTAGACTGGACTCCCAACACAAACCACATAGGATTTTAAGAGGAAGAGGCATTGGGATACTACAGAGAAGTGTAATTGAAGTTTGATGTAATAAGCTCTTATTTGGACAATTATACAATCATGTCCATCTTCAAAGTTTAATCTAAATCTTCCACATTTGGACTGGTTCCATCAGAGTTGGTAATTGGTCATCATTTGCCCCATTCAAGTCTAACCTAAGCGAAACTTATTGTTGTTGAAACTGTAGTTCTTGAGTACACTAGTCCTCTTCCTCAATCATTTCTCATGTTTGGATTCTTCCAACCAAGTCCTCTTCCTCAATCATTTCTCATGTTTGGATTGGAGGAGAAATACCACTAGACTTAATGAATTATCTCTTGGTTCTTATGGATTGTTGAGGCTAGAAATAAATTGAAGGCTTCTTATTTTTTATGATCGGTGTGATGAATGGATCTTCAAATTGTCAATGGCTTTGAGTTAATAAATAATAGGCTATCTATCATTTATGTGGTTGCTCTCAATTGGAAGTGTAGTTTAGGTCCCCATCTTTGCTCTAGATCATATGTTTTTCGATGCAAAAAAATGAATGAAAATTTGAAGTGATACGCCATAATATATTTGTTTATTAGAAGACAATGGTTGTATTATTGGACCCAACCTAGTTGATAAGGTGAATCCTGTGGGGTAGTAGGAAGTTGTAAGTGATTAAAAAAGGTCTAAGAGATGAGGTTCTTTTGGATTCCATTTCTAAGGAATAGAGTGGCTACTTGGTATTTGATTTAATAGTTGTGAGTAAAAATGAGTGCTAGAGTTGAGTGGGACTAGGAATGTATCATCAATAGTAAGGATGGGTTAGTTGTAGTATGATTGTAAAGATAAACAAGTTTAGGAGGTGAAGAAGGTTTAGGAGAGGAAGGGGCTATGAAAAGTCACTTGTTTGTTCATTAGAAATTAAACTTCTAGATTGGGCTTGTCACTATAAGAAACAACATTCACATCATCATACAGTAAGGCATCTAGAGCCTTCCTTTCTATACCGAACACATTACATTCATTATTTGCAATGCCAACTCTTCTCCAACAAACACAAAGCCATAACCTAAAAACATATTCAAGCATATATCTGCAAGGCATATAATACACATGTCTCCATCCCATATCAAGTCAACCATATATAGGTAAATCTGAACGTTGCTTTATATTATAGATGTACATGTATAATGTTTTCAAAAATGGCATGCCATGGCCATAATACAAAATTGTGGATCATACTGTACATCTGTGTGTACATACAAACAAAAGGGTACATGTATGTATTCCCCCTAAACATGGATTCTATATGTACCCCCCCTATACATGATTTCTATTTATCCCCCTTTTCACTGCCAATGTCAATGGCTAATGAGAAGTTTATCTTTCTTTTGTGGCTGCTCGATGGCGTTCCCCAACGATCCGCAGGAGGACGCATTCTCAATATAGGAGACTGCAGACAAACCAAAATTTGTTACAAGTTAGTTTACCAAGCTATAAAAATAAATACCACATGATGTACATTTGTTCAAATTCCAAGCAAATATAACATTTTTACTTACCATGCGTGTGTAAGTCCTCAGCACTGAAACTGCATGTACTTGGGTGGGGGGGCGTGCAGGGTCATTAGTGGTCCCAATTGGGTGCTCTTTAGGCACCACTAGCTCAGTAGATGCATGCATAAAGTAACATACATGTCAATGTCAGCAAATACAAAGAAAACAAGACATATATACTACATGTACGGACAATGACTCTTTCAAAGAAAGCGAGACATACACGTACCTGGGGGGGGCAGAGGTGGGTCACCAACAACCTTAGTTGGGTGCTCTTCAGGCACCATTGCATCACTAGATACCTGCATAAAGTAACATATGGACCAATGTCAGCAAATACAAAGAAAATGAGACTGTATATAATATGTATGGACGTACAAGGACATTTTCAAAGAAAGAGAGACATGTACACACATACCCGGGGGGGGGAGAGGTGGGTCACCAACAACGTCGATTTGGTTCTCTTCAAGCACCACTGCATCACTAGATGCCTGCATAAAATAACATATGGACCAATGTTAGCAAATACAAAGAAAATGAGACTGTACATATATGTACTATGTATGGACGTACAATGACCTTTTCAAAGAAAGATCTCCACATACACGTACCTACGGGAGGGGGATAGGTGGGTCACCAACAACATCGATTGGGTGCTCTTCAAGCACCATTGCATCACTTGATGCCTGCATAAGGTAACATATATATGTCAATGTCAGCAAATACAAAGATCTAACAAGACTACATATATATACTACATGGACGGAAAATGACTTTTTCAAAGAAAGTGAGACATGTACACGTACCTGGGGGGGAGGAAGAGGTGTTCGGGTACACAGGATACTACCAAAGGACCGAACACCAAGAGCAACCACTTCACACAAACAGATCACAGATCAACACACCGATTTTTTGACATGGTTTAAACCCTCTTGAGGGAAACACTCCACGGCCCCAGCCAAATAGATTCTACGGGACAATTTATTATGCAAAGAAAGAAAGTTACAAATGAGCTTCTCATAATCGATCAACTAAACAATGACCCTCCATGCTCTTTAAATAGAGATCATGGACCAATCGGGTGCTAAGCCACGGATCAAGGTTAGGTTTGATCTAAGAGAAGTTGAGCCGTCAAATCACTCTATGTCAGGAACATATCGTGACCGTCGGATTAAGTATTTACAAATGCATACTAATGCATACTAAAGAAATAAACTATCCCTAACGGATATATTACACAAGTTGATCTTAACTAACTCCTAAGTGTCTAAATATCCTAACATCCCCCCTTAAGAAGAACTTGGGATAAGATTGAAGGATTTACAAAAGTGACACTATTAGGAGAAGGAAGGAGGCATTAGAGCCTATCCCCCCTTAATTACAAGTTCCTGAACTCCTAACATAGATCGAAGTTTAGAAAACTTCGCTTTTGTAAGAGACTTGGTGAAGATGTCTGCAACTTGATCATCTGTAGGGCAAAATAGCACTTCAAGAACACGATCATGAACAATATTTCTGATGAAGTGCATATGTAACTCAATGTGTTTGCTGCGTTGATGTAGAACTATATCTTTGGCAAGTTTGATGGCACTTTGATTGTCACACCAAAGTGGAGTAGGCTGCTGCTGCTCGAATCCAAACTATGAAAGGATCTGTCGAATCCATAAAGCTTCCTAACTGGCATTAATTGCTGCTCTATATTCTGCCTCTGCTGAAGAAAGAGCAAGAGCTTGTTGTTTCTTACAAGCCCAAGTAATAGGTCCAGATCCCAGACTGAAAACATAACCTGCAGTAGACTTTCGATCATCAGGATCGCCGGCCCAATCTGAATCAGTGAAACCAACCAACAAAGGTTTCCCCCCTGTACTGTAATGAATCCCAAACTGAACTATACCTCGAATATATCGAAGTATTCTTTTAGCTACTTTCCAGTGACTTTCATGAGGTGTCTGCATATAACGGGCAACACGACCAACGACAAAGGAAAGGTTAGGACGGGAATGAGTCAAGTATAAGAGACTACCAACAAGCTGACGATACAAGGTGGCATCGACTTCAGGTGAAGTACAAGTGGCAGAAAGTTTGACTCCAGACTGGAAGGGAGAAGGGGCTGGTGTACAATCTTCCATGTGAAAGCGACAAAAAAGGTCACAAGCATAATTAGACTGAGAAAGAAAGATTCCTTCTTTGGTTTGCAGGACTTGGAGACCAAGAAAATAATGCAAATGTCCCAAGTCTGACATTTCAAAATTTTGTTTAAGACTGGATTTCACATGGGTTATAAGCTTAGGGTCACTACCAGTAAGAATAAGGTCATCAACATATATAACAAGTATGATGAGATAGTTTCCTACTTTCTTGGTATAGACATTGGGGTCAGAATGGCATCTAGAAAAACCAGTGTCAAGGAGAAAGTTATCCATTTTGGTATACCAAGCTCTAGGAGCTTGTTTAAGGCCATATAAGGATTTCTTAAGGCGGCAGACAAGGCTAGAGTTATTTTGAACATAGCCAGGAGGTTGTTCCATGTAAATTTCCTCCTGTAAATCACCATGTAAGAAGGCAAATTTGACATCCATTTGATGGACTTCCCAGTTGTGTAAGGCTGCAAGGGAAAGAACAAGGCGGATGGAGTTCATTTTTGCGACGGGAGCAAAGGTTTCATTGTAGTCAATCCCTTCAACTTGGGAAAAACCTTTGGCAACTAACCTTGCCTTAAGTCTTTCAACACTTCCATCTGATGCATACTTAGTTCTGTAGACCCATTTACGTCTGACAAGTTTTCTTCCTTTTGGAAGAGGTACAAGATCCCAAGTATCGTTCGCCATTAAGGAACGATATTCTTCATCCATGGCTGCATCCCAATCTGGATTCCCTGAAGCTTCTGCAAAAGTTTCTGGATCATGATTCTTGGAGACTTGAGCCAAAAGAGAAGAGGCTCGCTGAAACTGAGAACATGTTCGATGTTGATCTCTAGGATCACCTGCAAGATCATCAGCTGCTTCACATGTTGAACGGACCCATCGACGAAGCACTTGTGCTAGTGCAACTGGAGGAACATGAGTAGGCGGAGGTGGATTTTCATCCTCACTGTCATCATCAGAAACTAGAGTTGGAAACCTGTCAAGAAAATTGGAAGAAGAAGAAGAAGGCACAAACGCTGAATCAGGCTCGCAGGCCAAAGATGGCACAATCGCCGAGTTAGGCTCGCAGGCCAAGAGATTTTCATCAAATTTAACATCTCTTCTAATGATTATATCATGAGAATGTGGTTGAACAAGTCTATAACCTTTTACATCTTCAGAATATCCAACAAATATGCACTTTTTGACTTTTAGGCTGCAATGCTTTCCATTTTTCATCCGGAATGTGAGCCCATGCTTCACTACCAAACACACGAAAGTGACTTACATCAGGTTTAGTTTTAATCCAGGCTTCTTCCGGTGTTATACCTTGTAATGCTTTAGTGGGGGTGCGATTAACTATGTAATTTGCACAATTTATGGCTTCAGCCCAAAATTGAAGACTTAGTCCCTTATATTGGATCATACAATTAGCCATTTCTTTTAAAGTGCGGTTCTTCCGCTCAGCTACACCATTTTGTTGTGGTGTATATGGAATAGTGTGATGTTGTTGGATGCCTTGTTCAGTGCAGAAAGTAGTGAACTTTTTGTTAACATATTCTCCTCCATTGTCAGATCTTAACTTAATAATTTGATGACCAGATTGTTTTTCAACAAGGGCCTTGTAGGCCAAGAACATGTTAAATACTTCGCTCTTAAGTTTTAGGAAATAAACCCAAGTGCGTCTGGTGTAATCATCAATGAAAGTTAAGAAATATTTGAAACCAGAAAAGGAAGCAGATGGAAGAGGACCACACAAATCACTATGCACAAGCTCCAAGGGAACCGAGGCGTGCCAAGAGGCACGTTTGTCAAAACTGTCCCGATGATGTTTTTCAAGTACACAACCGGAGCAAACACCATCCCTGCAAGATACCATCGGAAGACCTGTTACCATATTTTCTTTACATAGTTGTTGCAATGAGCGATAATTTAAGTGACCAAATCGCTCATGCCAAAGTTTGTTCAAGTTATCACTATGAGCAACAAAAACTAAAGGGAAAGGTGATGACCCAAAGTTGTTAAACTTGTACAACCTGGTAATATCATCAACAATTTCGGTAGCTAGAACCTGTTGAGGATCTTTAAAATCCTTGATTACAACTTGGTGAGGTGTAAAGGTCACAGTTTTACCTTCACCAGAATGAGTGATCTGATAGACTGATAACAAATTGCAGGAAATTCTTGGAACACATAGTACATCACTAAAATGACCATTATCTGCTGGAACTGTTCCAGCTCCTACAACACTTAGAGATCTATCATCACCAAAAAATATTTGTTTGGTGTTACATTCATGCATAGTAGAAAAGATGGCTTGATCCTTAGCCATATGATAAGATGCTCTAGAATCAATGAGCCATTCATTTGAAGTAGAAGAAGAAGATGCATTATAAGAATAACCAGAAGCACAAAGTGCATGTCCATGAGAGGCAGATTCTGAAGGTTAATCTAGGCTGATGTGGTGCTTCTTCATTGTTGCTTCCAAGGCTGCCATCTTCTTAAAACACTTAGATTCATCATGATTATCTTTCCCACAATAGTTGCAATGACGCTTAGTCTTCTTGCCTTTTGGCTTGGATCCTTTGTCATTTTTTAAAGAAGGAGCTGACTGAGAAGGTTTAGGACCCTTGTTTGACTTATTATTGCGAAAATTTTGTTTCTTGGGAGGCTTGGACTTTTCTTTCTGTTGGGACAATAAGGCTTTCCCAGATGTATCTACATTGTTGATTATTCCAAGATGAATGAGTTTATCTTGTTCTCTAATCAAGGAATCACAAAAGGATTCAAGACTAGGCTCTTGATAGCTAGCTGCATTCAAGGATGCTTTCATGGAGTAAAATGTAGATACAAAAACAGAATATGCAGGTCCAAGTTTGGAAAGAATATGATAAATGCATTGTTTGTCTTCCCTCTCAATCTTACATTCTGCACATAAGAGTTTAAGAGTTTTGTACTTAAATAAATAATCTTGAATGCATGAAAAGTCACTTGGATTTAAAGAAATCAACTCATTTTTGAGTTGGTGACCTCCAATTTCATTGTGTTTACGAAACACAGATTCCAACTTGTCCCAAGCAGCATTAGGTTCATCAATTCCAGATATGTGGAATCGTAAATCAGTAGATATTGACATCCCAATCAATCCACGAGCTTCATCAAATCTATTTGCCCATTTTATTTTCTTATCATCATTAGTGGGTTCTTTTTCTTTCCCTGAGGTAATTCTGAAAAGTCCCCTACTTCGTAGAACATTCTCCATACGAGATTTCCATGAGAAATAGTTGGAACTGTTAAGTAGAATATCACAAGGGGCGGCCATATTTGTAAATTAATGGCTATAAAAGCAGAAACCAATAGTCTGGATGTGAAGAGCTCGAAAAAATAGGCGGTTTAAAAAAAAAACGGCACTGAAAACTGACTCTATATGATGAAGTTATGCTGGAACAAAGAAACTGTTGAAGATGTCCCCAATAGTGACGTGGCAGCTAGAGAATGTCCAGCAAAAAAAAGAACCCCCCTCTTCCCAAGATGAACCTTTTGACAATCACTTTACAAGAAAGTTGCTTTAAGTGAACCACTTTTGTAAAATAAGTGATTTCACTTTTACAATGATATTACTTTTAAATAGTGCAACAATAAATAAAAAAACTTAAGTGACTCACTTGTATTTTTATTTTTTATTATTTAAGTGAGATGCACTTTTACAATAAAGTAACTTGAAAATAGAAATTGCATGCACTTTTTCTTTTAAAAGTAACTTCCTAAGACTTGAACTCAAGACCTATTAAGGAATAAAGCAACTTTGAACCAAGTGAGCTAGATTAAAAGGTATGTAAAATATGGGAATGAGTAAGGGTTTTTTTTTTTTTTTGCTCGGTTTGCGTGCTTGCCCTTTTTCCTGCAAAACACACCACAAATCGAAACAAAACAAAAAAAAATTCACACTTGTGGAGTTAGATCTCGTTAGCTTGCCCGAAAGGTCTACGTTTTCTCTCTGTTTCTGATTTGCCGAGATCGCGCAAGGTGCACGGCAAAGAGCATACGCAGCCGAGAAAAACCCTTTCCATTTATGTTTCTGATTTGCCGAGATCGCTCAAGGTGCACGGCAAAGAGCATACGCAGACGGGAAAGCAAAAATCCGAACCCAAAAAAAAATCTAACAGTAAAAAAATGATGAAATATGAGACTTTTTCTAGAAAATAAAAAAAATGCGTCACTGTAAGATTATACCTTCCGATCTGATGAAATACGCGTTTCTGGAGCAACCGGGAACTGTTTTCGATCAAACAAAAACTATTTCCCAATGGAAACGACGCTCCAGACGCAATGGAATGCCTCCCACAGCCCAAAAATGCACATAAATACTATAACTAGAAACCCTTTCGAGTTTCGGCAATAGCAGTTCAAGATCTAGATCATAACCAGAAGCGGCACTTCATAAAAGCTCTGATACCATGTTCGGGTACACAGGATACTACCAAAGGACCGAACACCAAGAGAAACCACTTCACACAAATAGATCACAGATCAACACACCGATGTTTTGACGTGGTTTAAACCCTCTTGAGGGAAACACTCCACGGCCCCGGCCAAATAGCTTCTACGGGACAATTTATTATGCAAAGAAAGAAAGTTACAAATGAGCTTCTCATAATCGATCAACTAAAAAATGACCCTCCATGCTCTTTAAATAGAGATCATGGACCAATCGGGTGCTAAGCCACGGATCAAGGTTAGGTTTGATCTAAGAGAAGTTGAGCCGTCGGATCACTCTATGTCGGGAACATATCGTGACCGTCGGATTAAGTATTTACAAATGCATACTAATGCATACTAAAGAAACACACTATCCCTAATGGATATATTACACAAGTTGATCTTAACTAACTCCTAAGTGTCTAAATATCCTAACAAGAGGGTCACCGGTGGGTGGAATACTAAACATTGGCCCTACTAGACGGTCAAAAAACCTGACCATAACCAGGCTACGTAACAAAACATACAGATACAATTAGAAAATTTATTTAAATAATTAAACGCATATACATATTTCAAATCATTAAAAGCATATAATTAAAAGCATGTAATGAAAAGAATACTTGAGTCTAGGAATCTTCCTCTACATGGGAGGGACTGACCTGGGATGCCACAAACTCATCGTGCCCACCCTGCATAAAACATATTGTATCGAGTTTAAGACGTATTTAATGTTGCAATCTCTAAATTATAAATATGTAAATTACTCGATGACAAATTAAAAATAAAGTTCTTACAGCTAATGGTGAAGCACCAAAATCATATGCAGCATTGACCACTACATCAATGGCATCAACATCAATGGTCAGATTACATGAATCTGCGGTGTCATTGGACACCAACTGTATATTTGTTCACGTAAATTGTCAGATAATTATTTAAATAGAAATAAATTACGAAACAATTGAAAACTGTGATATAAAACAAAAATTTATATACTATGTAAAGAATGAATGTTACTTACATATCGGAGTAATCCATCGCCCCGAAACTCTGAAGCAGGTCCATAGCATATGCTTCGACATGATGTGCAAGGGTGTGGAATAACCCGATGCTCTAAAGACTCTGTATCACCGGTGCGATGTGTAGCTCTGGTTTGGTCTGGGGACCTAAAAGGTGGATCCTAACTATGAGATGGTCCAACCCCAGATGGGCCAGCCTCAGAAGTGCCAACCCCTTGGCCTACATTGCCTTGGACAGCAGTCCCATGCCGAAGCAATGTATCAGCCAAATCTAATAAGGACTCCTGCGTATCATCAAGAACTGGACCAACTGGAGGATATAACCGAGGGGGGTTTGGTGTGCATGGAGGGCGTCACACACGATTAGGATCGGTCATAGCCCCTTCCCTATCTTGGGGTATCCCATGACCTACACCCTGGAACTCTAAAATGTCAAAATAGTTAACATGTTTCCCCAGGATAAATTCTGCATATAGCTTCCTAAGGAAATAAAACGGGTTGTCTCTATTCCCGTGAGGGTCTTCATCGAAAACCATGTACCAGCAATCCATCCAATTGGCTTTAATATTTGGTTCCATGCACCAGTCTATGGAAATGTGAGGTCGACTGGTGGGTGGAACCAATCCAGTGCTGGGGTCCCGGAATAAAGAAAACAATTGGTCTTTGGTTTTTTTTTAATTTTTTGACATCTTTGTAGCTCAACCCAGTGGAATAGTATTGCCTTTGGGAATCTCTGTACGAGCTAATGTTGTACAGTGCTCCCTGGGCATTGGAAATTATATTTGTTATGGAGTTTAAGGCCTCCGCTAAAGATTGTCTTAAGTGGTCCCCCCCCTAAAGAGTGAGCCAAGGCGTCTCAGTGAACCCAAACGAGCCAAAATATCAGAATTACGGTCGTGTTCCTCCTCCATTGGTGGGTTTGTGTCTGGATTTTGTTTTGGGTTTGGGTTTGTGTCCTGATTTGGGTTTGCGTTTGGGTTTTTGTCTGGGTTTCTACTCTCTGTTAAGAACAAAACAGTTCAATTTCAAAATTTAATTAATCAATTTCATTGTTTGTTTTTTAATACATGTAACAAATTTTATTAAATTGGTTTAAAAAAAAACAAAAACTAGTTTAAATTAACAAACACAATAACGAAAAATTCAAAATGAATTAACAAACTAGTAAATTTCTTGCCACCCCACCTTCCATTTTATCCGAATTGTGAAATGGCTTGCCTCCTCCTTCTCTCAAATGCAAATCGACAGGTGCGTTTTTTTGCCTTCCTGATATCGTCGGTCCTTCACTGTGTAAATTGGGAAAATGAGGCCACAGGCACTGTGATTTATATATATATTTTTTTTTGCATTACAAATCGCACATGCGATATATCGCAAGTGCGTTTTTTAACTTTATAAATGAAATTGCGTTTTTTAATCCTAAATATATATGAATTTGGGACAGAGGGCGCGGGCACTGTGCTTTATTTTTTTTATTTTTTTTCCATTGCAAATCGCACTTGCGATATATCGCAAGTGCGTTATTTAACTCTATTAATCCTAAATATATAATATGAATGAAAATGAGGCCGGGCGGCCACTCTGTTTTAAATTTTTTTGTTTTTTTTTTGCATTATAAATCGCAAGTGCATTTTGTAACTCTATTAATCCTTTAAGATATATATGAAAGAAAATGAGGCCGCGGTCACTTTATTTTATATATATATATTTTTTTTGCATTACAAATCGCACTTGCGATATATCGAGAGTGTGATATATCGAAAGTAGGATATATCTCACATGCGATATATCGCAGCTGCGTTTTTTAATTCTATTAATCATTTTTAATTGGGGATTTCCTTGGACTATTAATCCTCTATATATGAATGAATAAATGATTGGGGATTTCATTGGACCAAGGACAAGGGAGACAAGGGCACATTGAATTCTACAAATCCTTAATTAGTATGTCGAAATCCCATCATTTGAACCTTGATTTTTGCCAATGTATAAGGATTTTCACCCCTTTCTCCTTGACTAGGGAGGGACAATTACAACTTTGTCACTCCTTGCAAGCCTACTAGGGAGTGATAATTACAACATTTTCACGAGCTATGTCTTGCCTTAAGGGAGCGATAACCATGTTTGCACCATTTGAGCTTGGACATCAAGTGAGGCCCTGCATAGCCACCTAGGGATTTCTTTTGCTTGCGATTACAACACTCAACCACTTGAGTTAACCCTCTGGGATTTTGTGTCACAATTTCTCCTTTGCTATTAATGGTATTTATACTATATAAATTTATGGAGCCCCTTTTATCTTCCAATGGTTTACCAAACAATCAACATCCTCATATAAAATTATATTAGATATAGAGTAATTCGAGGAATTCTCTTCTCCTTCATGTTAATTATCGTATGCTTGTGTAGAATACATAATTAATCAAAATAAAGTTTCATCGAAGAAAAGAACTCAAAATACCTTAGGATGTGTATTATAAATTAGTAATGTTCATTATAAGTATTGATTACAAAACATCATTACCAAAATGTGTTATTTTATTTCCATGGAGTTTATTTGTAATTGAATTACCATATTTGTAGTCATCAAATATATTTTCATAAAGAGATCACGTGAGTAATGAGATAAAGATAGAGAATAGTTTTTTTCAAATGTCTAATTTTATATCTTTGTAGGATAGGGGCAAATAGGTTTGAAGGGAGAAAAGGTAATGGTAGAAGAGAGGAAGTGGGTTGCTTATTTTTATGATCTATAATAAGAGATATTAGCCTCCATTTTAATAACTTTAGTTGATATAGTGGGTGCATGGATGGGTGACATGGTGTGGTTGGATAAGCAACGAGAGAGATACATGGAGAAGGGTATGATAGAAGACATCAAAGGAAGAAAAAAAATTAGAGGAGAAGATATCGAAACAAGAAATCAATTTAGTGCACAAATTGTACATGTGACATTAGTTGTAGAAGAGATCCACGGTGCCTTATACAGAAGGATAACATCTCAAATAAAAATGGATATAAGACAAGAAAATTAATGTTTCAAATCATCTGAGAAGAGATGTGACGGCTGCTCTCATTTCGCAAGAAGATGGTTACAATGAGGCTCTCAAGGCCTTTTACAATAAACAGGAATGTCAAAAACCCTAGACATCCAAAAACCTAACCCTAGGAGATGAAGCGCCAAAAGTCATGTGGGCCCCGTTTGGGTAAGTTAGTACATCAACTTCCCAGGGTCGTAACTTTTGCATACAATCTCCGTTTGGGGCGCTCGGTAGCCCGTTGGAAAGGTCTATCCGAGATTTACAACTTTCGACTAGGGACAAATGTATGTTGGAGGAAGCCATTTAGCCCCCCAAATTGCCAAAAAAGGTCGTTTAGGGCCTCAAAATGGCCCCGAAAGTTCAGGACCCGAAAAACTGCTAAAAATAGTACAATACCAAAATTGCCATAAAACTGTTTTGAGCCAGTTGGAAAGGTGGGTGGCCACCAATATCCACCTGGATCAATCCTCCCTCCTTAGGAAGCAATGGTCTCCATTGCGTTGAGTTCCCCCATCAGATGAGGAAATTTCTGCTGAATTTGGCCTTGGGTGAGCCACTTGCCTTGGTGCAGGAGCTGCCCTGCTTTGACAACTCGATAAAGTTGGATCCTTTGATGTCGAGTGCCCTTTATCTGTGTGTCTGCAATATGATCACTGGATGCTTGTTGTAGGCAGTCAGGGTTGAGCTCTATTGGTGTCAACTTCTCTGCTATCTCTGAGGTGTCTAATAGTGGTGGGAAATATGGCCGAAGGAGAGCCACGTTGAAGACTGGATGCAGACCCAGGAAGGGGGGAATGTTGAGCTCAAAAGCATTGTCACCCACCGCCTTGGTGATGGTGTACGGCCCATAACGGAGTGGGAGAAGCTTTCGATGGGGCCCTGTAAGGCGTTCTTTTTGCAAATGCAACCAAACTTTGTCGCCCACATGAAACTTATGTGGCACCCGATGTTGATCATGGCGCTGCTTGTACTTGGAATTAGACTTCTGTAGAATATCCTGGACCTGTTGGCGGATATGCTGGATCCGTTCAATGAACCGGGCGGCTTTGTCAGCTTCTGGGGATGAGTCGGCCGAGGTGGTCGCAAGGGGAAGTGCAACATCCATGGGGCCCAATGGTTGGAATCCCAACCCCACCTGAAAGGGGCTGTGGCCAGTTGAGTTAGGCAAGGCTCGGTTGTAGCTATGTTGGACATAGGGGATACTCTCATCCCATGTGCGGTGGTGTGTTGAATTGTACATGCGCAGGATATGTACGACCATCCGGTTGACGACCTCCGTTTGTCCATCGGTCTGGGGGTGGAAGGCAGTGGATTTGGTGAGCTTGGTATCTAGCAGTGACCAGAGGCTTGACCAGAATGAGCTGAGGAACCAACTGTCACGGTTTGAGATAATGGTCTGTGGGATCCCAAAATGTACCCATACTCATTCAAAGAAGAGCTTGGCAGTGGCTTCTGCTGTGATGTTCTTCTTGCAAGCGGCTAGAATCGCCATCTTGGAAAAGCGATCAACAACCACGAAAACACAGTCGTTTCCCCTCTTGGTGGACGGGAGGCCCGACATGTAGTCCATTGAGATGGATTCCCACGGCCTGTCAGGAGTAGGCAGAGGGGTGTATAGGCCCTTTTTCTTAGTGGTCGGTTTGGCAATAGCGCAAGCGGTGCAGGACCTGATATACTTGCCGACATCTTGTCGAAGTTTCGGCCAGTAGAAATGTTTCTGCAACACTGCCACTGTCTTTTCGACGCCAAAGTGTCCTGCCACCCGACTATAGTGAGCTTCCCAAATCAGTTTCGCACGCTCGCTTGATGGAACGCAGAGATGGCTCAGATGACACAACAACCCGTCCTGAAGATGGAAATTAGCAACCACTGAGTTGGTGCCCAACATTTGATAGGTGGCGGAGAAGTCAGGGTCTGTCTTGTAGAGGTGAGGCCATCCGGAGGTCTCGTGGCCACAAGAGTCTAGCACCGTGGTACGTGCCGCGACTGGAGGTCGACTGAGGCAGTCAGCAACTCGGTTGGTACTCCCTATTTTATATTTGATGTTGAGGTGGAACTGCTGTAAATATGTTGACCACTTCTGATGGCGGTCATTCTGCAACTTTCCTTGGGTCTGCATGAACTGTAGTGGCTTGTGATCAGTGTGGATGACTGTCTCCTTCCCAAGAATGTAATGTCTCCACTGGCGGCAGGCTTGTACAATGGAGTACCTTTCTTTGTCATAGGTAGGGTACTTGCGAACAGCATCCGATAGTGTCTCACTATGATATGCCACGGGGTGGCCGTGTTGAGTGAGAACGGCACCCACAGCATAATCTGAAGCATCTGTCTCGATCTCAAAGGGATGTTGCAGGTTCGGTAATGAGAGTACCGACGATGAGCACAAACGCTTCTTCAAGTCATTGAAGGCTTGTTGTTGGGACAGGCCCCACACAAATTTTTCCTTACCACCACCCCTGGTCACTTGGCTGAGGGCCCATGTGATATGAGAGAATCCCAGCACGAACCGGCGATAGAAATTGGCGAGGCCCAAGACGCTCCGAAGTTTAGTGAGTGTGGTTGGGGCTGGCCAGTCACGGATGACCTGGATCTTGGCTGGATCCACATGCACACCATGTCGATCAACGATGTAGCCTAAGTAATGGACCCTGTCCATGCCGAAGGAGCATTTTTCCAAGTTTGCATATAGTTTGTGCTTCCGCAAGGTGTGCAGAACCTGTTGAATATGCTGCAAGTTTTCCTCCCAAGTCTTGCTGTAGATGAGGATGTCATCCAAATACACCACTACAAAATTGTTGGTGAAAGGTCGTAGGATATCGTCCATCATCCTCATAAAAGTTGCTGGAGCATTTGTCAAACCAAAAGGCATGACCAGCCATTCAAAAAGACCTTCTTTTGACTTGAAGGCAGTCTTCCATACATCTGTCTGTTCTATTGGGACCTGGTGGTAGCCCGAATTCAGATCAATCTTACTGAAGTATTTGGCCCCCGTGAGCTGATCAAGGAGGTCATTGATTCGGGGAATCGGGTACCGATTACGGACTGTGATTTTATTCAGGGCCCGGTAATCAATGCAGAGTCGCCAGGTCCCATCTTTCTTCTGCACCAGCACGATTGGGCTCCCACAAGGTGATGAACTGGGACAGATGTGCCCCTTGTGGAGCAATTCTTGGATCTGCCTCTTGATCTCCTCGTTTTCCAACAGAGAGCGGTGATAGACTGGCCCATTGGGCAGCGGTGCGCCTGGGGTCAGATCGATGGGATGCTTGACCTGGCAGTGCAGAGGTACCCCGGTCGGAGAGGAGAAGATATCTGAGTATCCTTCCACCACCTTATCCACTTGCTTCTGTTGTGTGGATAGATCGGTCGCGGAGGCCCGGGATGTGGCTGCGATCTTTCTTTCACTTTGAGAGCGAATCACGAAGAAGACAAATTTCCCGGTCTGAGAGATGACCTTCCTGCATTGCTTGGCAGAGATCAAGGAAATAGCACTAGGAGGGACTGCCTCGGGTATCCTATACAATTTCCTATTCAAAGAAATAATAACACTACGAGGCCTAGACTCATATACAGCATGACATTTCCATAAATAAGGTTGGCCCAAAAGAACATCTGAAACTTCGAGAGGAGCAACATCACACAATACCTCATCCTTGAAGGGCTTGATGCCGTATGGCAGTCGGCGCTGTTGGCTGACGCAGAGATCGCTTCCTTTGCGGAGCCATCCAATGGTGTAGGGTCGTGGGTGCGGCGTTGTCGGTAGGGCCAGGCGCTTGACGACCTCTGCTGAGATGAGATTCTTCTGGCTACCGCTATCGACGATGAAATGCAGCGGGGTGCCTTTTACCCACATCTGTGAATGGAAGAGGCATTCTCCTTCTTCTGGCTCGTTTGGTTCATCAGGCTGGAGCTTGGTGGTGGCAACGGTGGCACTGGGTTCTGCGTCAATGATCCGTCTTCCCCTTTCTGGTTCGGACTCAGAGTCAGAACCCGCATCTGATTCAGATGCTTTCAATTCAGCCACCAGCGACTGCTTTGAGCGGCAATCAGCAGTGTTATGCCAAGGGCTCTTATGGAAGTCGCACCACTTCCCGGTATCTTTCTTTGTTTTTCCGGTGTCCTTCTTTGCTTGCGGCTTGGACTGGTTGTCCTGATGCTGTCCATCTTTGCTCTGTCCTTTATTCTGTGGGTTGGGGCTGCCCTTTCCTGTCTTTTGCTGTGAAGGGTTCCCAGGCCCAAATTGCCGTGTCTTTTGTTTGAGCTTCTGCTCGATTTTGACAGCATATCGGTAGGCCGCGCCCAAGGAAGAGATGTCCAGAAATTCCATTTCAGTCTGGATGTATCTATGCAAACCACCGCGATACTTGAGCACCAGATGTCGCTATGAATCTTTGATACCCAGCTTGGTGCGCAAGGTATGGAATATATTTGTGAACTCTGGCACTGCTTGGTCTCTTTCTTGTCACAGTGTGGTCCATTTGGTATACAAATCGTCATAACTTCTAACAGGGTAGTATTGTTCCTTAATAGCATCCCTGAAGGATTCCCAGGTGGCCATGACTGAAAATAATGAGCCTTCTTCTGTGTCCTTTTGCTCGCAGAATGTTTCCCACCAATCTTTGACATGGGGAACGACTTTGAGGAGCGCAAAAGTAATCTTTTCTTTATTCGAAAAGTTATGGACAGAAAAATACCCTTCTAGTAGATTCAACCACTTATCTACAGCATCTGCGTCTATCTGTCCTTCAAATATAGGGATATCAAAGTTGATTTGTACCTTGAAGGGGGCGGCGCCTCCACTCGAGGAAGATGCGTCGCTTGTTGGTAGTCGCCGAAGGATTTGCGCGAAATTATCCATCATCTCGTTCCTCTGCTGCGTGAGGGCTTCCTCAAGCAACATTTTGATAGGATCTCCTGTCCCGTCATCTTTCTTTTCTCCTGCCATGAGAGGTCGCTTGGGCGTGCGAGAGCTTTTGTCCTCAAGAGAAACAAGATCGAGACCCAATTCTTTGTACCCTGACCTCGTTGGGGACATGCATTAAGACGACAAGGAGCAGACCGCTCTGATACCACTGATCCGCATTTTATGAGCAGAACGAAATGAATACAGATTATTATCAGATGCTTAACACAAAATAATAGAGATACAGTAAAACTGGTTTTCTATTCAATAAGGAAATAAGCTAGAACTGTAAAATGCAGCGGAAAACAAGCTTGCTGGAATGGTGGCGGCTTATCTCTGAGAAGAGATGTGACGGCTGCTCTCATTTCGCAAGAAGATGGTTACAATGAGGCTCTCAAGGCCTTTTACAATAAACAGGAATGTCAAAAACCCTAGACATCCAAAAACCTAACCCTAGGAGATGAAGCGCCAAAAGTCATGTGGGCCCCGTTTGGGTAAGTTAGTACATCAACTTCCCGGGGTCGTAACTTTTGCATACGATCTCCGTTTGGGGCGCTCGATAGCCCGTTGGAAAGGTCTATCCGAGATTTACAACTTTCAATAGGGACTAAATGTATGCCAGAGGAAACCATTTGGCCCCCCAAATTTCCAAAAAAGGTCATTTAGGGCCTCAAAATGGCCCCGGAAGTTCAGGACCCGAAAAACTGCTAAAAATAGTACAATACCAAAATTGCCATAAAACTGTTTTGAGCCAGTTGGAAAGGTGGGTGGCCACCAATATCCACCTGGATCAATGGTCCCCTCTCTCATAAATCAATTGAATCTCTCTAACTACGCCTTTGCAAGTAAAATTATATGCATAGAGACAAAAAAAATTAGTACAATAAATGAAACTCTAATCATTCAAACAAACAGAGAAAAAAAACAATAAACACAAATGATGGTGAAATAACAAGACCATATGAATCGAACCCTAGTTCGACTACAACTTTGAAATATGGAAGAGATATGGAGGGATTCAATCCTTCTAGATGAATGAGAGGAATTGGGAGTACATATACCATTACAGATCATGATTCCCACTCAGCTCTTTCCATTTATTGATATGACGTGTAGCTTAGTACTACTTCCTGAATACAGCATTGGTAATGCTTATACTTGCTAACAGAGCCTGCTTTATAAGTAATTAACTCGATATTTATAACCTGCTCCTTACTGACTAGAGCTGGCATATCTTAATCTGAGTAATAATAGAATCATTTTCTTACCTGCGATGAGAATCCCCTCCTAAGCATTATAAAAGAGCTAATTTATTATACGAAACCCTTTTATTAATAAACGACCCAGAGGGACTTTCCTGAGGTACGAGGGGAAGGACAATTTAACTAGAGAACATTATACATTTTACTAATAAATCCAATTTTATAGTCACATATCATCGAGGAACATAGGGTGACCATGTAAAGTTGTCATGATGGGACTCTCTTACAAAAAGGCTAGTTATAGTGATCAGAGAGTAGGATGAGTTGAGGAGCCATATGGATGTAGAAGAAAGGTGGGTTACTAAGTTTAGATAGAGCATTGATATTACCATGCCCACTACAAAATAAAATTTAAGATGATCATTGTGAAAGAAAATAAAATTTAAGATCATCCAAATCACAGTTTCGTTATAACGCAAGTGGGATATATCGCACTTGTGATTTATAACTATTAAAAAACGCAAGTCCAATTTATCGCATATGCGATATGGGCTAACTAAGCTTAGCCTCGGTTTTCGGCTCGGGTTTGTTCGAACCTAGCCACAATAATGCATATGCATTATGGATTTCCGTTTCGGAGGTGCGTTTTTTATTTCTATAGTGGCACTAAGAAGTGGAACCAACTTCGTGCGAGCGCCCTATAGTTACATTTATCGAAATAAAAAGGTTGGTTCTCAAGTATCAAAGTTAGAATGTACATCGTTTTACTTAGATTTTCATAATATGCTTATTGCAAAAAATTTGTTGACTTTCTTTCATTTTCTTCCGTGGATCCAGTAGTATGGATTCCATAGCCTAAGTAATTATTAATCTTGTGTATTGATAGTCTGGGTGAATTTGACATACTAAGTTGCAAGATATGTTTAAAGATGTGAACGAATTCATGTGATAAGATGACCAATGTATTGAAATATTATTTTGTTAAATGTTAATATTTTTTTTAACATAAATTGTATTTTCATTTTTAGAACTTCTTATCAATACTAGAATTGTAAGCTTAAAGATGTATTATTGTATGGAATTGCAAGCAGTATTCCTAGGAGTTTAAAATGATTTTATTTAGAAAGCATTATGATTCTTAGATAGGGTTTGTTATATCTTTAAACAAAAATTGATGTGTATCAAGTTAAAAAAATCTTGTTAATAGTAGGAGTTTGATTATAGGAATAAAAGAACCCTAAAATCTTTTTATGGTCGATTGATCATAGGATATTTTGAAAGAGTATCAAAAGATTATCTTCAAATGATGAGTCTCAAATTGAAATGAATCTATATGTAACTAAATTATGATACTAACATGTTTGTTTGTTAGTAGATTTGACCTCAGATTCACAATAAAAATATTGAAGAGTTTACATTCATACATCAGGGTGAATTGAAGATGATGCACAAGTTAATTGAATGAGCATGAGTGTAATGCTATGGAATTAATGTGTTCAATTGTTGAACAATTGAAGCATAGAATTATTTTTTTATATATATATATACTAACATTGCAGGAAGTGATCTTAACTACGACTGATGACATGATCAAATAGGAACGACGATTATAAAACTTATATAGATAAGTTGGGAAAAATCGCACAAGAGTAAGTAATGATTTTCTTTACATTTTATTTGGATTACAGGATCTTATGAATCATGATTGGTGATAAGACTTATGATTGATGATGTGTAATCATCAAAATGCATAGAATATGATAAGGAAAATAGGTGAATACAATTGTTAATATTTTGTTTCTATTATGATGCATGTGCCATACAAGAATTAATAAATGATTGTTACTACGTAAATTTCCTAGACTCAAACGAGAAGGTTTGAGGGGAAACAGAATATTTCTTGGACACAAACGAGAATATTTGAGGGGAAAAAGAATATTTCCTGGACTCAAACGAGAAGGTTTGAGTGGAAAAGAATAATTCTTGTACTCACTTGTAGAAAGGTTGCATTTGCACTCAATTAGTAGCTGTTGCGGGAGAAAAATTCCATAACAAATGTGGTCGCGGTCCCCAAGAAAGTGGAATAGAGCAGGTGGCTCATTGAATGTTACACTGACCCATAATACCTAGGAAATATTTATATCCATTGAATTGAGCGGGTGGCTCACTATGTTTTTCCTTGTGACAATTCTAAAAAGGTGAGAATGCACAAGATATTCGATGAGGGGAATGCTACTAGTGGTTTGCAGAGCAAGACTAACTAGGAATTTATGTTGAGTTACAAAGAGTGTTCTTAACTACAAGTTTTATTCACAAGACCACAAAAACTTGAGGACGAGTTGTGTGTCCAGCAAAGGATTGATGAAGTTATAGACTCATGGAAGAGTGTGATGATCAACAAAATGTTGTTGAAAGATTGTGTTATGACATAACCAATATGAATGATGTGTATTGTAGACTAATGTATGTTTTTATGTGTGAATGTTATGAATGCTATAGTAAGCGAATATGCCCTCAAGGATGAGGATGAATGATAAATGCTAAACATTTATTGACGATGAATGATAAATGCTAAACATTTATTGTTGAAATATTGTGAATTATAATTATGTCATGTTGAAGAATGATGAAAAAATATTGCATGAGCCGTACTATGTAAAGGATATGAATGATAAAAGCATGTGGAAATTACAAAAAGGTGAAGATGACCAAAGCAGAAGAATAGAGCTAGCGAAAGATAACATAAGGATACGAAAGACAAAATGTTGAACACTGAGGATGGTGTTATTCTTAAGGGGAGGAGTATGTAACATCCCACCTAATTTGATCCCTAATATTATTATTCTTGATAAATGTAATTGTATCTATGAAAACGGCCCTGGTGAGGAGCTCAAGGCCAAGGCCCCACCAATGGACCTTGAAAGTAATTGTTGTGATTTATTCTTAAAGTTCTAAAATTGTGACGGACGCAACTAAGCGACGGACCAATGAATCCACTAAAGGGAAAAAGATGAAGGGCAGATAGCCTTCAGAAATCTAACAATAGATGACGAGTATCGTCTTAGTTCCACAGGCACTTAAGGAAAAGTAAGGTTACAGGTAAACCTTAAAAGTTACAAGTGTTGCCATCATAGGTTGGGGAGAACAGTTACTCATCACAATATTCCAATAAGTGATAGAGATTATATATAGTTAGGATAAAGATAACTATGACTTATTAATCGTGAGTAGACCTAAGACAGATCATACAATGGTGATATCCTAACCTCGGTAAAAGGACACCTAGGAAAAGGGTTATAAATATCTAAATACTACATTTATCTTAATTGTAGCAACACTACTAGGATGCTATATATATATATATATATAAATCTATAATTTAAGAGGATAGTGTATTTGACTAGACGCCATATCAGACTATGAGTCATATTATTTAAATAAGCATATAATCTATGCAAAACATATATATATAAGAACTATATATACATGAAATTATTTAATGAAATTTAATAATCTTGTAGATTATATAACACACACATATATATATGATTAGACTTACTGAAAAGGGAAAAATATTGTTTTTAATAAATATATACTGTATATATATTTATTTTTGAATTTTTAAAGTGTTCAATCTACTTGAGGTTTCCTTATTAATGAAAAGATTAAAAAGGGAGAATAAAATATATATATATACAACTTTAAGTGAAGGTTTGTGTTATCAAAATCCTTGCGAGATATTATAGGTATACATATATATGTTATGAAAGTTAAATTAAAAGAATTCTATAAATGATGCGTGCACATCTTCTCTAAAGTATATAAAAACAATAATAAAAATATAGGCATACTCCTATAGCATAACCTAACAAAGAAGTTAACTCTCGGTTTGTTGAAAGGCTTTGTTGGCTGAGAATACAAGGAAAGTTCGACGCCGTCTTGTTTCCCTCGACCATTTGTCTCCTTCCATTATGAGAGTGGGGGACAAACACAATCCCCACTCCACAATCGGTTAGTTCCTGTTTTCTCCATCATTGTAACAGGTCGAGGTGTGAATTTGAGTCTTGTTGAACTTGCCACATGGCGGGGGAACTCTGTTTAAAGTGGGCATTTTAAAAGGAGTTGATTTTTGGACTAAGGGAGTATTATTTTTACACGCTGCCATCCAGCTGGGCATAGAGGATATCCTTATACACTGCCATTTGGTATGGGGGGAAGATAAGTGGAGGACGTTCCCATCGATATGAGGAGAGCAACGTCATGGGGAAGGAAAATGTTTTGGTAGGAGTTGCATGTAGAAGGTAAGGAAAGGATGGCCCCGTAGAAAATCGAATGCCTAGACAGTCAGTTTAAATTTTCTTGTGAAAGTTATATTATCGTATATTATAGAGCAGGAGGGGGACGACCTTATGGCTCAAACCCAACCATGTTTGCCATTTATTTTCTTTTGTCTTTTTTGTCAGGCTTTTGCATGGTCCGGCTTCTGTATGGTCAGCTCTTGCTTTGTTTATTCATTATGTGGTGATGTGTTTTTTTGTAGAGTTTTATGTTTGTGCGGAGACTCTGTTTGCCAAGTTATATTTGTATATCTTGCTAGTAAGAAAGGGAAATAGGACGGCTGCTCCAGCCCCAACCCTATCTCCCTCTTTCTGATCAGAGATTAAGTTTATGTCGGATTGGAAATTTGGGTTAGATAGATACATGCATATCTATAAATGTTCTTTATTTTAGGGTTCTCTATTTTCCATTGTCTAGTTTCCTGAGCTATTATGTTGTGACGCCTAGCAGAGTCAGGCTTGAATCGCATCAAGCGCTCTCCGCTAGTCTGATCTATTTCCACATTCTGTTTTTCTTTCCCATTTGATTTTTGTAATATGAATATGTTTAGGTTGCGTGTAGAAGGTAGGGAAAGGACGGCCCTAATTTAGGTGAGCCTGATCCCAAGTGTAGTAAATAAATTTTGTTTTTGATATATAAATAGGTACATACTTATATATATACTGCGTGAAGTAGGACGAGCCTGGAGAGAGAGAGAGAGAGCGCGAGAGAGAGAGATTTCATTTTGTTCTTCTTGTTAATTTATTTTACTTTTAATAAGCCATACTCTATGACATCGTGAAACTCGATCCCCATCTCCTTGATCTCTGATCTCTGCGTTTCCAGGAAAACTGTGTCTTTTCCTATGCACACACTATTTACCCGACAGAGTCGCTCATGATCTTTGTTTCCTTATAATACTGATAAAATTCTCATCTGTATGTTTATATATATTCTTCCATCCTTGTGCATTAATGATCCATATAACAGGATTTTCAAGAGAAGTATTTATGAATAGTATTAGCTTGGTTGTGGGACAGTTTGGGGAGCCTGAACCTTATACTTTACACATATATTAAATATATACGCGTGGTAAATAAATTTAATACCTATATAATGGTTGTTGAATTAATTGCTCAGTGGATTTCTGGTTGCGTAGATACTTATGTTTTTACCCTGTACATTGCTTGGCTATAGGAAACGTTAAAATCTCTATTTGATCTCTATACTGGGTTGAAAACGTAGTAGGATTTCCAGCTGAAAACCTTTGTTATACTCTATGTTATATTCATGCGTATCTGGATCGATCTTTGTGCTAGGATGTTCCAGCGTGGATCCCGTTGACCTTGTTCCTTTATAGATCTCCAATTCTAGATTAAGGCTGAATCGAGTTATGCCTTTCAACCGAGGTTAAAGGTTTAATTTTGGAATGTAGTTATTTATTTAATCTTATTGACCCTGACTTGACACGGATCTATTTGTTTTGTTAGCACTGTAGTAGGGATATTTACTTAAATTGTATTTTACCTAATTGGATGGTCGTAAAGCCAGAGCGTGGCTGAACCAGAAATGAACTATGATAGTAATGTCTGCAGAAATGTTTTTTTTTTTTCTTTCTAGCTCAATCGTGATGGCTGTAAATCCTGATCTTTGGCTAAGGGTGACATAATATATATTATGTCCTTATATTTTTAATTTCAATAACTGCACTAGATCGCAGATCTAGGTTGATCATGACCATTCTTTTATATGCCTTTGTATTTGTTTATAAAGGGATATCCACTATAGTGAAGACTCGATGAAGTATTATATATATATGTGTATATGTTGATGTATATGTAACTTCAGAATGTATTTCACCTATGTATATTGTACTCCTATAGAGATGGTATTATTCCTCTATACGAAAGTGTCGCCATTTGTATTGACAAGTGTCGCAACTTGCAAGTGATGGGTTATTAGACCACCAAGTGTGGGGTCGGACCTGATTAGTATAGCCATGGGTTATTAGACTGAGTTAGATAAGTCGTCCTTGCTAGGTTATTAGGCAGGTCAGGTCATGTGTAAATAGAGTGCGGAAGGAACTCTATTTGATCATCTCATTATTCACTTCTACACTACTCAAAAAGTGGCGCACTAGTGGAGGAGGAGGTTAGCTGCTAGGAGGACTATCTCTGTGTACTTAGGTTGTATCATTGCTCTTTCTATCTCTGAGGAAGTTATGGGGTTTTTCACCTTTATGGTTTTCCCCAGTGAGACTCTGTGTGTCTATTATCTCATGTGTTTGCTTGGTGTGATTGATATGCATTGTTATACTTGATATGTTGTACATGTTATTCTCTTAGTAAAGATCCTAGAGTATGTTGAATTAATGCTCAAAATCTAACATGGTATCATAGCTAACCTGAGAAGAAGACACTGTGCAGTTGCAGAAACTAGGGTTTCTTGTTTATTGGGTTTCTAACCACATATTTTGGAAAAGCAATATGATAGGTTGACTCTCCTCGGCAAGGTAAATCTTTCTGTCCAATCAGATCTCAATTCTGGGCACTTTTATTTTTGGCCCTAAAAATCAGGGTTTCCACAAAAATAGGAATTTCTGAAATCTAAGACCATAGCTGGAAGCTCCTTGGAAACATCAAAGTTTAGAGCTTTGGATCAAACTTTTTGGTTGGGTGAAGCTCCGGGAAATGCAAACCCTAATTCAGGGTCCTGCCTAGTGAATCCGGGAAGACTAAAAGACATTTATGAAGGGTGAAACTTTGCAGTTTTCAAATTCTGAGTATACCAGGCTGATCATCTCATCAAGGCGCATCTTTCTATCCTTTCAGAAGTTTGAAATTCAAAGTTTGAATTTTTAGGGTTTCTCTGACAAACCCTAATCCGGGACCAGATCCAATTTTCAGCAAATCAAGTGGTAAGACCTAAATCTTCTCTATTTCCATTTGAAGTACTTTTTAAAGATGTCTCACCACACTAAGCTTGAGGATAATCTTGAAGGGGCTGATAACTTCCGAGCATGGAAGTATAGGATTGGGTTAATCTTGGAAGAAAACGAGTTCGACACTTACATAAGTGAAGAGGTCCCTATCCCAGAGAAAGAAGAGGCTAAGGCCTTACACAAAAGGAATTTGGTCAAGGCTAAGAGGATCATTGCTGATTCTATCAAAGACCATCTCATACCACATGTGTCATCTCTAAAGACACCAAAGGAGATGTTTGATTCCCTGACCAAGCTATTCGAAGGGAAGAACATAAATCAAAAGATGACCTTGAGGAATCAATTGAAGAATGTCAAGATCCAAAATGCAGAAACTATGCAGTCTTATTTCTCAAGGGTCTCCCAGATAAAAGAACAACTTGAAGCTGTGGGAGAAGACATAGAAAATGGAGAAGTGGTAATGACCACTCTTAATGGCCTTCCTAGGTCATGGGATTCATTCATCCAAGGAATTTGTGCTAGGAAGAAACTTATCACATTCAGTAGGCTGTGGGAAGAATGCTCACAAGAAGAATCTCGAATTGTAGCTCGAGAAGAGAAGATGGGGATGAAGACCAAGCTCTCACAGTACACTCCAAAAGTCATGGTGACAAAAAGACTCACCATCATGGCAAGAAGGAAACACATCACCATCAAAATCAGAGGGGTAGTCCCAGACCTCAAAGAAACATGTCCTATGTCCATTGCTATACATGTGATGAAAAGGGACACTATTCTAGAGATTGTCCCAGAAATAAGAAAGATGGTTCTCACAATGTTGGCAGCAAGCAACAACCTCTTCACTTCTTGACAAAGTGAAGAGAGATCAGTCCTCTATATGATAAATGAATTAAAAATTATATAGAGCTCCTTCAGAATCTTTGATTCTGAAGGTGCTCTTAATCAAAGAAAAAGTAATTAATGACTCTAAAAGATGATAGGGACTTGATCATCGAACTTGGCTCTCGAATGAAGGATTGATAAGTTTCGTAAATTCTCATTGAAAATTGTTTAAAATATTGAAAAGAGTTTATGTGACTTAAGGGTTTGTGTCAAAGAAATATCATAAAACTCATTGTTTAGGGTATTATTAGTCTCGAGACTAAGTGAATTTGGGAATCTAATATCATAAGTATATCCTATTATAAACTTTGTCAATATCATATTTAATCAATAAATGATGGTTTATATAGGAAGCGTTTCTTATATGATTAATACCCTATGTAGTGATACATACTATAGTGTGTTAATACCATGTTTAAAGGTTTCGACTTAGTGTTGTATATATATATAGTTTGTACATATAAATAAAACAAACACCAAGCTGGCCATTTGATTAATACCTACTCAACCTTAAAACGCAATATATGCTTCTTCACATCACGACGTAATATCATAGAATAATGATGATCGTTGGATGAACTGACCATGCGCTAAATCAACGGTTGAATTGATAAATCTTTGGATCGGTGAGTTGGCATGGAAACGTGGCCTTCACCACTTGACAGACTCGACAATTGTATGCGTTTGGTAAAACCTTGTTGACAGTGTTAATTGCTAACACTCATTACGAACTACGCCATCGTACCTATTAATAATGAACCACTGTCAATAATCAATGATCTTAATAATGGCTATATCAGTTGTCATATCGCTGGTTCGCCAAGTTAAGCAGTCTTCGTATCGCTGTTTCATTAAGTTAAGTAGTGGTCACTACTTGGCAGGGTCAAAACGCAGATAAATTAGCATAAGCCATGGTGTAGCATGAAAGTTGTAATATTTATCACCATCCCGCTAAAATGGTAGGTTCAGAGATTTGATTTCGATCAGATCTCGAGCATGTGAAGTTTTGCCTAGCATGTCGTGTGTGTGGGTACCTATTCCCTCTATTTTCACTTTCCCTTTCATTCCACGGCTAAGTCCAGACAGTGCTGAAGAAACCATGTCTCCTCTGAATTGTTTTGAAATCTCAGGGTATGAAATTATTGAAGCTAATCAGGAGGTTGCCCAGAAATTTGAGAAAATGGGATGGACCCATTTCTTTCAAAGCTTTGATGGTCATCATGTGGAGATTACCAGAATGTTTGCAATGGGTTATAAAAATGACAGGGTGCGAATTGGGGGTGTTGAGTTTGTTATCAATGAAGACAAAATCGTTGAAGCCACGAAACTTCCCCAGGTGGGAGAACGCTGGTTTAAAGGCCTTATGGTGGATAAGAAGAAGTGTTTGGCTTTGTTTACGCCTTTACCAGATAAAACGAAATTGAGAGTAGGCGTGCCTGTAAAGTTTCTCAAGCCCGAGTGGAGAGCTTACTATGAAATCTTGGTAAGATACGTAACCTGTTGTGGACGTTTTTCCCATTTGCATTTGTATCATTTACGGTTGTTGTTAGCAGTTAAGGGTTATAAACTTAATTTGCCCTTCTATCTGTGGCAAAGCCTGAAGAAAATGTCACAATCTGTAAGGAACTTTAATAACCCTGATAATAGTCTGTGTCACCATGGACTGATTAAAATTTTACTGCAATTTCAATTATCCGCAAAAGGTCGGTCGTGGGATGAATTCCTAGTCGATTGTAAATTGGGGCCAACACAACATTGGCCTAATTCATCTCCTCGAGCTCGTAGGAAACGAAAAATTATAGATCCTGAGGATGATAGCTCAGAGGATAATGGACCAGAGGCCATAAGCACGTCTATAGACGTTGAGGTAGATAAAGATGATGATAGGGTTTCAGTTCCTTGCAGTTCTAGGGAAATTTTAAAATGAATCACAACCCGATAATAATGATGGAAACCCTGTAAAATTAAAAGAGGGTTCAGCCGAAGACGAAATTGATAAACCTGCTGAATGTCATAAAATTTCTATGCATAAGCTGAACCATTTGGCTCAGGTTTGTTGTGATAAGGAAGGGTCGAAGGTTGGAAACTTATCATCTTCACGTAGAATCACCAGAAGCATGCATAGTCGTCATTCTACTCCAAGGTATAAGTATGATCCACAAACTTCCAAATCTACTGTTGCCGAACCCGCAGTTGTAGATATTGAGGATGATATTCCGATACCTGTCCCTAGCGCGATGGGTGTAGGGAATTCCACCACTGTCCAGGGAAATGATGTGCCATCAGGTGAAGTTGAGGGTAATCAACTAGAAATAGATGTTGACACTGTACAATTGGAACCATCACACAATCAGCATTGTGATAGTCCTCGTTCTCCTCATGTAGCTAGCGAAGACGAAACCCTACAGCATGTGTTAGGAAATATCTATCAGGATAAAAAAGCAGAGTCTAGAGGAAAACGCAAACAGTATACAGTCTTGTTGGAAGAAGAGAATAAAACGTTCAAGAAAGAATTGTTAGAATGGATTGACAGGTGGAAAAGGGCCAACGTGAAAAAGAATCAATTCAAGAAATCTAAGAAATCCATATTAAAAACGAACCAGATGCTTTTGGAACGAATTGAAAAACAAAATGTCAAAATCATCAGGTTGAAAGCTAAATTGGCCGAAGCTAGAAGAGTAGTCGCTCTTCATAATGAAGCCTAATAGTTCTTTCTCTTGTTGACAGGTAACGATTATTTTGATTTAGCATGTCTGTAAAATCGGAGATTTTACAGGCATGCATTTATAATTTTGTTTTAATATTTCGGTTAACTGTGTTAAATCGTTTCTGATATGATGTATTTGTTGAATTTAATGCAGGAGGGTTTTATCACCGCTTTCTCCCAGGAATGCAGGATATGGTGGATGCGTTGGCATGAAAGTATAGCTGATCTGTTACAAGTTGGTGTATTCTGAATGGCCAAGAATGTTCTGAGATGCCTCGACTCAGGCTAGTCGATTCTATTTTTAGTATTTGGTGTAATTAGATGCTTTTATGGTTAAGTAATTTCCTATAATGTTGCGTGCAACATTTATAGCAGAAACCGACTCTCACTAGTATATGAGTGAAGATTTTTGATGAACTCGAGGGGGATGAAGTGTAGAAGAAAACTTTTTGAAATATATTCTATTGCTAGTATTACTTCAAACTTGAAGCTGAAGCTCTGTTGTGGATAATACTGGATATCTACGAATGATGCTGTGAATGGTATTATTTTGGGGTTACACATATATATATATATATTTCGGTTTGTCATCTTCTGTTTATATGCAAACTCTGTATGCTGTGTCATACTGATGTTTAAACAAATTCTCACTTTGTCGTCTCAAGACTAGTTATTGAATGCATATATCATTCTGGTTTGTTCATTAGTGTGTCCACTATAAACATTAGTTTGAATGATACAACTTTTTGTTTATTTAAAGTTTCATTTATATGTTAATGGTGAATTTTAAATAAACATTATCACAAATTTGAATGACTGTCTTGAACAATAATTATTAATCAGTTCTGGAAATGAAATTTGACTGTGTCTTTTAGGTTGAAACTCAATTCCATTCCTATATAGCAGAGCAATTGTTGTTATAATTTAAACATGTTTGGTTTATATCATACTTCAATTTTCTGTTATAAGATTAATGATTAATCTTAGTTTCAAATCTGCTCTCAGCTGAGATAGGGTTAAATAGGATAGATAGATTAGTTTTAAGATTTATTTTATTTCTAGCATTGTTAAATCATTTTGCATACTGTAATTAGGCTTTTATACTTAGAAAATTTCACAAAAAATTGAAGTCTTTCTTTCCGAAAGCAGCTTTAGGACATTTGTAAATATATAGATAGGATAAACATCAGAATAGGTTAAATTTTGCTAGTTTTGAGGTTTCCTTAAGAAACAAACTAGCTGGTAGCAGGACCATAACCTGCGAGGTCTTGTTAACTTAAACACACCGGATACTGCTTTAAGTTGATTGTGTGGATAAAACCTCTTTATTGGCTCTGATTCATAAAATCAGGCCAACAAATGGCGCTAGAAGGAGGGCCTGAATTAAGTAATGGCAGGTGAAACTAACGAAACATTTCCAACCAGCCAACAATCTTCGGAAATTAGTAGATCACCTCTTAGTGAAACTGTAAGAAATATTCTTGAACGTGATCCTATTACTTCTCCATTTACCCCCGCACAAAGTGCTCAAACTCTAGAAGAATCCAGACATATCCTTACTAGAGCTTACGCAAATCAGTTAGGTATAACTCCAATAGATTATGGTCTTCCTAGACAACAACGACATAACCCACAATTGACCATAGTTACAGAAGATTTGGAAATAACTGATAATACTCCTCAACATCAAGCTGAAAGTTATCAAAGACAGATCACACAAACCAATACCACAAGGAGGTTAATTCCGGGGAGTGGTTCTGATCAGCCACCTTCTCCTCCTGAGTCACCACCTAACAGTCCAAGATCTTCTCATTCTGAGAGTTCTTCTAGTTCTCAAGGCAGTCCAATGGCAGGAAATGGAGGAGGAGGTAATCCTCCACCCCCTCCACCCAATCCACAGCTCCCTTGGTTAAGGGCAGCTGCTGTAGCAATTCCTGGGGTACAACACCCATTACCAAAACATTCAGATAAAATTCTTCCTAAGTTTAACCCAGATGACAAAGAACCAGCAGAGGTGCATATTGATAAATTCATGTTAGCTGTTCAAACCTTAAATGTTCAGCATGAGGATGTTGTCTGTCGATTATTTCCTCTCACTTTTGAGGGAAGAGCCTCTACCTGGTATTTTTCATTAGTACAAGGATCTATTACAAACTGGGAGGAATTTAATAAAGTATTTTTAGATAAATTTGGGGAAGATAAAACACCTGCTCTTTTAGCCCTAGAATTATCTAGAATTAAAATGGAACCCAAAGAAAGGATTAAAGACTTCAATCAAAGGTTTCTAACATTAAAAAATAAAATTCCAATTGCTTCTCAACCACCGGAAGATATAATCATCGAAAATTATACATCAGCCTTACCTAGGAATTCTGGAATGTTTGTTAAGAGAGCTGGAAAAACAACACTGATAGAAACATTTGATGAGGCAATTAAAGTAGAAAAAGATTTTATGTCTTATGAACCAGAAAGGAGTGGTAAAACTGATTCTTTTCCTCGAAAGAAAGTAGAAAGATCTAGTTCAGATAAGGATAAAGCTTTCGATGTGGAACAGCTACAGAATGCTATTCGAACGTTAACTAATGAAGTTATTGGGTTAAAAAAAACTAGTTCTGAAGCTTCCCCTTCTAGGGATTACTTCAGAAATCAATTTAGACCAAACCCAAATGCAAACAATAAGAATGCACCCCCAGATATAGCTGCTAATGAAGAGATCTTTAACACAATTCGAGCTGTTCTCTCTTTATCTGAAACAACTAGTCAAGAGATAAATCAGAACAAAGAGGATGAAGAATCTGAAAATGAAGATGAAGCAGAAGAACCTCAACAAATTAATGGACACTTCTGGGATAATTTTGTGAAAAAACATGAGAACAGAAGCCCACCACCAGGACAACACGCATATAATACACGTAGTAAAGCAATTGCAAATACTCCTGGTGCTTCAAGCTCAACTTCAAACACTGATAATAATAACTCACAACTGAACAAACAAACTCAGTCAAGTAAGGCTACCCAAACCATTCAAAACGCTCCAAAGTTGGATTTACAATATGACATAATTGAAGATTTGAAGAAGACACGTGCAAACATTAGTATGTACGATCTCCTTCAAATCTATCCAATGCCTGGTAATCCTATTATCAATCCTGCGGTAATCACGGTCATCCCTAATACAAAGCAAAATGTTGCTGCAAACAGTTTAGGCAATGATCCAACAGCAACTGATAAAGGGAAAACATCAGCTGATAAAGCTTCTTTGATAGGTAAGAACTCTAAGTCAACTACACCTCCATTCTTACTTACCTTTGAAATTTTTAATAGAAATGTCCACAATTGCATGGTAGATTCAGGAGCATCTTCTAATGTTATGCCTTTATCTGTGTGTAAGAAATTAAATGGCAAATTTGTCCCATCCAATGCACAAATAACTCAATTAGATAGAACAAATGTGAAGGTTGTCGGAGAGATGAAAGATGTCTTAGTTAGGATTGCTTGTAATCCTTCAGTCTATCAAATCATAGACATCGTAATCGCTGATATACCTGATGCATATGGACTGTTCTTAAGTAGGGATTGGTCTCAACAGCTAAATGGTTTCTTTGCCACTGATTGGTCAACCTTGTGGTTACCAAAAAATGGAAAAGCAAATCAGATAAAGATTCAAAGAGAAAGGTACATGAAACATACTGTTACAGAATTACATGATCCTAGTGAACCTGTGTTATTTTCTGATTCCATTATGGGAAACTACATGTATGAGTTAGGTTTTGGAGATTTCAAAGCTGAAAACTCTCTCCTTCCAGTAAACAGCCAGCAATCTGAGATTTCTAATGTAACAATCATTTCTCCTAACTGTTCCCTTAAGGAGACCATTGGTGATGAAAATAATGTAAATATTGTAAATATCATAGAAAGCAAAGTAATTGCACATAATTCTATTTGGACTCTTTATTTCGATGGTGCAAAATCTAAGGAAGGAGCGGGCGCCGGTTGTCTGCTAATAGATCCTCAAGGTAATAAGACTTGTATAGCCTGTAGACTAGAATTTAGTTGTACAAATAATATGGTTGAATATGAAGCTTTGATTCAAGGATTGAAAAAAGCAATCGATTTGGGCATCAAAGAGATTGTGGTCTTTGGTGATTCGGAAATCATCGTTAGACAGGTGCGTAATTCCATTCATTGTTTATCTGAACATTTGCAAAGTTATCAAAAGGAAGTATGGAATCTTATTACATATTTTGATGCATTTAACATAAATTCTGTTCCTAGAAGTCAAAACCAAGAAGCAGACTTATTGGCAAATGTAGCTTCCAAATTGATTCCTTCAGAAAATTTTTCGCCAGAATTCTTTTCTGTTGAATTAATTTTTAGACCTTCCATACCTGATAACATTTTTAATTGGCGTGTGTTTGATAATGATACACAGGTACTGCATTTTCTGACAAACGATGGAATTTTTAAGGATTCAGCGATAGATGAAATCACTCACGACGACAATTTACGAGATTTTTCGGTAATTAATGATTTTTGTTCAGTTGAGAAGGCTTTTGAACAGGTAAAACCAGTCCCCAACTCAGTATTGAGATTAGAAAAGTTTTTCGATCTGCAGGATAAGTTTAAATCAGTTCCAAATTGTAAAACCAATAGCTCTTGCATGAAATATGAAACCATCAATTTGGGAACGGAATCTAATCCCCAAACTATAAACCTAGGAATAGATTGTGATCCTGTAGAAAGAACAGCTTTCATAAAATTATTTAAAGAGTTTAAAGATATATTTGTGTGGACATATGATGACTTAAAAACATTTAATACTCAAGTCATGCAACATATAATTCCAATTAAGCAAGAATCAAAACCTTTTCAGCAGAAATTAAGAAAATATCACCCATCATTAGAACCAACAATAAAAAAGGAATTGAATAAATTGCTAACTGCCAGGATCATTTTTCCTGTCAGACACACTCAGTGGGTAGCAAACTTAGTTCCAGTTAGAAAGAAAAATGGGGATATTCGATTATGTGTCGATTTTAGAAATTTAAATAAATCTTCTGAAAAAGATAACTACCCAGTTCCGCCCATGGAACAAATTCTTCAGAAAGTATCTGGGGCTGAGATACTGTCTCTCCTTGATGGTTTCTCAGGGTACAACCAAATATTAGTCTCCCCGGATGATCAATTAAAAACTGCTTTTAGAACTCCATGGGGAACGTATGCATACCGCAAGATGCCCTTTGGATTAATCAATGCGTGAGCAACATTTCAACGAGCAATGGATATTTCCTTTAGAGGCTTGATTAATCATTCAGTCGTTGTCTATTTGGACGACGTTACTGTCTACTCTAAACATCGCCCTGATCATCTTAGCCATTTGAGAAAAGTGTTTGAACGATGTAGAAAATTTGGAATATCTTTAAATCCTAAGAAAACAATATTTGTTGTTTCAGAAGGTATCTTGTTAGGATGTGTAGTATCAAAACATGGAATCATGATTGATCCGAAAAGAACACAAGCTATTTCAAAGATTACTTTCCCTTCCAGCAAGAAAGGAATGCAGTCATTCTTAGAGAAAATTAATTTTGTCAGGAGATTCATCCCTAGTTTTTCAGAGACTGTTCGTCCTTTGCAGAAAATGATTAAAAAAGATGCTGTGTTTAGTTGGGGACAAATTGAAAAAGAATCTTTCCAGAAAATTTTAGAGGCTATCTCAGAAGCTCCTAGCCTTCTAAGTCCAGATTTTAACAAGGATTTTATATTATATACCTTCACTTCTGATATTGCATATGCAGCAGTGTTAACTCAATTAAACCAACAAATTAATGAGGTTCCAATTTCGTTCATGAGTTCAAATTTCAAAGGTGCTGAACTAAACTATCATGAAGTGGATAAACAAGCTTATGCTGTTTTTAAAGCGGTAAAACATTTTCGTCCTTACTTGTTAAAATCTAAAACGAAAGTAATTGTACCTTATTCTTCAGTAAGAAATTTGTTGGTACAGAAGGATTTAGGAGAAAAAAGGGCACCTTGGATGACAGCTCTCCAAGAGTATGACCTAGAAATCAAACCATCAACAATAGTTAAAGGGCAGGGATTGTGTAAACTAGTTGCTGAAGCTGCTCATTTGTCTGATGATAAAACCGAAATTGTCATTGATGAAGATTTACTTACCAGAGAAATTTATTTTTATCCACCACCTCAAGATTCCTGGTACACAGACATACGAGTACTTCTGGAAACAGGGACTGCCCCTGATTACTTAGATCCAAGGAAGAAAAGAGCACTAAGATTGAAATCTACCCCGTACTTATTAATAGATAATGTCCTTTTTCGAAGAAATTCAGATGGGGTATACCTCCGGTGTTTGGATAAAGATGAAACAGAAACAATTCTGAAAGAATTGCATTCTGGACCAGCAGGAGGTCATTTTGGTGGAGAAACCACAGCCCATAAAATTCTTAGGGCTGGTTATTATTGGCCTACCTTGTTTCGAGATTCTTATACTTTCGTTAGAAGGTGTCAAGAGTGTCAACTTGCCGCAGGAAAAGTTAAGAAATCTGCTTTCCCCTTACAACCTGTTTCAGCTGAAAGACCTTTTCAGCAGTGGGGCATCGATATAATAGGTCCAATAAACCCTCCCTCATCAATGCGACACAAGTACATAATAACTGCAACTGATTATTTCACTCGTTGGGCTGAGGCTTCACCATTAAAGGTTGTGAATACTAATCAAGTTATATTATTTCTGGATTTCTTTATCATAACAAGATTTGGTGTTCCTGATTCTTTGGTTTTTGATAATGCATCATATTTTTCATCAATTGAATTGAGTCAGTTCGCTTTAGAAAAGGGAATAAGAATCAGGTATTCAGCTAATTACCATCCTCATGGGAATGGTCTGGCTGAATCAACAAATAAAAATTTACTGAAAATTCTTAAAAGAACTGTTTCAGTTCACCATAGGAATTGGCATACAGAATTGGTTAATGCTCTCTGGGCAGACAGAGTAACTCCAAAGGTTGCAATAGGTAATTCACCATTTTTCTTAGTGTATGGGACTGAAGCTATTCTCCCACCAAATTTATTTTTACCTTCATTACAGTTAGCTCAGTCTGTCCAAGAAGAAGAATGCCCAGCAATGGAGAAAAGAGTTAATGCATTATTAAAATTAGAAGAAGAAAGAGAACAGTCAAAACAACACTTTAACAAACATCAACAGATTGTTAAGTCGTGGTTTGACCAATCATGTAGTTCTGATCGTGAATTCCAGGTGGGAGACTTGGTCTTAAAATGGGATAAAGCTCATGAAGTTAAGGGTAGTCATACTAAGTTTCAAAAACTTTGGTTAGGCCCCTTTGTTATCTCTGAAAAAATAGGTCCAAGTACCTTTCGATTGCAAACACTTGAAGGTCAGTCCGAGACATTCCCTGTGAATGGACTGATTCTTAAGAAATATTTCTGTTAATAATTGCTGTCTAAATTGTATATATTTATTCGCTGTTTATAAATGGTTTTTATATTTTTGTATATACACTAGCAAACTGTATATGAGTCAATATCTGTCAATATCAAATATTTCAGGTTGTTAAAATTCATGTATATAACTAGTCCTCAAAACAGAAATATGTGATTAACAATTGTAATTAATATATATCAATAAGATCAGTTTTCTCATCAGTCTTGAAAATTTTGACTTGAACTGAAATCTTTTAAAGTTGTTCGGGTTGATCAAAATTTCTTGAGTTTGTGAAAAATCTTCGTTAGTTCTATTTATAAGTGTTTCCCGGATTTTCTTTCATCTGGTTATTTTCTTAAATAAGGGTAGTTTATTATATATCTTTCTCAAAGCCCGTGCTTTTGAAAAAAATTTACAGATTTTTATCATTTGTTTAGAAAACTTTTTGTCATTTGAAGACTGTCTAGCATCTGTTCCAGCTAATAACAAGCTAAAGTGAGAGACGGAAGGTCTCAGTAATGAGCCGGTCTGATCAGAATCATAAATATCTCTGGTATGACATTATTAGGAAACTAGTAATGGCTTTTGGTCTTAAAACCAAGAGATAAGGGGTCTCATCACGAGCCAGCTGATTCATTTTCTGGTGGTATTTATGACTGACATTACTATTTGGTCACCATGCTGGGTAATGATCTCTCATTTTAGTTAAAACAAAATCAATGAAAATCCCAATAAAACATAACTTTTGCCTGAAGAATAGGAGGTCTCAGTAATGAGCCGACCTAATCATGATCATCAGTGTTGCCTGGAATAACTTCATTTCTGATCACCAGGGTGATGGCTTTTGATTTTAAATTAAAAGACAGGAGATCTCATCACGAGTCGGCCTGCTTATTTCAGACAACTCTCGTGAATGATACTATCACATTGGGACATCAAACCTAGGTAGTAGTCTTCAGACAGAATTATCATTTAAAAGAAAAGAACAGCAAAGCAAGAAACAAGAAATTACTAAACCACGGAACAGGTTCTAGATAGTTTTCAGAGGAAAGGTATTCGAGGCTGATGGTAAGATCATCCTTACTAAGAAGCACTGGTTTTGATAATGATATTTGTAAGCTTATCTCTAATCATATGTTCGTTTCAAAAGATGAAAATTTCTGGGTTATACTTACGAATCTGAATAAATAAAGGTTTGATATGAATAAAGGATTTTGATTATCTTTAACAGGTTTCGAAGATTTCGTTTTAATCATCTTGTTTTAAGCAGAGATAACTGGTTCTCCCAGGTCGTCGCCATTTGTTGGCAGCAAGCAACAACCTCTTCACTTCTTGACAAAGTGAAGAGAGATCAGTCCTCTATATGATAAATGAATTAAAAATTATATAGAGCTCCTTCAGAATCTTTGATTCTGAAGGTGCTCTTAATCAAAGAAAAAGTAATTAATGACTCTAAAAGCTGATAGGGACTTGATCATCGAACTTGGCTCTCGAATGAAGGATTGATAAGTTTCGTAAATTCTCATTGAAAATTGTTTAAAATATTGAAAAGAGTTTATGTGACTTAAGGTTTTTTGTCAAAGAAATATCATAAAACTCATTGTTTAGGGTATTATTAGTCTCGAGACTAAGTGAATTTGGGAATCTAATATCATAAGTATATCCTATTATAAACTTTGTCAATATCATATTTAATCAATAAATGATGGTTTATATAGGAAGCGTTTCTTATATGATTAATACCCTATGTAGTGATACATACTATAGTGTGTTAATACCATGTTTAAAGGTTTCGACTTAGTGTTGTATATATATATAGTTTGTACATATAAATAAAACAAACACCAAGCTGGCCATTTGATTAATACCTACTCAACCTTAAAACGCAATATATGCTTCTTCACATCACGACGTAATATCATAGAATAATGATGATCGTTGGATGAACTGACCATGCGCTAAATCAACGGTTGAATTGATAAATCTTTGGATCGGTGAGCTGGCATGGAAACGTGGCCTTCACCACTTGACAGACTCGACAATTGTATGCGTTTGGTAAAACCTTGTTGACAGTGTTAATTGCTAACACTCATTACGAACTACGCCATCGTACCTATTAATAATGAACCACTGTCAATAATCAATGATCTTAATAATGGCTATATCAGTTGTCATATCGCTGGTTCGCCAAGTTAAGCAGTCTTCGTATCGCTGTTTCATTAAGTTAAGTAGTGGTCACTACTTGGCAGGGTCAAAACGCAGATAAATTAGCATAAGCCATGGTGTAGCATGAAAGTTGTAATATTTATCACCATCCCGCTAAAAGGGTAGGTTCAGAGATTTGATTTCGATCAGATCTCGAGCATGTGAATTTTTGCCTAGCATGTCGTGTGTGTGGGTACCTATTCCCTCTATTTTCACTTTCCCTTTCATTCCACGGCTAAGTCCAGACAGTGCTGAAGAAACCATGTCTCCTCTGAATCGTTTTGAAATCTCAGGGTATGAAATTATTGAAGCTAATCAGGAGGTTGCCCAGAAATTTGAGAAAATGGGATGGACCCATTTCTTTCAAAGCTTTGATGGTCATCATGTGGAGATTACCAGAATGTTTGCAATGGGTTATAAAAATGACAGGGTGCGAATTGGGGGTGTTGAGTTTGTTATCAATGAAGACAAAATCGTTGAAGCCACGAAACTTCCCCAGGTGGGAGAACGCTGGTTTAAAGGCCTTATGGTGGATAAGAAGAAGTGTTTGGCTTTGTTTACGCCTTTACCAGATAAAACGAAATTGAGAGTAGGCGTGCCTGTAAAGTTTCTCAAGCCCGAGTGGAGAGCTTACTATGAAATCTTGGTAAGATACGTAACCTGTTGTGGACGTTTTTCCCATTTGCATTTGTATCATTTACGGTTGTTGTTAGCAGTTAAGGGTTATAAACTTAATTTGCCCTTCTATCTGTGGCAAAGCCTGAAGAAAATGTCACAATCTGTAAGGAACTTTAATAACCCTGATAATAGTCTGTGTCACCATGGACTGATTAAAATTTTACTGCAATTTCAATTATCCGCAAAAGGTCAGTCGTGGGATGAATTCCTAGTCGATTGTAAATTGGGGCCAACACAACATTGGCCTAATTCGTCTCCTCGAGCTCGTAGGAAACGAAAAATTATAGATCCTGAGGATGATAGCTCAGAGGATAATGGACCAGAGGCCATAAGCACGTCTATAGACGTTGAGGTAGATAAAGATGATGATAGGGTTTCAGTTCCTTGCAGTTCTAGGGAAATTTTAAAATGAATCACAACCCGATAATAATGATGGAAACCCTGTAAAATTAAAAGAGGGTTCAGCCGAAGACGAAATTGATAAACCTGCTGAATGTCATAAAATTTCTATGCATAAGCTGAACCATTTGGCTCAGGTTTGTTGTGATAAGGAAGGGTCGAAGGTTGGAAACTTATCATCTTCACGTAGAATCACCAGAAGCATGCATAGTCGTCATTCTACTCCAAGGTATAAGTATGATCCACAAACTTCCAAATCTACTGTTGCCGAACCCGCAGTTGTAGATATTGAGGATGATATTCCGATACCTGTCCCTAGCGCGATGGGTGTAGGGAATTCCACCACTGTCCAGGGAAATGATGTGCCATCAGGTGAAGTTGAGGGTAATCAACTAGAAATAGATGTTGACACTGTACAATTGGAACCATCACACAATCAGCATTGTGATAGTCCTCGTTCTCCTCATGTAGCTAGCGAAGACGAAACCCTACAGCATGTGTTAGGAAATATCTATCAGGATAAAAAAGCAGAGTCTAGAGGAAAACGCAAACAGTATACAGTCTTGTTGGAAGAAGAGAATAAAACGTTCAAGAAAGAATTGTTAGAATGGATTGACAGGTGGAAAAGGGCCAACGTGAAAAAGAATCAATTCAAGAAATCTAAGAAATCCATATTAAAAACGAACCAGATGCTTTTGGAACGAATTGAAAAACAAAATGTCAAAATCATCAGGTTGAAAGCTAAATTGGCCGAAGCTAGAAGAGTAGTCGCTCTTCATAATGAAGCCTAATAGTTCTTTCTCTTGTTGACAGGTAACGATTATTTTGATTTAGCATGTCTGTAAAATCGGAGATTTTACAGGCATGCATTTATAATTTTGTTTTAATATTTCGGTTAACTGTGTTAAATCGTTTCTGATATGATGTATTTGTTGAATTTAATGCAAGAGGGTTTTATCACCGCTTTCTCCCAGGAATGCAGGATATGGTGGATGCGTTGGCATGAAAGTATAGCTGATCTGTTACAAGTTGGTGTATTCTGAATGGCCAAGAATGTTCTGAGATGCCTCGACTCAGGCTAGTCGATTCTATTTTTAGTATTTGGTGTAATTAGATGCTTTTATGGTTAAGTAATTTCCTATAATGTTGCGTGCAACATTTATAGCAGAAACCGACTCTCACTAGTATATGAGTGAAGATTTTTGATGAACTCGAGGGGGATGAAGTGTAGAAGAAAACTTTTTGAAATATATTCTATTGCTAGTATTACTTCAAACTTGAAGCTGAAGCTCTGTTGTGGATAATACTGGATATCTACGAATGATGCTGTGAATGGTATTATTTTTGGGTTACACATATATATATATATTTCGGTTTGTCATCTTCTGTTTATATGCAAACTCTGTATGCTGTGTCATACTGATGTTTAAACAAATTCTCACTTTGTCGTCTCAAGACTAGTTATTGAATGCATATATCATTCTGGTTTGTTCATTAGTGTGTCCACTATAAACATTAGTTTGAATGATACAACTTTTTGTTTATTTAAAGTTTCATTTATATGTTAATGGTGAATTTTAAATAAACATTATCACAAATTTGAATGACTGTCTTGAACAATAATTATTAATCAGTTCTGGAAATGAAATTTGACTGTGTCTTTTAGGTTGAAACTCAATTCCATTCCTATATAGCAGAGCAATTGTTGTTATAATTTAAACATGTTTGGTTTATATCATACTTCAATTTTCTGTTATAAGATTAATGATTAATCTTAGTTTCAAATCTGCTCTCAGCTGAGATAGGGTTAAATAGGATAGATAGATTAGTTTTAAGATTTATTTTATTTCTAGCATTGTTAAATCATTTTGCATACTGTAATTAGGCTTTTATACTTAGAAAATTTCACAAAAAATTGAAGTCTTTCTTTCCGAAAGCAGCTTTAGGACATTTGTAAATATATAGATAGGATAAACATCAGAATAGGTTAAATTTTGCTAGTTTTGAGGTTTCCTTAAGAAACAAACTAGCTGGTAGCAGGACCATAACCTGCGAGGTCTTGTTAACTTAAACACACCGGATACTGCTTTAAGTTGATTGTGTGGATAAAACCTCTTTATTGGCTCTGATTCATAAAATCAGGCCAACACACAAGAAGAAGAACTTCAAAAGAAGACATCATGCTCATGCTGCAGAGATGATGAACCTCCCAGGAAGAGGGCTAGAGAAGATAGTGAAGATTCTTCAAGTGATGAAGAATATGTTTTGATTTCTGCTCTCATTGGAACCATTACTCATGGAAGTAATGATTGGATTATAGATAGTGGGGCTTCTAAACACATGACAGGATTCAAGGAATCCTTTATGAACCTATCTAAACATGAATCACCCCACAAGGTGAAACTTGGGGATGACTACGAATATCCAATAAAAGGAAGTGGTGAAGCCTCCTATAAGCTAGACTCTGGAAAGTCTATGAAGATGAAAGATGTACTATATGTTCCAGGTCTTAAGAAAAATCTACTCTCCATATCTGCATTGGATGCAAAAGGCATGAGGGTTGCATTTGTATATGGCCAAGTCCTAATGTGACCAAAGGGTAAGACTATAGATGATGCAGTGGTGATTGGAGAGCAAGAGGGAGGATTATACGAATTGAAGTGCCAACCATAACAAGCCATGGTCCATGATTCAGTAGAGCCAAGTGAACTTTGGCATAGAAGGCTTGCACACATGCACTATAGGGAATTACCAATTGCAAGCAAAGCAGTAGAAGGTCTTCCTGAAATCCAGAAAAAGCATGAAGGCATTTGCAAAGGTTGTGCAAAGGGAAAGAACACAAAGAAGACATTTCCAAGCAGTGAAAGCAAGGCAAAAAGAATCTTGGAAATCATCCACTCTGATGTATGCGTTCCGATGTCATCTAGTTCTCTGAGTGGGTATGTATACTATGTTTCCTTCATTGATGATTTATCTAGGAAGACTTGGGTTTACTTCTTGAAGAACAAAGATGAAGTGTTTGACAAGTTCAAAGAATTCAAAACCTTGATAGAAAACCAAACTAACATGAAGATCAAGATATTCAGATCCAACAATGGCAGAGAATTCACTTCAGGAGACTTCAAGAAGCTATGCAGTGATTCAGGGATTAAGAGGGAGTTGACTACTCCTTACAATCCACAACAGAATGGGGTTTCCGAAAGGAAGAATAGAACAATCATGGAAGCAGCTAGGGAAATGCTTCATGACCAAGATCTACCTATGCACTTATGGGCTGAAGTAGCCAGGACAACTGTATATGTGTAGAACAGAACACCTCATAAGATACTTGACAACAAAACATCAGAAGAAGTGTTCACTGGTAAGAAACCAGAAGTTAGCCATCTTAGAATATTTGGTTGTCCAGTATACACTTACATCCCAAAAGAAAAGAGGAAAGTTAGATCCTTTAGGAAAGAAGGGCATATTCGTGGGTTATAGTGAAAGATCGAAGGCTTACAGAATCTACTTCCCAGGATTCAAGAAGATTGATATCAGTAGGGATGTAACATTTGATGAAAGCTCAACATACCTCAAATCAAGAAAAACACTAGTTGAAGATAATGAAGAACCCAGAATATCCAGAACTCAAGACACCACCATGAATGAAGCAGTTCCTGAAGAAGATCTTGAAATGGAAGATCCACAACGACTTGTAGATCCACCCTGTGAGAAGAACTCTCACAAGAGGAAACTAGCATGGGCTAGAGAGCTCATTCAAGATGCAGAAAGGTTTGGCATTCCAGAAGAGGAACACAGAGAAAGAAAAAAGGACAAGATCACATACCAGCTATGTTGCTTTACTCTGTGACATAATGAACAAAGAACCTTCCAGTTATGAAGAAGCAATAGAAAAGAAAGAATGGAAGGATGCCATGGTCGAGGAATACCAGTCGATCATGAAGAATGATGTGGTCCCAAGACCAGATGGGAAGTCTGTGATGACTTCCAAGTGGATCTATAAGATCAAGCATGCTGCAGATGGCAGCATAGAGAACAATAAGGAAAGGTTTGTAGCTCGTGGCTTCTCCCATAAAGAAGGGATTGATTATGAAGAGACCTTTGCTCATGTGGCCAGATACACTTCCATTAGATCAGTACTTGCTCTGGCTGCAGTGATGAAATGGAAGGTACACCAGATGGATGTCAAGACAGCCTTCTTGAATGGTGTAGTCGAAGAGGAAGTGTATGTGGAGCATCCACTCGGGTTTGAGACACATGACCGAGAGTCCCATGTGTGCAAACTGAAGAAAGCCCTGTATGGTTTGAAACAGGTACCCAGGACCTGGTATGGCAGGATAGATGGCTTCCTATCCAGTTTGGGCTTTACCAAGAATAAAGTGGATTCCAACCTTTACTACAAGGTTGAGGAAGGAAATGCAGTGATACTACTATTGTATGTGGATGACCTGTTTGTAACAGGTGATGATAGATTGATTGCTGACACGAAGAGGAAGCTTGCTTCCGAGTTCGAGATGAAGGACTTGGGTATGATGCACTACTTTCTTGGTATGGAGGTGTGGCAGAGTGCAGATGGAATCTCCCTTGGACAAGGGAAGTAAGCAGTAGAGATCCTGAAGAGGTTCGGGATGATGGAATGCAAGGCCATGGCCACACCTATGGCATCAAACCTGAAGCTTCTATGTGATGCTTCATCTAAGCCAGTTGACGCTACGATGTATCGTCAGATGATTGGGTCCTTGATGTACCTGACGAATACAAGACCAGATATCTACTTTGCAGTGAACACCTTGAGCCAATACTTGACAGATCCGAGACATGTTCACCTGATAGCTTCAAAGCATATTCTGAGGTACCTAAAGGGTACAGTTGACTATGAGCTCAAGTATGAGGCGAATCAAAAGTTTAACCTGGAGAGTTATGTTGATTCCGATTGGGCAGGAAGTGCCATTGATCGGAAGAGCACTTCGGGGTGCTGCTTCAATATGGGATCCGGCATGATCTCTTGGTTTAGCAGGAAGCAGTCCTATGTGGCACTGAGTACATTCGAAGCAGAGTATGTCGCAGCTTGTTCGGCTAGTTGTGAGGTAGTATGGCTTAGGAAGATACTGTCTGATTTGTTTGATCTCCAGCTGAGTGCTACTTGTATATATTGTGACAACCAGAGTTGTGTGAAGTTGTCGGAGAACCCAGTGTTCCATGACAAGTCGAAGCAAATTGAGATCAAGTATCACTATATCAGGGATATGGTGCAAAGAGGAGCAATGAAGCTCTTGTATGTTGCGATGGACGAGCAGATAGTCGATGTGTTGACCAAGCCGCTGGCTAGAGTGAAGTTTGAATACTTCAGAGGGATACTTGGTGTACTTCAGGTCGAGATACCTTCCAAGGGGAAGTGATGAGTCCAGAGACATAGATGCACACGAGCCATTCTCACATAGTGGTAGGAAAGTCCTCCTATGGTGTAGATGTAAGGGCTGGAGCCATTCTCACATAGTGGTAGGAAAGTCCTCCTATGGTGTAGATGTAAGGGTTGGGGCCATTCTTACATGGTGGTAGGAAATTCCTCCCATGGTAATATGTAAGGGCTGGGGCCATTCTTACATGGTGGTAGGAAATTCCTCCCATGGTAATATGTAAGCGTTGGGTGTGGCTTTTCCGACATCATCAAAGGAAAGTCCTTCCATGGTCGTGATGTAATTGTTGTAGCTGTTCCAGCATGGTCAGAGGAAATTCCTTCCATGGTCGTGATGTAATTGTTGTAGCCGTTCCAACATGGTCAAAGGAAAGTCCTTCCATGGTTGTCGATGTAAGTGCTGTGAGCCTTTTCTGGATGGTCAGAGGAAATTCCTTCCATGCAAGTGAGTGTAAGTGCTAAGCCTTTCCCAAATGGTTAGAGGAAAGTCCTTCCATGCCGATGACTATAAGTGTTGTGTGTGTGCATCTGGGTTGTGCTCCGTGGATGATAACGATGATCTGAAGACGATGATGTGACAGTATGGTACACAGGTTTTGAAGAGGCATATGATCAATCCTGATATGCTCTTCCAGGTTTTGCAGAGGCAATGTAATCATTCCTGGGAGATCTTGCAGGTTTTGCAGAGGCAGTGTAATCATTCTTGAGGTGTACCTACTTGGTGGCTTGCTCGCAGAGATGTTGAAGACCTACATGGAGGCTAGGCCTACATCCAGCATGAAAAATGGCTGGCTCTGTAGATGATGAAGACCTGTAGGTGGTGGGCCTACATCCAGTATGAAAAAGGACTGGCTCTGTAGAACTTCCTATGACGAGTAGATTGGAGATTGATTGAGATAGCAGCAGCAGTGACGATGATCCAGAGAAGAAGACTTGTGCTAGTAGATCTGTGTCAATAAATACCTTTGGAGTTAAGAGGGAGTGTTGATGTATATGTAAATTCAGAATGTATTTCACCTATGTATATTGTACTCCTATAGAGATGGTATTATTCCTCTATACGGAAGTGTCGTCATTTGTATGGACAAGTGTCGCAACTTGCAAGGGATGGGTTATTAGACCACCAAGTGTGGGGTCAGCCCTGATTAGCATAACCATGGGTTATTAGACTGAGTTAGACAAGTCGGCCCTGCTAGGTTATTAGGCAAGTCAGGTCATGTATAAATAGAGTGCGGGAGGCACTCTATTTGATCATCTCATTATTCACTTCTACACTACTCGGGAAGTGGCACACTAGTGGAGGAGGAGGTTTAGCTACTAGGAGGACTATCTCTATGTACTTGGGTTGTATCATTGCTCTTTCTATCTCTGAGGAAGTTGTGGGGTTTTTCACCTTTATGGTTTTCCCCAGTGAAACTATGTGTGTCTATTGTCTCATGTGATTGCTTGGTGTGATTGATATGCATTGTTATACCTGATATGCTGTACATGTTATTCTCTCAGTAAATATCCTAGAGTATGTTGAATAAATGCTCAAAATCTAACAATATACACATACACTGTATTCTCCTTTAAAGGAAAAAGGTGGTAGAAGCCTTTGTAGTTCCCTTTTTGGTTCAAAATATTTATATATTTACATGCTTTAACCTTTGTTACCCAATCTGTAACTCAACAAATCTAACTCTTTAGGTTTGACTTTAGAATAAACCTTATTTTGTTAGTTAAATGGAAAACCCCAGGTATATGTTGGTATGTTTAAAGTTTCACTAGTGGATGTCAACCTTGTTAAGATAAAGTATAAAGAAAAGATCTTGTTGGATCTCTATGAGAGAATATTTGAAAAGGAGAGAAGATTATTTGAAACAACAGAGTTGCAAGTTGTAAATCCTTTTATTTTGATTAATAACTTAGATATGACTCTCCCTCCCTTTGTGGACACAGCCCGAGTTCGGGTGAACCACGTTAAAATGGTCTTTCTCTGATGTGTACTTGATGTATTTTATCTCCTTAGTATTCAGGATGGTTTTGTTGTTTATGAAATGTATAAATGAATATTTTGTAACAATGAGTCCCTTAGTGAATATAACTCATTGTCATTCAAAGATTTGTTTATATGATGATATATTTAGATGTATATTAATGATTTATTTTCTAGCAATTAAGTTATCACTAATGGGAAAGGCTTTCATGGCGACGATCAAGATAAAATTTGAGTAGAATTAAATGTTATTCAGATTAATGAACATGCATGCTCAATATTCTTGATTGATAATTAATCAATATTATGTTAGTATATTTTTTATTAAACGTATTTTTATGTAAATTTTGAAAAATTCACCAAAATTATTAATTCAAAAAATTGGGTTTGTGACATATGGTATCAGAGCGCTAGGTTACAGCACTCAGTCCTAATGGGTTCAACATAGAATGAGTAAACCATGAAGGTTGATAAACTAATGAATTGAGTTGTTTTGTTTTTGGATGCATGGACTCGAATGGACGAGGGAGTAATGTTATCCGAGTTAAAACTTCAAGTTTCCTCCAAAAGAGTAAAGATAAGTATTTTATCCTCATAAAATTGTGATTCAGGTATCTTATTTTGTCATAGTTTTCCTTGCTAGATACAAGATGTAGATACTGACATTATCGTAGGGTATTGTTAAGAAAATTGGTATTTTGATAAAATGATTTCAGTATATGTGCAAATGGTTACAAGATTTATATAAGGTAGAAATTACTCATGCTTAGTTGATTTTATTTATTGATACAAGTATGTGAGCAATGTACTTCCATTTAAAATCTATGATAGTGAACACATACATAATACTTTAAATCAAATACTATGATGACTTCTTGCTTAAAGGAATGAGTCATTAATTATCGAAGTAATTAGATTTGTTACAAATGGCACAATCAATGTTAGCTTGAAAAGCACATTCTAGGAAATAGTCATAAGGATCAAACTAGATGAAGTATGTACAAAGAAATACTAGTATGTAAATATCTCATACGAAGGATGTATCAATATAGATGATCTTATATGTCTTTTCTGATATTAATGTGAAATGTGTGATTTTTGTATCGTGATTGAAAAACTTGTTAAAAGAGAATAGAAGCATCATAAATCTTTTTGTTGATTGTTGATTCATAAATTGATGTCATTTTGTAAAATCCCAAGTCTAAGAAATAGATAAAGATATGGAAAACTTTGGCGAAATATATTATTACATTGATTATGAATAGTGTTCTTGACATTTCAAAATTTCATAGTAATATCAAGAAGATCCTCCTTATAGTTGTTGTTATAAGAATTACTATGTACACTACCTATGAGCTTCATTAGATTAGAGAGTCGTATTATCAATTTACTCCAAAGAAGCTTGTTAAATTATGCAAAGTCACAGGAAAATATTCAATTATCATAGCTACAATTTATTTAGGATTCATGGTTGTTGTATATTCTTTTACCAGTTTTCATGGAATGCTATATCAGAAAATATAGCATCGTAGATGAAGTTATAGTTACATTTATCGAAATAAAAAGGTTGGTTCTCAAGTATCAAAGTTAGATTGTACATCGTTTTACTTAGATTTTCGTAATATGGTTATTGCAAAAATTTTGTTGAATTTCTTTCATTTTCTTCCGTGGATCCAGTAGTATGGAGTCCATACCCTAAGTAATTATTAATATTGTGTATTGATAGTCTGGATGAATTTGACATACTGGGTTGCAAGATATGCTTAAAGACGTGAATGAATTCATGTGATAAGATGACCGATGTATTGAAATATTATTTCGTTAAATGTTAATATTTGTTTTAACATAAATTGTATTTTCATTTTTAGAACTTCTTCTCAATACTAGAATTGTAAGCTTAAAGATGTATTATTGTATGGAATTGCAAGCAGTATTCCTAGGAGTTTAAGATGATTTTATTTAGAAACCATTATGATTCTTAGATAGGGTTTGTTATATCTTTAACCAAAGATTGATGTGTATAAAGTTAAAAAAATCTTGTTAATAGTAGGAGTTTGATTATAGGAATAAAAGAATCCAAAAATCTTGTTATGGTCGATAGATCATAGCATATTTTGAAAGAGTATCAAAAGATTATCTTTAGATGATGAGTCTCAAATTGAAATGAATCTATATGTAACTAAATTATGATACTAACATGTTTGTTTGTTAGTAGATTTGACCTCAGATTCACAATAAAAATATTGAAGAGTTTGAATTCATACATCAGGGTGAATTGAAGATGATGTGCAAGTTAATTGAATGAGCATGAGTGTAATGCTATGGAATTAATGCGTTCAATTGTTGAACAATTGAAGCATATAAATAATTTTTTTTTATCTATACTAACATTTCAGGAAGTGATCTTAACTACGACTGATGACATGATCAAAGAGGAACGATGATTATAAAACTTATATAGATAATTGGGAAAAATCTCACAAGAGTAAGTAATGATTTACTTTACATTTTATTTGGAATACAGGATCTTATGAATCATGATTGGTGATAAGACTTATGATTGATGATGTGTAATCATCAAAATGCATAGAATATGATAAGGAAAATAGGTGAATACAATTGTTAATATTTTGTTGCTATTATGATGCATGTGGCATACAAGAATTAATAAATGATTGTTACTACGTAAATTTCCTAGACTCAAACGAGAAGGTTTGAGGGGAAACATAATATTTCCTAGACTCAAATGAGAAGGTTTGAGTGGAAAAGAATAATTCTTGTACTCACTTGTAGAAAGGTTGCATTTGCCCTCAATTAGTATCCGTTGCGGGAGGCATCTTCCCTAACAAATGTGTTCGTGTTCCCCAAGAAAGTGGAATAGAGCAGGTGGCTCATTGAATGTTATACTGACCCATAATACCTATGAAATATATATATCCATCGAATTGAGCGGGTGGCTCACTGTGTTTTTCCTTGTGACAATTCTAAAAAGGTGAGAATGCACAAGAGATTTGATGAGGGGAATGCTACTAGTGGTGTGCAGAGTAAGACTGACCAGGAATTTCTGCGGAGTTACAGAGAGTGTTCTTAACTACAAGTTTTATTCACAAGACCACAAAAACTCGAGGACGAGTTGTGTGTCGAGCAAAGGATTGTTGAAGTTATTTAATGAAATTTAATGAAATTTAATAATCTTGTAGATTATAACATATATATATATATAGATAGATAGATAGATAGATAGATAGATAGATAGATAGATAGATATATGAATACATATATATGATTAGACTTACTAAAAAGGGAAAAATATTGTTTTTAATAAATATATACAGTATATATATTCTTTTTGAATTTCTAAAGTGTTCAATCTACTTGAGGTTTCCTTATTAATGAAAAGATTAAAAAGGGAGAATAGAATCTTTTTATATATATATACAACTTTAAGTGAAGGTTTGTGTTATCAAAATCCTAGTAAGATATTATAGTTATAGATATTTATCTTATGAAAGTTAAATTAAAAGAATTCTATAAATGATGTGTGCACAACTTCTCTAAAGTATATAAACACAATAATAAAAATATAGGCATACTCCTATAGCATAACCAAAATGGATAAGTTAACTCTCGGTTTGTTGAAAGGCTTTGTTGGCTGAGAATACAAGGAAATTTCGACGCCATCTTGTTTCCCTCGACCGTTTGTCTCCTTCGATTATGAGAGTGGGGGACAAACACAATCCCCACTCCACAATCAGTTAGCTCCTGTTTGCTCCATCATTGTAACAGGTCGAGGTGTGAATTTGAGTCTTGTTGAGGTTGCCACATGGCGGGGGAACTTTGTTTAAAGTGGGCATTTTAAAAGGAGTTGATTTTTGGACTGAGGGAGTATTATTTTTACATGCTGCCATCCAGCTGGGGATAGAGGATATCTTGATATGCTGTCATTTGGTATGGGGGAGAAGATAAGTGTAGAATGATTCCATTGATATGAGGAGAGCATCGTCATGGGGAAGGAAAATGTTTTGGTAGGAGTTGCATGTAGAAGGTAAGGAAAGGACGGCCCCGTAGAAAATCGAATGCTTAGACAATCAGTTTCTATTTTCTTGTGAAAGTTATATTATCGTATATTATAGCGCAGGAAGAGAACGGCCTTATGGTTCAAACCAAACCATGTTTGCCATTTATTTTCTTTTGTCTTTGTTGTCATGCTTTTGGATGGTCCGGCCTCTGTATGGTCAGCTCTTGCTTTGTTTATTCATTATGTGGTGATGCGTTTCTGTGTAGATTTTTATGTTTGTGTTGAGGTTTTGTTTGACAAGTTATATTTGTATATCTTGCTAGTAAGCAAGGGAAATAGGACGGCTGCTCCAGCCCAAACCTTGTCTCCCTCTTTCTGATCAGAGTTTTAGTTTATGCCAAATCAGAAATTTGGGTTAGATAGATACATGCATATCTATACATGTTCTTTACTTTAGTGTTTAGTGTCTAATTTCCTGAGCTATTATGTTGTGACGCCTAGTAGAGTCAGGATTGAATCGCATCAAGCGCTCTCAGCTGGTCTGATCTATTTCCACATTTTGTTTTTCTTTCCCATTTGATTTTTGGAATCTGAATATGTTTAGGTTGCATGTAGAAGGTAGGGAAAGGACGGCCCTAATTTAGGTGAGCCCGATCCCAAGTGTAGTAAATAAATTTTGTTTTCGTTATATGAACAGATATATACTTATATAGATATATATATATATATATATAGATATAGATATAGATATATATATATATATATATATATATATATATATATATATATATATATATATATATATATATATATATATATATATATACTTCGTGAAGTAGGACGGGCCTAGACAGAGAGAAATATTTCATTTCGTTCTGCTTGTTAATTTATTTTACTTTTAATAAGCCATACTCTATGAGATCATGTTGATGCCCCGAAAATCGTAGCCTCAATCAGTAAGGGATTCTCCCCGGTAAGCAAGCCCAATTAGATCTCTCACCATTTGGTACGGGGAATCCATCAGGTTAACAGCTCGACTACCATGTAAGATTTGAATATTTGTTTTCTTTGCACCGGTAGCGGCCCGATCCACCGTTTATGTATTTTAAATTTAAAGATGATATGCAAGTGCTCTAAATTAAATGCAGGTAATTAAGCAAATCTGATCTAAAACTGTTAAGCAAATCTAATCTATCCTTGCAAGGAGCAAAATGTTAATATGAGTAATAAACTGAAAGAGACATCCAAAGATTACACAGGTAGCTATTTAATCGTAAAGATGCATTTCCAGCAAAAGATAAAAGATATCAAAGATAGCTTTGATTAATTAACACATTCTATTACTCATTTGAGATAAACATCTTTTCATAGAAAATTATGAGAACATTCATCACAAAGAAACAATTCATAACAGCAAGGAATGATCTCACAGTAATGTATAAATGACATAGGAACAATCCAGCAGACATTCAACACATCCTTAAGGAAAAAACGCAGTCTCCATGTCTTTCTTTAGGCAAAAATTGAATTCCTTATATATGCAGCAAAACAGTTCACGTACAAGACAGAAATGTCCTTTCACCTACCAAAAATACTTCTATCATTCTCTAATCTTCTATATATAACTTTACAAAATGCTCCCAGAGCTGCCACATGTCCCCCTCACAAAGAATCTTTTAATTTGTCTTTTAATGCCCTTTACAAAATTGGAATAATCCCTAAATGTCTTTTACAAAAACAACAAAATCCAGCTGTCCTTTATCCTCACGACTAAAATAGAAAAGCAAAATTCCTAGCATATCACTAGACATCTATGACTTCCCAGTCAGCTCCTAGATGGCGCCTCTGCCTCTGCTGGCGCTTTTGTCCCAGATGGCGCTACTGCCTCTGCTGGTGCCTTTGCCACAACTAGCTTATCTACTTCTGCTATATAACTCACCCAAATGCTTGTTCCTCTTAGAACAGTGTTTGCAGGTGAAGGAAGCATGAGCTTTCGAGAAATCACATGCTTGGCCAGCTCTGCTTCAATGTCCTGCACTTCTGCTATTGTAATTTGGAGAATCTCTTGAAACAGGTGGGCATGTATGGAGGGTTGCGCGATGCACTGGTGAAGATCATCCGCTGTCAACACGTCTATCTTCTTCACATACTCCATTTATGTGTTTAATTCACCTTTCAATTCAGATAAGTGCTGCTCTTTGCTTGGAAAGTCTTCAAGAGTATGGGGTATCACCATTTTTAACCTTCCATGAACCTCCTGGATCCTCTGATAAAGGCTGCTGCATCTTCCGATAGTTGTTTGGATCACAGAGTTTAATTTCAAACCGCGGTTCTTACAAAACTCCATGAACCCTATATCCTCTTTAAACTCTGCTATGCATTTGAGAGGGAGGTGTTTGGGGAATTCTGACTTCCCCTCTCTCCACTCAATGTGTTTTACAATATATTCTTTTACCCGCGCATATTTCGTTTTAAGCCTAATGGCTTCAGAGTTTATTTCTTTCATCCTGTCCACCATAGTTTTCAGCTTGCAAATTTCTTCAGTAAGCAGTTCCTGTGACTCGTGCATCTACTTTAGTATGTCAGAGGATTGTTCATGAAAGGGGCTCAGGTCAATTTCCTTATTGCTTGCTTGTTCCAGCTGCTCGGCCATCAACTCTTTCTCTTCTTCCAATTGAATGATCCTGGCTTCAAAATCATTCTTCTCTCCTTCCACTCTCATCATCTGGACCGCCAAGTGTTCCTTTTCTTTTTTCAGGTGCTGATACTTATCTGACAATTCTTTCTGATCTGACAAAAGGTGATTATATTTCTTCAGGAGTAATTCCCTATAATCCTCCTCATTAACCACAGTGAGCTGTAACATGCGAGCCCTTTTCTTGGTTGCATCCAACTCATTTACTATCTTGAGTACATTGTCTTCACTTTCCTTGGCGGCAACTACAGTAGCGGATGCCATAGCCACTGGAACATTCTGTGTGCCCTACATGATAGTCATTTCTCGCGTGGTAATGATGTCCAGGTGGAAAGGATTCTTCAACCTTGTCTCTGTCCTTCAGAATATGGACTTCCTTTTCTTGTCAAAAATAAATTTGTCCCAATGGGTTACAATATGATCCTTTGATGGAGTGAAAGGGACGAGTGGAAGATCTTCTATAGGGATGTCATCTTCAATGGGCGGGGTCTGAACCATTCTGGACAAGTCTATGTCCATGTATTGTGTGTTGGAGCCCTCAGCTTGTGCATCCTCCTTGGCCTTATTTTCCTCCTCGAGCTTAAGTTGTCTCTCTTCTTCTTCGGCCTTAAGCTGCTTCTCAACTGCCTCTTTTCCTCTTGCTCTTTGGCAGCTTCTTCCTTTCTTATCTTCTCTAGATCTTCATCTCGAAGCCTCTGAGCTTATTCCTCCTTAAGCCTATGAGCTTCTTCTTCTCAAATCCTATCTTCTTGCTCCTTCTACTGCTTCCCTTTGGAACTTTTCAACCTCAGCTTTCAGCCTTAGCTCTTCCTTCGTCAGAGCCTCGGCTTCTTCCCTTTCTCTTCACAATTCTACTTCCTTAACAACTTGGGCTGCTGTGGAACTAGTGCTAGTTCCACTCTTGAGGCGAAGGTGCCTTTGAAGTTCAGTCATATTGTTGACCCCTCTGAAAACTTCTTCGTCCTCATCAAAATAGTGAGCATACTCAAAGTGTGCATTAACAATTTTGCAGTGATCTGCGGCCTTATTAAGCCTGTCATTCTTTGCGAAGATTCTTTCTCTGAAGTGAAACTCCCTTAGTTCCATAACAAACTCTTCAACCGAGCTGACTTTAGAAAACTTTTATGCTCCGACACAGAAGGGTAGTGCTAGGAAGGAGGCCTTCTTCGCTTTCTTTAAGACATGACCAACTCCATCTATAAACACTTGTCTTACTGCCTCTTTGTGGACCACGAAATCAGTAACATATCCTGGTAAGAGAAGGGGTGGCTTGGAACCTCCATACATTCTTATGTAGGTGCCTTCCTCTAATAGATAAAAATCCCCATACTCTTCTAATACTACCATGGCATTCTCAGATAAACAACTAGGTTCTTCATTGAACATGATTTCATATAGTGGCATGATTAATTCTTCACAGATGATCTTGTAATTCCTTTTGTAATTCCAGGCCCATAAGATCTTGTTACCGATATAAACAGGGGTGTCGGCCTTGTTCCAAACCCATCCTAACCTTGGGAACGGATGCCTTGCCAGAATACAATCCATAATGTATGATGACATGTAGAACTTTGATTTTTCCTGGGATAGCCCTTCCTTAGCAGGAGCTATGGATCACGATATATTATCCGAGAGGATATCTTCCCAATTGAACACCATGCCCTTGAATGCTACATAGTGGATCAGAGGGACCCAATGTAGGTGATAAGTAGTTCCATCAGCCCTGCAAAAAAATCTGCTTAGCATGAGGGAAATAATTCTGAAAGGAGGCCTAAGTGCCTGAACTTCATAATCATCACTCTCTTTCACTCTCAGCTGCCTACCTTGAATTAACAATTTTCTGGCCATCTCCACGTAATCCATGTTAAGACTTTCTAGCCATGCATCGTTCAACAGTTGTTGAGTGCGGGGCAATTTGTAGGTTGCGAAGATATGGGCTGGGTGGAACGAGGCGAATGTATTTCTGTTGTTGTCAGATAAGACTCTTGATTCAGTGTCTGCATGTGCTAGAATCCACCCGATAACTTCTACGCAAGGGAAATGCTCGAGGCACGTTGCTGCTTTGGTGATGCAAGAGCTTCTAATGTTCTGGTATAAGTACATCTCTTCTAGGACTGACCCAGGAATTTCCTGGTCTCTGATCATGTGATATAAATCTCCCCATTTCAATTCAATCACAATGCCCATAACTGGCTTGGCGTCTTCATATAATGTCTTGATTCTTGCTTCAATGCCACTTGACTCTAGTTCGGCCATTTTTTCCCTCCTCTTGCCACCTTTCGGCATTGTGGTAGAACCTGGCCAAAACCATATATGAGTAGGTAAATGATGAAACGAGCATGCAAACAAAGCATTGAAATTAAAATTCATCACTATAGAAAAATAAGAAAGTGCTATTAAACAACTTCGAAAGTAATATTACGCTTCAAACAAAATGCAAGCAATCAAATCAAATGAAACCATGATAGGCACCTACTAAAAACACTTGTCAGAACTAGCTTTCCCTATCAGTGCTACAACGAAACCTATGACGCTAAGGCACAACCTCCTACCTAGGAGTTCTAGGATGCGGATGACAGGATGCGAGCGAGAGTAACTGGGAGTTTGTGGCCGAGTGCGGCCACCTACAAGGTTCGGGTTACCAAAACTTTGGAAGGACAAACGGATGGGTAGGGAACAGGGTCTAGTCAGGCTTCTCCAAAGGATTTAGGAATAAACATACGGGCACAAAAACTCCAGCATGGACGAGGGTGGCCGTGGCGACAGACTGCTTGAAACAAAACAACAATCTTGGGCTACTGAAAACAAAGTAGAAAGGCCTAGTGGAGTTACTTACCTGGCAACGGATGATTGGCTTGGATGAGTCAGATGAGTTGCAGACTTGGATGTCCCGGAATGGCTAGCACGACCTTGAACGGTGTTCTCTCGAAAACTCTAACGATAATAGAAAAAACAATAATAAACCCCCTAAAACCCCACTTACTATATATAGAAAAAGGCACGTGTGGGCATTAAACTAGGTTAGTGGGGCATTAAAATGTTGTTACGACAATGTGAACGGGGTCCCTTTTGGCGCCGCTTTGGCATTAAATGCGAGCCATCAATCGAAATCTTTCAGCGAGTCAGAGCGACATTTTCGACAACGTTGGCTGGGTGCTTCCGCAACAGTCCGACACATTCTGGCGAGCTCAGCGCCAACTCTAAATTGGGTGTGTTCTATTTCGTTTCGATGACTCTTGTTGAGTTTGGACGCCCGCCTCTACATCACTTCTTACCGGCAGGGCTTAGAGTTCAAATGCGATAGTTTCAGCGAGACAGGCTGAGTTCTGAAAAGAATCTTTGAACGCTCGATTTTGTCGAAGTGTTAGCCGTTTCGGATTGCGCCTACAAGTTATGTAGCCATAACCTAGCATGTTCTTCCGCAATGAAAACCTTAGAAAAGACAAGGAAAAAGATGTGTTTTGGATGACGTGGATGAGTTAGAGCGACAATTTCAGCAGGACTGGACAAGTTCACCCGCAATAGGATGACTTTAAAACTTAATAGAAACGAATTCTTGTTGCGGCTTAACTCAATGAGTTTTGCTGAAACGGGGAAAGCTAAAAAATTATCAAAAGGATCTGAACGTTGCTGCCCAACTGAGTGATTTGTGCCACCGTGTCGGCTCTAAAAACTGAGTTTTACTTAGCAAAAAAAAACAAAAACAAACTCAAGGACTGTTCTTTTTAGAAAAAACTAAGTGCAAAAAAAGACCTTATAGGAAGGACTTGAATCCTAGGTAAACTCTTCTAAAAACAAGGAGGGGGCCCAATATTTACAAAAATTGGGGGAGGGGGTGTTGCAGCAACAACAATTGGTGATTCCCTGGTGAACACAGATCTCTGAAACAAGCTCTCCTTAGGGGCAGAAAAACTTGCAAGATGCTGATTTATATGGGTAACAAAATGTCCTCATAGTTCAGCTTCTGTGAATGCAGTGATCACTCTCATCATCATGGTCATTTTGGGAGAAGGCAACCTAGAATCATACTTCTTTACAACTCTCTTAGGGCCAGAGTATGAAGTTCTTTTTGAAACTCTGTCTTTTAGATGTTAAATAATAGAAGACTCCACAGGATCGTAACAATATCTCAAAGACATATTCGTTTGTTCTTCATTCCCATGCTATTTGCATCCTTTTGGATGTTTCTTGATTGACAACTTTTGCCATTTGAGCCTTCTAGAAATAAATTTCTTTAACTTCAATATTTGTTTCAGGTTCTTCAATCCATAATGTCCTTTTGTGTGAGCGAGAGATTTATTTGATTATCATGCTTCACGAATGGAGAAGAACCTTGTTGGGATGATTTCTTTGAACAACTTCCTTAATTAAATGTACTTTTCTCTTCTCTGTCGTGCTTTAATTGAGGCGAGGATTTCTGGAAATCAGACTCTTTAATATGATCTCTTTTGGCTTTCATTTGCAGCATGGGATCATTTTAAATACTATACATCTGTGAGACATGCTTCCTCTCCATGGGTCTAATATAGTGAACTTCTCAAGACAGGTATTAATGTTATAGTGAATGGAGCCCCAAGATAGTAAGAACGAAATGTTGAATCTTAGTTATTAAAATAGGGCTATTTTGACCAACAGAAAAAGGATCTCTTCATTCCTGGAAACTCAACAGTGAAAACAAAGTCACAAAAACATTTCTTTGTAAGTAGGTTTCTTCCTTATAGGATTTTGAGCCTTATTCGAAGCTCTATCTTACCTCTACACCAAAATTTGGGCTAAGCTTTATCAAATAAAGAATAAAGAAAAACTTTGAGCATAGAGCAAGGTGGAAAAAAAACCAAGCTAACTGAAGAAAATAATAAAAAACAAAACAAAACAAACAAACAAGAAAGAAACAAGAGTGTTTATTTATGTACAAAAATCCCTCATAGGACTAAGCGAAATACTGATTTAAAGCAAGGCCGTTGAGATGTAGATTTACCTCCTCCCCTTGCAAGTCTTTTAGCTTGTAAGTCGTCGGGCCGAGCTTTTCAGAAATTTGGTAAGGGCCAACCCATAAATGTTGAAACTTTGTGTGCATTCCCTTACCCTCGTGTGGATGGTCCCATTTCAGAACTAAGTCGCCTACTTCAAAACTTCTTTTTCCATACTTTCTTTTATCAAACCACCTTTTTACTATATCTTGGTGTTGGTGGAATCGGTATTTGGCTTTCTGTCGGGACTCTTCAAGTTTCAGCAGGGTGTCAATTCTAGATTGTAAGACTTGACTGCTGGAACCTCGAGAGGCTTGGGCCAATTGCAAAGATGGGAGTAAGATGTTTGGAGGAAGGATGGATTCTCTACCATAGACAAGAGTATATGGGGAAACTCCTAAAGCATTCTTTGGGGTGACTCTATCTGCCCACAAAACATTTGGGAGGGCTGTATTCCAACTCCTTTGATTTTCAATCACCGTTTTCTTAAGAATTCAGATAAGGTTTTTGTTGGTAGATTCAGCTAGTCTGTTTCCCTGGGGGTAGTAGTTGGCTGAATAATGTAACTTAATTCCTCTTTCATAAACAAATTCATTTATCTTAAAAGACGAAAAATAAGTTGCATTATCGAACACTAGGGAAATTGGAACCCCAAACCTAGTTATGATGTTCTCCTTCAAGAAATTAATAACCGCATCTTCATTGATTTTGCGCAATGGAGCAGCTTCTGTCCATCTTGTAAAATAGTCTATGGCCGTTAGGATGTACCAGTTTTGTATAGAAGAATTTTGTTTTATTTCTCCGATGACATCTATGCCCCACTGCTCGAAAGGTTCTGAGATAATAACTGCTTGCAAAGGTCCTGCCGCTTTCGGCAATTTTCCAGTGCTCCTTTGGCACACATCACAGTTCCTTGCATAGGTGTGGACATCTATGAACAAAGTGGGACAATAATATCTAGCTCTCAGTATTTTGTGAGCTATTGTATCTCCATAATAATGTCCCCCAGCAGGGCCATCGTGTAATTCCTTGACCACTTTACTTGCATCTTCCTTTTCCAGGCATCTAAGGAAAATGCCATCATAATTTTTTTTTTAAAGTACCCCATCAATGATTTGATAAGCTACTAATTTCAAACGGAGTGCCATTCTTTGCTTAGAACTCTAGTGCTCCGGTAAGTACCCTTGCTGCAAGTAATGCACTAAGTCTCTATACCAAGATTCAGGAGCTATAAAGATGGGACATACCTCAACCATGTTTAGTTCAGCTTCATTTTCCCAATTCAGCTCTTCGTCAGCTGGATGTTTAGTGAGTAATTTACATAAACCTTGACCTTTAATGATAGTGGCAAGTTTAAATTCTAAATCATATTCCTGAAGAGTGGTGACCCAGTTTCCTCTTATTTCTCCCAATTCATTTTGAACGAAAAGAGATCTGACGACGGGGTGAGGAACTACAACTTTAGTTATGTTCTTGAGAATATATGGCCTGAACTACTTTACCACTTTGAATACGGCGTATGCTTGTTTGTCTACAACAGGATAGTTCAGTTCAGCGCCTTGCATACCAGTGCTCATAAAAGAAATTGGGTATTCATCTCCTGATTCTACCTTTTGTGTGAGCACTACTGCGAGAGAGTCATTTGAAGCAAAGGTATACATAATGAAGTCTTTATCAAAATCTAGAATTCTTAGAGAAGGAGCATTAGCTATGGATTCTTTGATTTCTTTAAATGCAACCTTTTCCAAGTCTGTCCATTTGAACTGTACATTCTGCTTCACCATTTGCTGCAAAGGTTTAAGGGTCTGAGCGAAGTCGGGAACGAACCTTCGAACAAAATTAATGGTGCCCATAAATGATTGCATAGATTTTTTGTTGTGGGGCATGGGAATCTTGTTGATAGATTGCACTCTCTCTTGATATATCGAAATTCCCTTTTTTGAAATGATGTGACCCAAAAGCTTGCCTTCAAGAATAGCGAAAACACTTTTCTTGGGATTTAGAGAAATACCGTATTTCCTACAGTGATCAAAAATCTGCTTCAAATAGAAAACATGATCTTCCCTCTTCTTTGAGAAAACTATCACATCATCTAGATAGACTACAACACAATGACCACCCAATCCTCAAAAGGCAATGTCCATTGCTCGTTGGAAAGTAGCTCCTGCATTTATCAAGCCAAATGGCATCCTTCGGTATGCGAATGTTCCCCATTTAGTGCGGAAAGTAGTCTTAAAACGGTCTTCTTTTGCTACAAATACTTTTGTATAGCCAGAAAAACCATCCAGAAGAGAGAAATATTCTGATCCTGATACAATCTACAAAATTTGTTCCATTGAAGGCACAGGGTAGTTATATTTATCAGAAGCTTTGTTCAGGTTCCGAAAATCTACACATAGTCTTATCTCTCCCGACTTCTTTCGCACGGGAACCAGATTAGCAACCCACTCAGAGTGTTGACTTTAAAGATGATCTTAGCCTCTAACAATTTCTTCAACTCCTTTTGTATCAAAGGTTCAAGAGTCGGATGCATTCTTCTTAATTGCTGCTGGAATGGCTTAACTCCTGCCTTCATTGGTATTATGTGTTGAATTATGCAAGTATCATACGTTTTCAAATACTCATAAGTCCATGAAAAAACATGTTTATATTGCTGAAAATTTTTAATGAACTTATCTCTTTCGCCTGGTGAGCAGCATTTCCCAATATTAACATACTTTGGGTCAGTTTCTATGCCCATATTTACCAATTCATGCTACATAGAGGATCTATGAGTTTTAACATTCGCTGGCTTCTTGAACTTGTTCTGCAAATCGAACAAACTTTCAAGAGATCTCACTCCTTTGGGCATGAAATTTCCCTTGACTGCGTCCTTGCTCTGCAAGTCATAATCATGATTTTCTTCATCTATAATAGCTTCCTTGAAATCGTCATCATTTGTGAGGAAACTAATGATCTGATCATCATCATCGAACACTCTAAGATTCGTAATGTTATCCGGAATAGATGACCTGAAAATCAATTCAATAGAGCACTTATTATTAGTGGGCACTAACCTAGAAGCAGAAGTAGCTAACAAATCAGCTACGGCGTTCTGTAATCTAGGAATAGAATTTATATTAAAAGCTTCAAAATGCGAAATTAAATCCCATACCTCAGACTGGTAACCCTTTAAATGTGGTGAAAGACAATGAATTGTATCTCTCACCTGTCTGACAACTATTTATGAGTCACCAAATACTTTCAAGTATTTGACATTCAAACCAATAGCTTTCTTCAATCCATGGACCAAAGCTTCATATTCAGCAGTATTATTAGTACATTCAAACTCTAATCTACAAGATAAGAAGTGTTTGTTGGTTTCAGGATCAATTAAAACACAACCAGCTCCGGATCCTTCTTGGGTTTTGGAACCGTCAAAGTATAGAATCCAAAAAACATTCTCTGATTTAACTAAGTTAGTATCTCTATCATCTAAGTCAGTAACTAATCTAGCTATGTTACAATCAATATCATCAGTCCGAGAGAATTGAAGGAGATCGGACTGTTCATCTGATTCATGGCTAACATTTTATGATTGATAATTACCCGGTTCAATTTCTAAGAAATAATTTCCCAAAACTGAAGATGAGAAAGCTACAGCTTCATTTTTTTCTTCTAACTGAGCTACGTTTTGCTTCATGTGAGGTTCTCTCAGTACTTTAATTTGATTTTTCCTATTCTGATATGGTAACCATAAGTGAGACCAGTCAGTTGCGAAGTAACCATTCAGTTTTGTAGACCAGTCCCTGCTCAAAATCAAACCATAATCCTCAGGAATATCAACTACCATTATATCAATAAATTGACAAACTCTAGGGTCTGCTGACAACCTAATTAGCACATCTTTCATTTATTCCATAACTCTAACAGCAGTTCTATCTAACTGTATGATCTAAGTTAGGGATGGAATTGGCTTCCCATTAATCCTTTTGCAAATTGACAGAGGAATGACATTCGAGGAAGCCCCAGAGTCTACCAAACAATTATGCACATTATGATTGAAATTTTTGAAAGTTAAAAGAAAAGGAAACGTTTGGGATTTAGACTTCCCGCCAATACTAGCTTCATTTATTTCAGGATCTTCCTGAGTGCTTGCTAACGGAGTGCTAGATTGGGGATCGAGAGCTTGTAACAACTTCTTTCATTGCTGAGGCAAACTACACATATCAAATATGGAAATATTTGCTTTTGCTTTCTTTATGTCTTTGATTATATCGCATCCCATGTCACATTCCTTTGCAATTTTAGATTGATTTTATGTTTTGTTTGAAGTAACTTTTGGTTGTTGAGTTGTTTCTGCGTTTGGTTCTTTTGTAGGTGCTAGATTTTACTTAGGTTGTGGCGGAATAACAGTGATGTGCCTTTTGGGTATCTCCTTGGAGACTTTAGGCTTGGGCGCAGTTAGGTTCGGATCAGCGATTGGACCCTTGCTAGGAGTAGTGACATTAATTGCTGAAACTTGGCTTTCTTCGGGGTCATCTTCAATTAACTCTTTTAAAGGCACCCGATCCACAACACCATAGTGGTGTCTGGAGTGGGTTCTTCTTCTTCCAGGGTATGTTCTTATTGGGGATATTCTTGATCTATTATTTGTGCATCCATAATTTGGTTCATTACTAAACTCATTGAATTTATCCATTGCGTACAGCTTTTCTCAAAGTGTGGTTCCTGATGAAAAGTGCAGAAATGATCCATTCCTACTTCATTTAAATTCAAAACAGTAGAGTTGTTTATAGGTGGGAGCGGTTGACCATTTTCTTCCCTTTTATTGTATAATGGTTTAAATGGATTTCTAGATGTGCTAGCTACCTTATCCTTCTCTATATCTACAATTTTATTGGACAACTTTTGCATCATTTTAACCACGTTTTCCATATCTACTGATGGTTCTTCTTTGTTCCTGGTTAGCAGTAGCGTTTTCTTAATAGTTGTTGGTTTTGTTTCCACATCAAGAGCATGTTTAGAAATGTTTTCTGCTTCTTCCTCCACCTTCTTGGCTTTTTCGAAGTTTTCTATTAAGGTAGTTTTCTTGGTTCTTTTGACAAACATTGCTATGGAAGGATCAATTGTTGTTGTGTAATATTCAACTAAAGATTCCTCGGTGGGTCTTGCCACCTCACTGAAATTATTTAACAATGTAGTGAATCTTTGGTTAAATTCTTGCACCTTCTCTTTCTTTTCCATTCTCATGGACAGTAATTCTTTCATAAGTGTAGCAACTATTTTTTTATTTCCATATTTCTTTAGAAAACATTTCTCAAAATCTTCCCAATTTGATATCGAGCTAGCTTGTAAACTAAAGTACCAGGAAGATACCTTGGGTTCGAAAGTATAGGGAAAGAGTCTAAAGACTACATCTTCATGTTTCAGATTTAGAAGGCTTAGAGCCAAATAAAAGCTCTTAAGGTGATTTTCAGCAGAGATACCTTTCCCAAGATCATACTTTGGTAAGACCTTTTTTGGATTCTTAGGAAGATCATGAAATGGTCCAGCCAAATTCAGTGCTCCTCTTGCTCTCCATGCAGGTATAGCCATGGCTATGTGTGGAGAATGTGGTGGATTTTTATGTGGAGAATTGCGTGGGGTATGAGGTTCCTCTAAATCTAAAGGATTTTCAAATCCAATTTCTCCATGTGGCCCTGTGATTTCTTCCAATGATAGATCTACTAACTCTTCAAAGTTCTGAACAAGAACAGAATCTCTTGTATACTGCGTTTCCCTTCTGGGGGATCTTCTTCACGGAAGCAAGGGAATTGCATTCAAACCACAAAGTTGCCTAACATAAGCACGAGTATGTATTCTTAAATTCGCTACTTCAGCAAAAGGAACATCATACAACGTTTCTTGCTGTTCGATCTCAGAATTGGGATTTTCTTGATTTATTAATTCCATATCTAAATTGTCTGGGATAGCTGTGTCAAATGGGTCTTCAGTGGGATCTCTTCTAACGGAAGGATCTCCTTTGCCATCCATGCACTATTAGCCCTCTTTCTAGCGCCAAAAACAGTTGATGCCCCGAAAATCGTAGCATCAATCAGCAAGGGATTCTCCCCGATAAGCAAGCCCAATTAGATCGCTCACTGTTTGGTATGGGGAATCTGTCCGGTTAACGGTCCGGATACCGTGTAAGATTTAAAGATTTGATTTCTTTGCACCGGTTGCGTCCCGATCCACCATTTATGTATTTTAAATTTAAAGATGATATGGAAGTGCTCTAAACTAAATGCAGGTAATTAAGCAAATATGATCTAAAATTGTTAAGCAAATCTAATCTATCCTTGCAAGGAGCAAACTGTAAATATGACTAATAAACTGAAAGAGACATCCAAAGATTACACAGGTAGCTATTTAATCATAAATATGCATTTCCAACAAAAGATAAAAGATATCAAAGATAGATTTAATTAATTAACACATTATATTACTCATTTGAGATAAACATCTTTGCACAAAAAATTATGAGAACATTCATCACAAAGAAACAATTCATAAAAGAAAGGAATGATCTCACGGTAATGTATAAATGATATGGGAACAATCCAACAGACATTCAACACATCCTTCAGGCAAAAACGCAATCTCCCAGGCTTTCTTTAGGCAAAAATCGAATTCCTTATATATGCAGCAAAACAGTTCACGTACAAGACATAAATGTCCTTTCACCTGCCAAAAATCCTTCTATCATTCTCTAATCTTCTATATATAACTTTGAAAAATGCTCCCAGAGTTGCCACATGTCCCCCTCACAAAGAATCTTTTAATCTTTCTTTTAATGCCCTTTACAAAATTGGAATAATCCCTAAATGTCTTTTACAAAAAAAACAAAATCCAGTTGTCCTTTATCCTCATGACTAAAATAGAAAAGAAAAATTCCTAGCATATCACTAGACATCTATGACTTCCTAGTCAGCTCCCAGATGGCGCCTCTACCTCTGCTGGTGCTTTTGTCCCAGATGGTGCTCCTGCCTCTGTTGGTGCCTTTTCCATAGCTGGCTTATCTGCTTCTGCTATATAACTCACCCAAATGCTTGTTTCTCGTATAAGAGTGTTGGTAGGTGAAGGAAACATGATCTTTCGAGAAATCACATGCTTGGCCAGTTCTGCATCAATGTCCTGCACTTCTGCTGTTGTAATTTGGAGAATCTCTTGAAACATGTGGGCATGTATGGAGGGTTGCGCGATGCACTGGTGAAGATCATCCGCTGTCAACACGTCTATCTTCTTCATGTACTCCATTTCTGTGTTTAATTCACCTTTCAATTCAGACAAGCACTGCTCTTTGCTTGGAAAGTCTTCAAGACTCTGGGGTATCGCCATTTTTCACCTTCCATGAACCTCCTGGATCCTCTGATAAAGGTTGATGCATCTTCCGATAGTTGTTTGGATCACAGAGTTTAATTTCACACCGCAAGTCTTATAGAAATCAATGAAGCCTATATCCTCTTTAAACTCTGCTGAGGATTTGAGAGGGAGGTGTTTGGGGAATTATGACTTCCCCTCTCTCCACTCAATATGTTTTCCAATATCTTCTTTTACCCGCACATATTTCTTTTTAAGCCTAATGGATTCATATTTTATTTCTTTCATCCTGTCCACCATAGTTTTTAGCTTGCAAATTTCTTCAGTAAGCAGTTCCTGTGACTCGTGCATCTGCTTTAGTATGTCACAGGATTGTTCATGAAAGGGGCTTAGGTCAATTGCCTTATTGCTTGCTTGTTCCATCTGCTCGGCCATCAACTCTTTCTCTTCTTCCAATTGAATGATCCTGGCTTCAAAATCATTCTTCTCTCCTTCCACTATCATCATCTGGACCACCAAGTGTTCCTTTTCTTCTTCCAGGTGCTGATACTTATATGACAATTCTTTCTGATCTGACAAAAGGTGATTATATTTCTTCACCACTAAGTCCCTATAAGCCTGCTCATTAACCACAGTGAGCTGTAACATGCGAGCCCTTTTCTTGGTTGCATCCAACTCATTTTCTATCTTGAGTACATTGTCCTCACTTGCCTTGGCGGCAGCTGTAGTAGTGGATTCCACAGTCACTGGAGCATTCTGTGTTCCCTGCATGATAGTGGTTTCTCGCGTGGTAATGATGTCTGGGTGGAAAGGCTTATTCAACCTTGTCTCTGTCCTTCGAAATATGGACTTCCTTTTCTTGTCAAAAACAAATTTGTCCCAATGGGTTACAGTATGATCCTTTCATGGAGTGAAAGGGACGAGTGGAAGATCTTCTATAGGGATGTCATCTTCCGCGGGTGGGGTCTGAACCATTTGGGACGAGTCTATGTCCATGTCTTGCGTGTTGGATCCCTCAGCTTGTGCATCCTACTTGGCCTTATTTTCCTCCTCGGCCTTAAGATGTCTCTCTTCTTCTTCGGCCTTAACCTGCTTCTCAATTGCTTCTTTTCCTCTTTCTCTTTGGCAGCTTTTCCTTTCTTATCTTCTCTATATCTTCATCCCAAATCCTCTCAGTGTCTTCCTCCTTAAGACTATGAGCTTCTTCTTCTCGAAGCCTATCTTCTTGCTCCTTCTGCTGCTTTGCTGTTGCTTCCCTTTGGAACTTTTCAACCTCAGCTTTCAGCCTTAGCTCTTCCTTCGTCAGAGCCTCATCTTCTTTCCTTTCTCTTCGCAATTCTGCTTCCTTAACAGCTTGGGCTGCTGTGGAACTAGTGCCAGTTCCACTCTTGAGGCGAAATCGCCTTTGAAGTTCGGTCAGATTGTTGAGCCCTCTGAAAACTTCTTCGTCCTCATCAAAATAGTGAGCATACTCAAAGTGTGCATTAACAATTCTGCAGTGATCTATGGCCTTATTAAGCCTGTCATTCTTTGCGAAGATTCTTTCTTCGAAGTGAAACTCCCTTAGTTCCTGAAAAAACTCTTCAACCAAGCTGACTTTAGAAAACTTGTATGCTCCGACATAGAAGGCTAGTGCTGGGAAGGAGGCCTTCTTCGCTTTCTTTAAGACATTACCAACTCCATCTATAAACACTTGTCTTACTGCCTCTTTGTGGACCACGAAATTAGTAACATATCCTGGTAAGAGAAGGGGTGGCTTGGAACCTCCATACATTCTTATGTAGGTTCCTTCCTCTGAAAAATAAAAATCCCCATACTTTTCTAGGACTTCCATGGAATTCTTAGATAAACAATTGGGTTCTTCATTGAACATGAGTTCATACAGTGGCATGATTAATTCTTAACAGATGATCTTGTAATTCCTTTTGTAATTCTGTGCCCATAAGATCTTGTAACCGATATAAACAGGGGTGTCGGCCTTGTTCCAAACACATCCTAACCTTGGGAACATATGCCTTTCCAGAATACAATCCATAAGGTATGATGACATGTAGAACTCTGATTTTACCTGGGACAACCCTTCCTTAGAAGCAACTATGGGTGACGATGTATTATCCGAGAGGATATCTGCCCAATTGAACACTATGCCCTTGAATGCTAGATAGTGGATCAGAGGGACCCAATGCAGATGATAAGTGGTTCCATCAGCCCTGCCAAAAATTCTACTTAGCATGAGGGAAATAATTCTGAAGGGAGGCCTGAGCATCTGAACTTCATAATCATCACTCTCTTTCACCCTCAGCTGCCTTCATTGAATTAACAATTTTCTGGCCATCTCCACGTAATCCATGTTAAGACTTTCTAGCCATGCTTCGTTCAACAGTTGCTAAGTGCGGGGCAATTTGTAGGTTGTCGAGATATGGGATGGGTGGAATGAGGCGAATGTATCTCCGTTGCTATCAAATAAGACTCTTGATTCGGCATCTGCATGTGCTAGAATCCACCCGATAACTTCTGCGCAGGGGAAAAGCTTGGGGCGCGTTGTTGCTTTGGTGATGCTAGAGCTTCTAATGTTTTGGTATAAGTACATCTCTTCTAGGACTGAACCGGGAATTTCCTGGTCTCTGATCATGTGATATAAATCTCCCCATTTCAATTCAAGCGCAATGCCCATAAATGGCTTGGTGTCTTCATATAATGTCTTGATTCTTGCTTCAATGCCACTTGACTCTAGTTTGGCCATTTTTGCCTTCCTCTTGCCACCTTTCGGCATTGTGGTGGAACCTGGCCAAAACCATATATGAGTAGGTAAATGATGAAACGAGCATGCAAACAAAGCATTGAAATGAAAATTCATCACTACAGCAAAATAAGAAAGTGCTATTAAACAACTTCAAACAAAATGCAAGCAATCAAAGCAAACGAAACCATGATAGGCAGCTACTAAAAAAGCTTGTCAGAACTAGCTTTCCCTATCGGTGCTACAACGAAACCTATGACACTAAGGCACAACCTCCAAACTAGGAGTTCTAGGATGCGAATAACAGGACGCGGGCGAGAGTAACCGGGAGGTTGTGGCCGCGTGCAGCCACTTACAAGGTCTGGGTTACCAAAACTTTGGAAGGACAAACAGATGGGTAGGGAACAGGGTCTATTCAGGCTTCTCCAAAGGCTTTAGGAATAAACAGAAGGGAGCAAAAACTCCAGCATGGATGAGGGTGGCCATGGCGACGGACTGCTTGAAAAGAAATAACAATCTTGGTCTATTGAAAACAAAGTAGAAAGGCCTGGTGGAGTTACTTACCTGGCAGCGGATGATTGGCTTGGATGAGTAGGACGAGTTGCAGACTTGGCTATCCTGGAATGGCTAGCATGACCTTGAACAGCGTTCTCTCGAAAACTCTAACGATAATAGAAAAAACAATAATAAACCCCCTAAAACCCCACTTACTATATATAGAAAACGGCACGTGTGGGCATTAAACTGGGTTAGTGGGGCATTAAAACGTTGTTACGGTGATGTGAATGGGGTCCCTTTTGGCACCGCTTTGGCATTAAATGTGAGCCGTCAACTAAAATCTTTCAGCGAGTCAGAGCGACATTTTCGGCAATGTTGGCTGGGTGTTTCCGCAACAGTCCGACACATTCTGGCGATCTCGGTGCCAACTCTAAATTGGGCGTGTTCTATCTCGTTTCGGTGACTCTTGTTGAGTTTGGTTGCATGCCTCTACATCACTTATTACCGGCAAGGCTCAAAGTTCAGATGCGATAGTTTCGGCGAGACAGGCTGAGTTCTGAAAAGAAACTTTGAACGCTCGATTTTCTCGAAGTGTTATCCATTTCAGATTGCGCCTGCAAGTTATGTCGGTGTAACCTTGCGTGTTCTTCCGCAATGAACACCTTAGAAAAGATAAGGCAAAAGATGCATTTCGGATGACTTGGGTGAGTCGGAGTGACAGTTTTAGCGGGACTGGGCGAGTTCACCCGCAACAAGATGACTTTAAAACTTAACCGAAATGAATGCTTGTTGTGGCTTAACTCAATGAGTTTCACCGAAATGGGGAAAGCTGAAAACTTATCAAAAGGATTCAAACATTGCGGCCCAATTGAGTGAGTTGTGTTGCCGTTTCGGCTCTAAAAAACTGAGTTTTACTTAGCAGAAAAAACAAAAACAAACTCAAGGACTGTTCTTTTTAGAAAAAACTAAGAGCAAAAAAAGACCTTATAGGAAGGACTTGACTCCTAGGAAACGCTTCTAAAAAAAAGAAGGAGGGGCCCCAATATTTACAAAAAATTTTGGGGGGGATGTTGCAGCAACAACACATCGTGAAACTCGATCCCCAGCTCCTTGATCTCTGGTCTCTACATTTCCAGGAAAACCATGTCTTTTCCTATGCACACACTATCTACCCAACAAAGTCGCTCATGATCTTTGTTTCCTTATAAGACTGATAAAATTCTCATCTGTATGTATATATATATTCTTCCATCCTTGTGCATTAATTATCTGTATAACGGGATTTTCAATAGAGAAGTATTTATGAATAGTATTAGCTTGGTTGTGGGACGGCTTGGGGAGCTTGAACCCTATACTTTACACATATATTAAATATATACGTGTGGTAAATAAATTTAATACCTATATAACGGTTGTTGAATTAATTACTTTGTGGAATTTTTGTTGTGTAGATACTTATGTTTTTACCCTGTACATTGCTTGGATATAGGAAATGTTAAAATCTCTATTTGATCTCTATGTTGGGTTTAAAATGTAGTAAAATTTCCAGCTGAAAACTTTTGTTATACTCTGTGTTATATTCATGCGTATCCGGATTGATCTTTGTGCTAGGATGTTCTAGCATGGATCCCGTTGACCTTGTTCCTTTATAAATCTCCAATTCTAGATTAAGTCTGAATCGAGTTATGCCTTTCAACCGAGGTTAAAGGTTTAATTTCGGAATGTAGTTATTTATTTAATCTTATTGACCCTGAATTGACAGGGATCTAATTGTTTTGTTATCACTGCATTAGGGATATTTACTTAATTTTTATTTTACCTAATTGGATGGCCGTAAAGCCAGAGCCTTGGTTGAACCAGAAACGAGCTATGATAGTAATGTCTGCAGAAATGTTATTTTTTTTCTTTCTATCTCAGTCGTGATGGTTGTAAAGCCTAATATTTTGCTAAGGGTGACATAATATATATTCTATCCTTGTCTTTTTAATTTCAACAACCGCACTAGATCACAGATCTAGGTTGATCATGACCATTCTTTTATCTGCCTTTGTATTTGTTTAAAAATGGATATACACTATAGTGAAGACTCGATGAAGTATTATATATATATATGTGTGTGTGTGTGTGTGTGTGTGTGTGTGTGTGTGTATACACATACATGGTATTCTCCTTTAAAGGAAAAAGGTACTAGAAGCCTTTGTAGTTCCCTTTTTGGTTCAAAACATTTATATATTTACATGCTTTAACCTTTGTTACCCAATCTATAACTCAAAAAATCTAACTCTTGAGGTTTGACTTTAGAATAAACCTTATTTTGTTAGTTAAATGGAAAACCACAGGTATATGTTGGTATGTTTAAAGTTTCACTAGTGGATGTCGACCTTGTTAAGATAAAGCATAAAGAAAAGATCTTGTTGGATCTCTATGAGAGAAGCTTTGAAAAGGAGAGAAGATTATTGGAAACAACTGAGTTGCAAGTTGTAAACCCTTTTATTTTGATTAATAAATATATAACTCTCCCTCCCTTTGTGGACGTAGCCCGAGTTCGGGTGAACCACGTTAAAACGGTCTTTCTCTAATGTGTACTTGATGTATTTTATCTCCTTAGTATTTACGATGGTTTTGTTGTTTATGAAATGTATAAATGAATATTTTGTAACAACGAATCCCTTAGTGAATATAACCCATTTCCATTCAAAGATTTGTTTATATGATGATATATTTAGATGTATATTAATGATTTGTTTTCTAGCAATTAAGCTATCACTAATGGGTAATGCTTTCATGACGACAATCAATATAAAATTTGAGTAGAAGTAAATGTTATTCAGATTAATCAACATGCATGTTCAATATTCTTGATGGATAATTAATCGATATTATGTTAGTATATTTTTTATTAAATGTCTTTTCATGTAAATTTTGAAAAATTCCCCAAAATTATTAATTCAGAAAATTGGGTTCGTGACACTCAGTTTGTCTTGAGAGTGTCTGAGGAGGAAGCTATAAGTCTGCCAAAACAGTGTTTCAGTTTGTTTTGCACCAGGGTTTCTAATGCTCATCTCAAGGTTCTCTTCTAGGTCATGCTGGAGTCCTTATTCTCTTTGGTGGGATGTAATCAGAGATCATTGCATTCCACACATCACATCCTAATGAATTCAAATAACTTTCCATTCTTGTACTCCAAAATATGTATTCTTCTTTTGCAAGTATTGGATATCCATTTTCTGTGTAAATCTCTTCTTGTTGATCCATAGTGGTTTTTAATAGGATCTTCCTTCCAGTGGTTAAACTATTAGTGAAGAACCTCGCTATGATACCAATTGTTGGAATGTGGTCAATACTGAGAGGGGGGGTGAATCAATATTGATAACTTTTTACCATTTAAACCACTTATTTAAACTTTAATCAAAACATGAAATCAACAAGATACACAAAACACAGATCTTCCCATTTTGGCAGACTCCTATTTCACACATGTGAACACCCAAAAGGAAACTAACTCCATGGATGGATAGCCAATTCATCAAAGAACAAGACCATGTAATCTGATGAATTTTATCATCAACAGAACCCCTCCTTACGGGCATCTCCAAATGGTCTCTCAAACTCATTTTCTAACACTTAACCATTTTTCTTCAAACCTTAGGTTGCCAAGGTGATTTCATTTTTTCTTCAAACTTGGAAAGTGAGATACCCAATGGGTAGAGGACAACAAGATGAATCCAACAAGACCAGTTTCAACCTCTGAGGCTACTTTCTCTCTCCTTGGCGGGCATTTTATTGAAGTGGTGCAAATCAAGCTAAGTAGCACTTTTGGCAGATCCATATCTTCTTCCTCAGAGTCTCTTTGGACAAGATAATCATATGGTCAGATGCACCATACAACACTCTAGAGATCCACACTCTCAAAATATTTTTCTCATCATCCTATGAGATGTGGCGGGAATTTCCCTGAGGCTAGTTAGACAGATTTAACAATAATTCCATACTTAGGAAAATTTCTTACGCTGGTCCAATATGCCTAAAACATTGTTTTGGAAGGTCCATAACTTCTTCCTCATCCACTTCCAAGACAATATGAAGACATGGTTAGGTAGGCCAAATACCAAGCTACAAGATTCCCATATGGTGCGGGCATTTTCTTCATCCCATAATTTATGGATGGCATTCTCTTAGACACTCTTAGACTAGTTTTGACTATTTGTTCCATACTTAGTCAAATTCCTGATTTTCACCAATTTGCCATATTTCTCGACAATGATGTCATAGTGCAACAACGATTTCAACTTCATGCCACATCATCATCTATGCCATTCCAAATCATCATATATTCCATATCATCATCCATGCCATGTCATCACATCCTTTTTCTTTCACTGAGTTCATTATGCCATCATGACCTTAGTTATTCCTTTGTCATTACTAAGATCCTTTGACATCAATGACAACCATATTCCATATTGCCAACATACTCCAGTAACATGCCCTCCGAGGAGAGAGAAAGAGTCTTCAAGAGGTGAAATTGGTTTAGATGAAGTCACCTTGTTGGCCTCTATCCATTGGGTGTTTCACACTTCAAAATTGGTGAAAATAAAAATCTCATGTTACCCTAGGGTTTGACATTTTTTGTTTAAGTGTTGAATTAGCAGTTTAAACGGCCATTTTGAAATGCACGCAAGGAGGTGTCTTTGTGCTAATAAAATTCATAGGGTGACATAGATTTGTTCCTTGTTGAATTGGTTATCCACCCATGCTTTCAGTTTTCCTTATGATGGTCACATGTGCAAGAAATCAATCTGCGAAAGTAGGAAATCATGTGCAAGAAATCAATACTGTCCATTCCATTATTTTCTTAATGTTTTTAAACAATATTTTGGTTTTTTTTTTCTTTGTTTTTTTTCTTTTTTTCTTTTTTTCTTTTTTCTAATGCAATACAACTTTCCTTTTAGGTTTTTTTTTTCCTTTTATCTTTAGCTAAGAGAATAAAAGTATTTGACAATACATATGTTAGTAGTTAGAATACCTTGATGAGTATAGCTCTAAGGTGGATGTAATTTTGTATCTATTAAAGGCCAAATGGTAATGAGAAGTATTCTCGTTTCTCTACCGATGTAATGTTTTGTTGACACATCTTTTTCATTTAATAAAAGGATTTTTTTAGTTATGAAAAAAAAAAGTATACATTCAAATCTTTATTTTTTATTTTTTCTTTTTTACAATATTTTAAACTCAAAATTTAATGCTGCAAACATAACATATGATTGTAATATTTGAAAGTCCAAAACACTTTAGTGAGAAATATTATTATTTTTAAATGAAGAACATAAAAGTTGTCACATACCCAAAAATCTGAATAATTTATGTTGTGAGAAAAACATTATGTTTTTTTTTCCTTGGAAAAAGTCGTAATTTTATTTCAAATAGTTGAACAAAATTACATTCTGCACATGTAATAGAATCACAGAGATCCCTACATTGTCACATATATACTGTCCCATATGACTGACATGTCTAGTGTCCCATACAAAATCAAAACAATGTAAATGGCTGTCCAAACAGCCCTCATATATCCGACTACATATATCAAATACTGTCTCAAAAATGAAGAAAGTGATCCAATCAACAGAAAATATATTCTGTCCATACAGCCCGTGTATATAAAAACAAAAACAAAACAGAAGTAATGTAGAGTTAGGTCAACAGAAGTTGATCTAATGCTCCATCCGGTCCTCAAAGTCCCCATGGAAAGGCCTGTGGTAATAACTGTAGATGCCTTCAGTGGAATGTATAGTGATCCTCCATGTGTCGAATGTCAAATGTTGTTGCGTCGCTTCTTTGGAAAGCAGATCGGCCATCCCATTTCTCTCCCTGTAGACATGTGTAAATGTAATAAGATTAAATGTCTGCTTTAACCGTAATACCTCCTCCAGGATAGGTAAGAGTACCATCACATTACATTGTGTAAGCTCCTTGGCCCAATCAATAACTATCAGTGAGTCTCCAAATATCTGTAGAGATAGACAACCTTGTTCAAGTGCAAAAAGCATCAGCAGCCTAAGTGACATAAGTTCAGCATAGTTATTTGAACCACTCCCCAAACCAGCCATGATATGAAAATAATGGGACTCAGATTTGTAAAGAACGCCCCCTCCACCACACACCAATTGATGGTCAAGTGATGCACCATCGAAATATTCCCACGGCATGGATTTATCTATTATTTCCGTGATCACAGGTCATATTCTATTCGCTTTGATAGTTGCCTTGTAGTGTAGTATAACAGCCACAGCTTGTGCCACTACATGTTCCATCGGGACCCTACAATCCTGAAAAATGATCTTATTTTGGGTGATCCAAATGCCCCAGGCGAAGATACATGGGACAGCCCGAATGGAAGAGTTCTTATGATATGACCACCACATTTGAAACGCGTCAAGAACACTCTCTCCCCACCACCTCACATTGAGATCCAGATATTTGCAGATATCAGCCCAAACAGCTTGAGAAAATCGACAGTGAACAAATATATGAGAAATGGTCTCTTCTGCATCCCTACAAAGTGGAAAGAACCCCGGGCCCTGGATGAATCGTTTCTTCAGAATGTCCCAGGTTGGTGCCTTATTTTCCAATATAGCCCAGAAGAGTAATTTAGCTTTACCCGAGCACTTAAGCTTCCACAAATATTTCCACCACCACACCAATTCCCTGTTATGTACTTCCACATTCAGCTGGATATATCCATGTTTTGGGGTGTATATTCCAGAGGGATGGTGATCCCAGATAAGTTCATCAATCCTATTTGTCAGGCGAATATGTGTGTATCTTAGGTTCCGAATATAATCCTCCCAATATCCAAGCATGTCATCAGGAATCTCAAGACGTTGTGCAGAGGTCCACCCCTGATGCCATAGAGTGTATGATCCCGATTGCTCAATATCAGCCAGAAAATGACATCCTCTAGCTGCCAGAAAAGTCCTTAAGGCCACAGGAAGGACATGACCACCCCTACATCCAACCCAAGGATCCAGTCCAATACATATAAATCACCCATTTCCAATTCTCCACACTAATCCAGATCCAATCAGATGAAAATGCTGCACCACCGCTTTCCAGACCACAAAGCAATTTGCCCTCGTCATATTGCCCTGCCTAATCCAATCGAGTAGAGTTAATGGAGCAATGTATTTATGATATACCACTCTAGTCCAGAGACTCTGTGTATGTATAATTCGCCATGCCACCTTGGCCCCCAAGGCTTTAGCAAAAATAAAAATATTCTTTAAGCCCCATCCTCCCAATGCTTTGGGGACCGCAATCATTTCCCATCTAACCCACACCAAAGCTCGATTATCACCCTTACCCTTCCAAAGAAAGGCAAAACAAAACCGACGGATCAGCTCCAAGACTCCTTTGGGAATCCAAGCGAGTGACATCCAATACACTGGAATAGCTTCCAAAACAGATTTAACCAGTACCAGCCTCCCTGCCCGCGAGAGCCATTTATGACTCCATCCATGGAGTCGTTGTTCTAATTTAGCAATTAACCAGTGCCAATCTGCTTTCAAATATGCATTGGGTTTCAAGTGAAAGCCAAGGTACTTTAATCCATCATCAATATCCAAAGTCCTATAAGGTAGTCTCATATCCAATCTGTGAATCTCCTGCTCGGTTAAATGCGAGCATGTGATTGTTGATTTATCAATATTCACTAACATACCCGCTGCATCTTGCAGCAAATTGAGACCTTCAACCACCTTATCAATATCCTGTCGCGAGCCATCACAAAATATCAGAATGTCATCAACGAAAAGGAGATGTGTAATATACAATACCTGAGAAATGGATATACCACGAAAGGAACCATCAGCTTTTGCTTTCAGAATAAATCGACTGAGGCCTTCAGCAACAAGGAGAAACAGCAGCGGTGAAAGTGGGAAACCTTGTCGTAGACCCCTGCCAGCGTGAAAGAATGGACTAGCAGAACCATTTATCAGTACAGCAAAGCTCACCGTGGTGATGCAGGCCATAATCCATCGTATAAATTCATAGCAGAAGCCCAATTGTGTTAGAAGCATCCGGATATAGAGCCAACTAACCCTATCAAATGCTTTAGAGAGATCAATCTTAATCACTGCACCCTTCTGCTTCTGCACCTTCATAGTGTGTATACCTTCCTGTGCAACTCCAATGGCCTCATGAATTTGATGGCCTTCCAAGAACCCAAATTGTTCACAAGAAATATGCTGAGACAGAATATTCTTGAGTCGCCTCGCCATAACCTTAGAGATGATCTTATAGATGCAATTGCAGAGAGATATAGGTCTGAATTCATCAAAGCTTTCAGGCTTGTCCGATTTAGGAATGAGAGCTATAAAGGTCGAGTTGAAGGGACCATGTACAAACCCAGCCTTTCTTGATTCTTCCACCACATTCAATAGTTCCTCCCCAAAGAAATCAAAGAAACCCAAGAAAAATTCAATAGGCCAACCATCGGGCCCCAGACTTTTATCTTTCTGTAAGGAGTGCATAACCTGCGAGAGCTCAATCGGCAACACCTCCACCATCAACATTTTGTTCTCCTCCTCCCCCACAAAATGAGGGAAGAGATGAGCCATCCTAATAACCTCAGCTATAGAGGCCCCAGGTTGAGCGGTGAATAAGTCTCCGAAGTGTCGTACCCCCATCTCTGCCAAACCATCAAAACTGGAGACCAGTTCCCCTTCAGTAGAAGATAGTTCCCAAATAGAGTTAATGAATTTTCTCCCCTTTGCATATGCTTGAAAAAAAAATTTGTTCTCGTCCCCACACTGTAGCCATATCGCCCTACTTTTCATTCTCCACATCTCTTCTCTCTCACACAGAATCACATTCCTGCATCTTTCCCACTCCAACAGCTCACCTTTCTGCAATTCATCCATATAACCCATACCCTGGCAATGTAGAAGTCTATCTATATTCAGCTCAGCAGCCCTCAGATTCTGATCATCTTTCACTCTTTTTTCAGTATCCTAGAGAATAGTGGCCTCTTTTATACGCTTGAGATTGAGATGAAAGTGTGCACCCGCATGCTCCTGAGACTCCGGAGGTCGATGAACCCACTGAGCCTGTACCAATTTAAGAAAATCCTCCTCCTTCAACTAGCTAGGATTGAATTTGAAAGGACTAGGGGGTTTATCTCTACTACCTCTTAATTCCAGGAGGATGGGGCAGTGGTCAGATACCCCCCCGACCCTACCCATTGCTTGACAACATCAACCCCCAGAGCCAACACATCAGCCACCAGAAACCTATCCAACCTTTTAGCCACCCTTTGTTCCCATGTTCTCTTATTCCTCCAAGTAGGGGTTAACCTGGTTGGTAGTATGTCAAGAAGGTCCTTCCTGGTGAAGGCTTGAATAAAATAATTAGCTAGAGGATCCGGAGCAGCCCGAGGCCCCCAAACTTCAGAAGACCCCGGAGAAAGATTGAAATCCCCACCCAAAATCACATCCATTCCAGCAAAGAGATCCATACTTAACAAGGAGTCCCAGAATCCAACCCTATTTAAATAGGGCCCATAGATATTGAGAACCGTGATCATCCTACCGATCATTGCATCCCAAACTTCCAACCCAATACCAGAAGAAATGCCCCAAGAACTATCGTATCTACAACTCTTCACCTTCCACCCCGTGGCCAGCCCTCCAGAGCGTCCACGAGCATCCACTCCTACAAACTTCCAACCAGGTAGCAAATTTTCCAATGCCCGAACAACCTCCTCACTGCCACCCAATGTTTCTTGCAACAGTAAAACATCCGGTTGATTTAATTCCACCAACCTCCGAAGTGACGATTTTTTAATGGGACTCGCCAACCCACGACAGTTGAATGACAATAATTTCATATGAAACTCCCTTCTAGGGCTTTCGCTGCTCTAAGTTCCCATTCAATAGAGGATTGTGTACCCATTACTAAATCAACTTTAGCCCGCTCTTGAGCTTTTGACAAAAGAGATTTTCGACCCCGCCCTTTCCCCCCAACACTATAAGCCAATTCAGGAAGTCCCTTTCCCCCCGATCCATCAGCAGTGATCACCCTATTTCTAAGAGCATATCGGATACTACGTCCCACAGAACTGGGAGAGTGTTTAGTGGATACAATGGACGGTGTGTATACACTATCTGTATCAGGTAACATACAAGGAGCTACAGGGCATTGTAAAGCTGTACAGACCGGAGGATGAGACCTAAGACAACCCTCCCCCAATTCATTAGAGACAGTAAATAATGAAACAGCAGAAGAAATGTGGTGAGACATACCCGGGGTATTCAAGGATGAGCCCCGATGAATAAAGGACTGCTCCTGTAGCTTCCTGGAGGCTTCCCACGTCAAAGGTGTCGTGGTACCCATTGTATCCCCCACATCAACCGAATCCTTGCTCCCAAGGATTTCCAAACCCGTGTTCTCCAAAGATGCCAAATGTGTCTCGGATCCCTGCATCCCACACTGTGCGTCTAGTACCACCGTATCATGGTCTGCCTTGTTGACAATAGTAGGCGCAATACCTTCATCCCCCACCGCCTGTGGGTTCACCGTCTTCGCTGGATCAGTGCAATCATCAGCTTCATCCACGGCCATCGGTCTGCTACTCCTAAACGGTAACGGGCAACATGCTACCAGGTGTCCATAAGCATGGCAGCGGTGGCACCTAAATGGCACACCCACATAGTCCAGGATTTGTACGAATGCCCCATCCTTCGTTTGAACATTGATCTCAGCCGATAGCCCCAGTCGAAGATCAATTTTAACCAAAATCTTTGCCACCGTATAAATGCCTGTCTCATTATGGGAGTAATCAGAACACACATAGTCGCCAAGGAAATTCCCAATCGCGGCAAACTGTGTTTCATTCCACAGATGCATGGGGAACCCAGGAAGCTTCACCCATAGTGGTTCTTTGTCAATTTTCTCCGTTTTAGAGTCGAAGAAAGGTGACCATCGTTTCAGAACAATTGGGACGCCCAACATCGACCAATGTCGGCATAAGACAGCTTCAACCTCCCCAATGTTCGACAGTATGAAGGAGAACCATCCTTTCGTTAATACCCGAACTTCAGGTGCAGTAGACACTAAATCCTTCCACTGCTCGGTCTCCCATCGCTGGAGGAAACCGCGACCAAGTCTCTTACCACGGACATGTCCAACCACTGCAATGTGTGAGAAATCCTCCACCTCCTCCATCGTGACATCCACTCCCAGCACAAGCTTATCCTTCCTCTTCCGTTCCTTAACCATTTTAGCAGTATTTTTGTGTGAATCAGCCTTCGCAGAAGCCCTTGCTCGTGGAACTAGCAGAGATTCATCTTCAGGTAGAATATCTCCACCCCCAAGAGCCGCCGCTACATGTCCACTGGAAGAGTAACCCAGTCCACCGCTACCCTGTCCCCGGTCATCAGAATCATGAAATTCCACCGACCTAACCAAATTTCCAACAGAAAAGGAAGCCAATCCGCCACCCTGGTCCGTCCGCCATCTGCCACTCCCAGCCAGAGTTTCAAGCCCCTCCACACGCAAGGCATCCGAGCTAATGGGGAAGTTTGAGTATGACCCCAGTTGAGGTTCTAGAGTCCGCCCTAAAAGGCCAGCCAAGTCGGTCCTGTCAGTATTTCCAGCAGATGACCGAAAGGTCTCCAATTCTGCCTCTAATCCCTCCAGCCCTAGAGAGATGACCGGCGAAGTGACCCTGGCAGATGTCGGTAGAGTAATAAGGTGCCCATCCAAGTCCATCGCATCCACGGGCCCAGAAAAAACCCCTGGCCCCCCGCCTGTCAAGAGTGGTCCAGGCAAAGACCCCGACCCATATTCCACAGCATTGACAGCTCCAATATCGAAAATCCCTCTGTCATGATCACCATCCGAGGTGTAGTCCACCTCCTGCTCATAGTCGCTCGCCATACCGCCCCAGATGGTCCACCTCCTGCTCAAAAAAGCCAACTCGCCGAACCCCAACCAAACAATCAGCAATGCTGACAGAATAGAAACCCCAGAAAGTGCCCGGTCCCCTATCCACCATTCAAGAAAACTGTTATCATCACCACACAATCCACAGAAATCCCCAAGCTACCCCGTATAGCCCGTCACGCGACCACTACAAGGGTTCAGGTTCCCACCAGCAAACCCCATCAATAACGCCACCCATCTTCAAGAATCAATCAAAAATCAGCTAGTCCAGTCGAGTCACCGTAGTACTGAATCCCCGAACCTCCAGGGTTCAGAAACCCTGGTTTCCCAAGCCGTCGACGCCCATTCTCTGCGCTCTCATCCTAATTACCCTAGGTTTCTTGGAGCCAGCTGCCCAAGACAGAAAAACATTATGTTATAAGTTATTGTAAAGTTTTTTATGATTATTGACCAAGTGGGGTCAAGGATGACTGTAATTAATTACTCTAATATTTTTATTTTTAATAAATAAAAGAGGAGACAAATATCCAAAGGATACTGTTAAAGAGTGTTCACTGACCCACTAGGAGGAATGAACTAGGGTGGAGAGAAAATGGACAAGTGGCAGCTTCTTCATTCACTTCTAGCTGTTGCAGGTGGCAACTTCCCTATTTTTTTGTGGTCATGTTCCATAAGAAAGTGGAACAGAGCAGGTGGTTCAATAATTATGAAAACTGAACAAAGACGTAGGCACTCTATACACCCATCGAATTGAGCAAGGGGCTCACTAATTCTTCTTCCTTGTGACATTCTGAGTTATCAGAGAAAGGTGAGCGTGCACAAGAGATTCGATGAGGGGAAGGCTAGGGCGAATGCTAGAGTAAGTCTGCAGCTGAAAGAATACTGCTGAGTGCAGCTATTATACTGCTGAATGCAGAAAGCTAAGAATACTGTTGAATGCAGAGATCATACTGTTGAATGCAAAAGTTATATTACTGAGCACAGAAACCATTACTACTAAGTTGCAGAAGGATAAGCTTGCCTCCACACAGTATCTTCGTCCTGGTGGTTCAGTGAACAGGCTCGGGGGTCCTAAGGCAAGTAACATTGGTTTTCTTCAGGAAAAGGTTGGGTGCAACGGGCTCCTTTGGGTGTTTGTCCCCCTCTACAGTTATCAGGTTCTTCCTTGTTTCAGTTATTTAATCATAGTTTGATAGTTTATTTCTGAAAGTGATATTTTACTTATCTGCTAGATTAGAAATACTAAACTGTTGATTTATTTCTAAATAAATGAATGAATGATTGAATAAAATTCTTCTATGTATTTTTCCACTCACATTTAGTGATGTATTCTAGTACAGGAAGATTTTTTTAAGTAGGCAGATTCGAATGATCCCATATAAATAGTTTGAAAATGATTCGAAGAGCTTTTTAGATTGATCTCTATAAAATGATAGATAAATATATTTTCATAGAAGAATGTGTACTGTTCAAATTCCTAGAATGCATCTCTGTCTTATAACATTTCTAGGTTTTGATGCAGTAGGGTTCCTTGCTCAGGATGGAATAGTTTTCATATCAAAATGTTGTTTTTTTATTATATATAATTGTTCAGTATAAATGATAAACAATCAATATTAAAATCCTAGCTGAAAAATTCACATTATCTCATCATAGACCTTTACACATAAATTACTTTAATAAAACCAAGATACTGCTATTTATGCTATTAATTTATACAATAACTGAATCATCAAGAATTTACAATCATATAAATAGAAGCATTATATTCATATCAAACTATACAGAACAAATATAAAATAAACAAGTATAATGTACAGAGTTCTTGTCTTCCTTATAGAAGCACAATATTTAAATATCTCTTGAACTTCCTAGATGAACTATACAAGTATCACGTTTTATAAACTAGGTACAGCATAAACCTCCAACTCGAAACAAAGTTCTGGAACAAACGCATTCACAACTAATAACGTTATCCACTAAGTCGAGGGTCAAACCCTATAGACTTCACAATTTATAAAATAGTTGAACATTGGAATTTCAATAACCCTGTAACAAGTTACAACTGCAACTAGGTATTTAAAATTATCAACGATTATCACAGTATCAAATGGCAGTAACATTGTAATTATATATCAAGGGTTCATTGTAATACAAGCACATCATTAGACAGAACTCGATGTCATCCATCGAAGGAATCGTTGCCATAATAATCGACGGGCATAAAATGAATTCATTCAAAAATTGGTTAAGGGTTCGAGTCTCATGAAGGAGCTCGCCCAGCCATAAATTATGTATAAAATAATTATATAAAACAAGATTTATATATTGGACAGGGTTTAGGGTTTTAAAACCCTGTAGGAAACCAAACCAATAACAATGCAAACTCTGAAATCATAACAATAGAATTTAAACGTAGAATTCCAGTTAGATCTTGGCCCAAAACATTTACCTTTCATCAGTTAAACTATCGAATCAAACTCTGCCCATCGAGCTCATATAACATTTCGAATTCCAAATGTTAATGCCGAGCCAAAGTAAAGCAAGACGCATTGTTTAGTGGCACAGAGTTTCTGTGGGGGATCGCTGTACGCCCAAAACAAAGAGACCATGTGGGGGATAGCTATACGCCCAAAACAAAGAGACCAAACTTACAACTGTCGGATTCGAAACATACCAAGACTTCACAACCCGATTGCAAGCAAACATAGAATCTTCTCATTTATTTTAGAATAGAGAGCACACGAGCCGTGGCTCCAGGGTTTCAACCCTATTCTTTTACAAACATTACGGCTCTAACAATTAAATAATAGACACAGTGAAAGCAAATGTATACTGGTACCCTCCTTTTAAATTTACAAACTGGCATCAATTCCAGAAACACCACCACGAACACACCGGAAGAACAAGAGTCATGTTGAAGGGAGTGCTAGAGACTTCCCGAGGCTTACTAGGGCATACGAACAACACCTCGTAGGCGCAGACACATCCTTCTACAGTTACAAGCTTGGCCGAGAAGCGACCCTGACACTCAAACAATACAACAACACAAGGTTCAGCTTCTTTTAAATAAAATAAATATCACATTTCATACCAACGGTTGTTATAATCTTTTAACATCAACTTATCAGTTAGAAGCCAAGACAACAAGGTTCCACCATCGAAACCCTGGAATGCGCTGGGCGTTTTTCAAAACCCCGATTATGCCTAGAGCCTGTCGGCTCCTCCATTAACAATGAAAAAGAAAGGATTTAAACAATGAAGGTGGTCATTCAATGCATGACTAGGATTTTACCAAAACCCTACGTCTATCACGTGGACCCTGCCAGCATGCTCTCCACTATTGGATCATTCAAAGATCATTTAAGTCATAACCCTGATGTGATACCATTACACCTGCCAACAGTGAAATCCACTAAGGCTCAATTAAGTTATGCTCGCCTATAGTCAAGAACCATGTTAAAACCAAACACCTCTACGAATCCATTATACAAGCTTAATCTATAGTTTCGGCTAAACATTTTAAATGCTATTACATAATAGTTCAAATGTTTTAGATTGAAACGTATACCTATAGTTTAAAATCAATCACGTTATAATCATACCACTTAATAGGTAATATAAGATGTATATAACATGATATAGTATTGGAACCTTTTCAATGAAAGTTTATCATAATCCTATTTTACTACAAGTGGAGGACACCAAGATATTTGTGATAACCATGGTATAACCCCAAGTTGTAATACGACATTATCGTAATTAAAATCCTGGCTAGGGTATGTATTACCCTAAGCATTAAGTTAAGCTCTCATATGCATGCCAAGAACGTAGAATCTAGCATAAGAACATTAAGATAGAATGACATACACCATTTTAACCTTCGATCACCAACTCTTAAGAAACCTGGAATTACATTCTTACCTATAGAACTGTTTAGGATCAAAGGGTGCGTTAGCTAGATAATAGCTAAGTAAGCCTTGGGGTACCCATAGGACCCCTTCAACAAAAGAAAGAAAAGGCTTAGAAATCATAATCATATCTACATAAAACTGTACAGCTATAAAATAAATTCAATCTCGAATTTGACAACTAAGCGATGAATGCTTTTTAAGCAAACATTTTGGACAACAAAGATAGATGCATTTATTCAAAGGTAGTTACGACATGAATAAAGAAATTACATTTTTATGATGATACGACACACTTAAACAACGAATGACTAATTGTGAACAAGTATGAGTCGTCATTTTAAACATAACTACTATGTTATTTAATTTATCATTAACATTCATTCCGCATAACAAGTTTCAGCATTAATTACTGCACACAAAAAAAAAAAAAAAAAAATTGTGAAATTTTGGGGATGTTACAAAAGTGTAGGTACAATGATTGAGTGGTATCTCAATCCAATGAAAAGTTCTTTTGGTTTCTTCTTTGTTTCTTTAGTTCATATAATTGACATCCATTTTGTTTGCACTAGAAATTGTACCTAGACTACAGAGAGGTACAAGCTAGAACATCCAAAGAAAAACTAAAGGAGAATGGTTTAATTTTTATAAATTATGAAGGTATCATTCATGGAAAAGGTAAGGAAATATAAATCACATATAATCACTAAATCAGAAAGATATTACATAGATCTGAAATGAAGGAATCTGAAACATAGATGTAAACCATAAATATAAATATAAAGAATCCAGTTATGTCCACAAACTTAAAAGCATTTTCAGGATAAAAACTTTTATCAAGAAGTGAAATAGTAAGAGAGGTGATCAAATCGATCATAAACATCAACCAGAAAATAAGATCAACATATGGCTTATATAGTATATTTCAGTCCAAACATTCAGTCTTCAAAAACTTACATGAGAGTGTATCATATGTGTTTCAGTACAATAGCTTCAACACCTCTAACCCTTTTCCAGAACAAAAAACCAACCCTGATCCCTCCTATCACTACTATTTTTATAATTACATGAAGGAATTTTAAGATCCATCTTTTGAGGATTTGAATCCATTCTAGAATTTATATACAAAAAGGAATCTCCAAAAATAGTATAACTAATTCTCAAAAGTAGTCATTCATATATATCTCCAAAGCTGTGTCATTTGGAGTTTGTTAGATAGTTGTAAGATGGATCATTTGGATCTTAGATTTTTCTAGCTACCTCTGCCAAAATGGCCAATCCATCCAACGCTTGTGACCTCTTGAGGAGACGATCCTTGACCGGAACCTTGTTTGACAACTCTTCATTTTGCTTGGTTAGGTCTCCATTTTGTTTGGTTAGCTCTTTCATTTGTCCCTGTGCATTCCTTTTGCTTTTTAAGACCTCTTTAGCTGTTGAAATGAGCTCTTGATAATGGTCATTCAACTCTTCCAGATCCTCCGCTAACCTTCTATTAGCTTGCATAAGCTTATCATTTGCATCATTGAAGTATTCATTTTGTGATTTATACTGTAGCAATGATTTTTTGAGAATTTCAATCTCAAAACCTGTCTGAATTTTTTCTTGATGTACTGGATCTTTAATTGAGCTTGATGGAGTTTCTAGATTTTTAATAAGAAGTTATTCTCGTGCTTCATAGCCCTTATCTGACTCTTTTTCATTTATTTCTTATGTTGAAACCTCCAAATGGAAGGTTTTTGAGCTCGATCCAGGTTCAAAGATTTGAATTGCTTCTTCCTCAAAAACTTCACAACGCTTTTTCAATGGCTCTGTCAAACCCTAGTAATTATGCTCTGTATATTCAAAGAATTTATGTGGATTTAACTCTACCATTTATCCTTTGATTCTTCATCACTTGAAGAATCCTGAATTGCAGTAACTTTTTCCTTTTCCAACTTAGGGTTTAGAGTTCTTTTCATATTCAATCTGAGCTTGTTGGATGCCCTGGTCTTAGGTTTCCATTTGGGCACTTCGGGCTCAACTATAGCCTGGATATCAGCATTAGTTTTTGGAGAAAGAAGCATTCCTTACTCTATAAGTCTCTCTTTGGTAACAGAAGGAGTATCGAGGGCATGAGAAATATCTTTATCGTGAGAGGCCAAGAGTTCTTCCTCTAATATATGTTTATGTTCTGCATCATTCTGATTTACAAAATTTTCCTACAAACCACACTCTTCAGCTTGATGTACTTATTCGACCATGTTCCTTTTAAACCTATTTATGATGCTAGGTTGTCTTCTTGGAAAAGGCTTTCTTCCAGCTTCGTTCTTCTGCATACTAACTAATCTTTCAGCTTCTTCCAGGTTCGTGTTTTTCTCTGGTTCAAACCCTGACCAAAATAAGAAATGTGGCCAACTACGATTTCTCTTTTCCAGCTCTGTTAACACTATTAACTTAACCAGGATATGATGGAAGAAAGATTGGTTCGTATGATCTGAATGACCCTTTACCCTATTAGAAATTTTTATGAGTCTTTTTAAAAGGTAGAAGGGTAAATTCATTTTTAATTGACCATTCAAATGCAATAGGAACTTGAAGTGGTACTTGTAAAATGTGGCAAACCTTCCCTCACATGTGATGTAGCATTGCACCGTGCCAATGACCTCCCGCCATTCAGGTTTCACAATACTGAGATGAATGCCTTTGTTCTAGTCAAGAGATTCGAAGCTGGGTAACAAAAATGAGCCTGGATCAAATTCAAATGGAATTTTATTGAACCAACGCTCCCCCTCAATGGATATACCAGTTGCCTCGGCTATCAATTCTTCTGTCAATTCAAACTTTAGGGTCTGAAAACTAACACGGGATTTTGAACATTTCTGAGCGAAAGAATGAGTGACCTCAAGATTGTAACCTGTAAATTTCTCAAAAAATATGAACCAGCCAGCCCTCCTGAACAGTTTTGCACACTCAGGGAAATCATTCGCCCATTCGGTGTTCGCTAGTTCCAATCTACATAGCTTTCCACTCTTCTTCATGCTTGTTATGCTTAACACAAGCTCCTTCACCGATGAAAAAATGGCATGAAGGTGGAATAGAGCTAGGGTTAACGCGTGGCCTCCTCTGTTATCAAACATTCGTGAAGGAATTATCACACCTGACAGATGTTACATCCTGCCTGACAAAACCTCGGGGCAATATCTCATAACAGCTAGTGCATAGACTTAGATAGGTGTCGATCATACTCTTTAATGATTTCAGGATTCCGACAGCGCCCATATGCATGAAGTTAAACAATTGCACTGCTGGAATGTACTAAGTTACATTTCATAGTTGAAATGTTCACACAATCTCAACACAAAGGTTAGGAAAATATTAACTTATGTTTTGAAGACCAAAAGGAAGATAAATTACTTATAAGCCAATGTTTAAATAACAAATAAAAGTAAATAATAAAACTAAGGAGTAAATAATAAAACTAAAGCATATAACATTAAGCTAATGTTTGAATGACATAACAAAGTAAATAACATCAAAAATTAAACATAAAAAAGAAAAACAAGGAAGAGAAAATAGAATTGAGGTCCAATTTTCAACTCCAACACATTTCATATTTTTCTTTGGCTCATTATTTTTTGTTTAGGAGTAGCTTATATTTATTTCTCCAATCATTGCATTGCAATTTATGTTTTTGTTAGCATTTAATTTCAATGTTATCCATTCCATTATTTTCCTAATGTTTTTTTACAATATTTTAAATTCAAAATTCGGCATATGATTTTAGTATTTGAAGCCTAAAAGATTTTAAATCATAAATATTTTTTGAAATGAATAAAGGTAAAGTGAAGGTACAATGATTGAGTGGAGTCTCACTCTAATGAACAGTTCTTTTTTTCTTCTTTCATTTTTCTAGTCCAGTACAATTTTCAGTGACATATTTTCTTTCTTTTTTCCATTCCAATACAACTTTCATTGACATCTTTTCCATCTTTTTCTTTAGCTCAAATGTATTCAACTGAAACACGTTGTGAGAAATAAAACTCTATAATGTAATACATTTTATTGATAAACATCAGAAGTATTTATATACATACAGAACCAAGAAGAGGTAGTTATGTCTCTGTAACTTATTAACTAAATAAAATTGTTAACTAACTATAAATGATATAACTAACCCCGAAAGATTAGTCAACATCACACCCTTAAACTAAAGGGACATCTGACATGCCAAGCTGCATTCTGAATTTTTCAAATTTTTCATGACCTAGTGCTTTAGTAAATATATCTACAATTTTATCTGAAGTAGAACAATGTGTCAAATGAATGTTGTTGGCCTCAACATGATGTCGAATCAAGTGATATTTAGCGTTGATGTGTTTGGTTCAATCATGAAATTTGGGGTTCTTGGCCAATTGAATTGCAGAAGCGTTTTCAACAAAGAGAGGCGTTGAAGGAAGTGATGACATGGCATGTGTGATGAAGCTAGAAAGACATGTGATGGTGTTCTAGTGTTATCATGAAGTCAGTGTTACAATATGACATCATTCTCAAAAAGTATGGCAAGGTTGTGAAACTTTGGAAATTGACTAAGTATGGAAAAAGTAGTCAAAACTGCTCTAAGAGAATGCCCGCCATAATTCATGGTTTGAGAAAAATGCCCACACCAGCATACCAGGATATAGCTTGTTGAAGTGGCTATCTATCCATGGTCTCATTTTTCCTTAAGAATTTTTTAGGAGAAAGTTATAAGTCTTCCAAAATAGGGTTTCAGGATAAACCTTGAAGAAATTCTTAGAAATGGCTGTGTTGGAAAACAGGTCCAGGTGGCCTTGGGAAAATGCCCGTCGTACCTCATGGGAGAATGATAAAAATTATCTGAAACTAACATGCTCTAGCTTTTCAAAGAGGTTATCCAACCATGGACTTAGTTTTCACAGAATGTGTTTGATGACAAAGATAACAGCCTGCCAAAACATGGTTTCAGGTTGCTTTTACACCTAAGTGTTAAATTTTCAGAATTTACTTCAATCTGATCTAGGATCTTAACTGAGAGAACAACATGTATAGCATATCAATCATGGAGACAATAATGCAAGCACACAAGAGACACAAAGATTTACTTGGAGAAAACCATAAAGGTGAAAAACCCCAATAACTTCCTCAGAGATAGATAGAGCAATGATACAACCCAAACATAAGAGATAGACATATCCTAGCAGCAGATCCTCCTCCTCCATAAGTGCACCACTCCTCCTTGAGTGCATGAGTGAGAAGTGAGTGATCAAATAGAGTGCCTCCCGCACTCTATTTATACTTGACTTGACTTGCCTTTTACATAAATCATGTAGGCTCGAACTTAACCACATAACATAATGCTGACTGGGCCGACCCCCAATAGGGTGGTCTAATAACCCTTCGACCCACATGGCCGACCCCTAATAGGGTGGTCTAATAACCCTTTGACCCACATGACTTATACAGGGTCGACCCCAACAAGGTGGTCTAATAACCCATCAAGTATAAGTTACGACATTTACAATATAAATGACGACACTTCCGTATAGAGGAATAATACCATCTCTATAGGAGTACATACAACATGCATATATGAAATACATTCCGAAGTTACATATACATCAACACTCCCTCTTAACTAGGAAGGTATTTCTCAGCACAGGTCTTCTAGCACAAGTCTTCTTCTCTGGATCATCGTGACTGGATAATCATCATTAAGACATCATCATCATCACTACTGCTGCTATCTCAATCAATCTCTGAATCTACTCATCATAGGAATTTTTACAGAGCCAGTCCTTTTCCATACTGGATGTAGGCCCACCACCTGCAGGTCTTCATCATCACTGGCCATACTGTGGAATCCTCAAGACTTATTACGTGCGTCACAAAACCTCGAAAGAGCATCTTCCAGATATCCCAGGGCAACGAATTACATGCCATAGGAAAAACCTCGAAAGACTATCTGCAGATCTCCCAGGGCCATATTATATGTGACCTCACCACAAAACCTCGCAAGAGCATCCCAGGCTGTTACGAGCACACAACTCTACCTATAGGATCTCCCAGGGCACGAATTACATGTGGTCACCACAAAACCTCGCAAGAGCATCCCAGGCTGTTACGAGCACACAGCTCTACCTATAGGATCTCCCAGGGAATGAATTACATGTGGTCATGGCAAAACCTCGCAAGAGCATCCCAGGACTGATTACAGGCACACAGCCCAACCTATCAGATCTCCCAGGGACATGAATTATATGCCATAGGACAAAACCTCGAAAGAGCATCTGCCAGATATCCCAGGGGAACGAATTACATGCCATAGGCAAAACCTCGAAAGACTATCTGCAGATCTCCCAGGGCCAAATTATATGTCCTCCCAGAGAAAAACCTCGAAAGAGCATTTGCCAGATATCTCAGGGCACCGAATTACATGCCATAGGAAAAACCTCGAAAGACTATCTACAAATCTCCCAGGGCAATGAATTATATGCTCATCTGCACAACCTGATCCACGGCCATAGAGTATCCACCTGATACTCACCATACATATGATCATCCTGATCATCATCACTGCAACATCCTGCTGCATGTCATCTAGAGCAACATCCTGAAGCTCGTCATCCACAATCATCCTGATCATATAATGCATCTACCTGATGCAAACCAAGTATCTACCTGATACATATCATCATACATGATCCACCTGATCATACAATGTATCCACCTGATACAAATACAAATACATGATACATATCACCATACATGATCCACCTGATCATACAATGTATCCACCTGATACATCCAATGTATCCACCTGATACATATACAGATACATGGTCCAAGCATCCAACATGATGCATATACAAAAATACATACACATGATCCAACCGATCATATCCAGCATCCAACATGATGCGTACATATAAATGATCCAACTGATCATATCCAGCATCCAACATGATGCATACATACATATAAATTATCCAACTAATCATATCCAGCATCCAACATGATGCATACATACATACATAAAAATGATCCAACTAATCATATCCAAGCAGAAACCAGAACATCATCATGATGCTCATCATCCAGCGCTTACATCCACAGCCATGTGAAGGATCCTTCTTCCAACATGTTTGGAATGGCTTCAGCAAATGTGTCCATCACTTCTTCCTTGAAGTGTCCTCGATCTAAAGAACGCTAAGCCTCTCTTTGAAGTACTCGAACTTCACTCTAGCTAGTGGCTTCATCAGCACATCTGCAATCTGCTTGTCCGTCGCAACATACAGGAGCTTCACAACTCCTCTCTGCACCATATCCCTGATATAGTGATATTTGATCTCTATGTGTTTCAACCTATCATGAAATACTGGGTTCTCGGACAGCTTCACACAACTCTGGTTATCACAAAAGATAACAGTAGCATCCAACGGGAGATCAAATAACTCAGACAGTAGCTTCCATAGCCATACTGCCTCACAACTAACTGAACAGGCTGCAACATACTCTACCTCAGCTGTACTCAGTGCTACACAGGACTGCTTCCTGCTGAACCAAGAGATCACACCTGATCCCATACTGAAGCAGCACCCAGATGTGCTCTTCCTATCTGCAGCACTGCCTGCCCAATCTGAATCAACATAACCCTGCAGGTTAAAATTTGATTCGCTTCATACTTGAGCCCATAATCCACTGTACCCTTCAGGTACCTCAGAACATGCTTTACAGCAACCAAGTGAACACTCCTCGGATCCGTCAGGAACTAGCTCAACGTGTTCACCGCAAAGAAAATATCTAGTCTCGTGTTCGTCATGTACATCAAGGACCCAATCATCTGACGATACATAGTGATATCAACCAGCTCAGATGAAGCATCACAAAGAAGCTTCAGATTCGATGCCATAGGTGTGGCCATGGCCTTGCAATCCATCATCCCAAACCTCTTCAGGATCTCTACTGCATACTTCCCTTGTCCAAGGAAGATTCCATCTGCACTCTGCCACACCTCCATGCCAAAAACAAATAGTGCATCATCCCAAGTTCCTCAACTCGAACTCGGCAGCAAGCTTTCGCTGCATGTCGGCAATCAATCTATCTTCACCTGTAACAAACAGGTTATCCACATACAAAAGTAGTATCACTGGATTGTCTTCCTCAACCTTGTAGAAAAGGTTGGAATCCGCTTTATTCTTGGTAAAGCCCAAACTAGATAGAAATCTCTCTATCCTACCATACCAAGTTCTGCACTCATATATGACTACACCATGCTGTCTTGAAATCCATCTGGTGCATCTTCTATTTCATCACTTTTATATTTCTCTATGCTGCCGTCTGCAGCATGCTTGATCTTGATAGATCCATATGGAAGTCATAACAAACTTCCCTTCAGGTCTTGGGACTACATCCCAAACATCATTATTCATGATCGATGGATCATGGCATTCTTCCCATATCCTGGGAACTTCAATATCTTCAATAGATAATTTTGTTGCTGAACAAATGTTGTAGTTCTTCTTTTGTAGGAGATGGCATACGATCTTTCCTACACAACAAGTTAAATTGCATGATTAGAAAACATCTCATAGTTTTCAGAACAAATTCTTACACATAACGAAATATGTCATACAGTCATGCAATTATCTTAGCCAATGCTTCAATACAACATTTATCCATATCCCGTAACTTTCTAGATGCCTTCCAATCTCTACCAGAACATTGTTAAGAGTGTGCACAACTCCCAACATGTCAGCAAAGGGGTTTCATTCTAGATAAGTAGCAATGGAATGTTGTACAGTGCCATAGGCCACTTACCCATGCATATTAGTAGTATATTGTTCATCAATGCAACTATTCTAATATGCATAATACACAACCTAATTCTAGGAACATCATTATATACATTATTGAATAGTATTATTTAAACAATAAAATATGCAAGTAATGACAATTCAAATACTTATCTTTGTTTGTTTGTTGGGTGGACTCCCTCTAAATCTTTGCAACTCCATTCTGATGTGGATTGTGAGAAGTGGTCAACTCCCTCTAAATATCTGCATCCTTGTAGAAACTACTGGAGTGTGCTCCCTCTTGATCTTTGCTTCCTGGATTACATGTCCTTGAACTTATATACATTCTCGATCCCTATGCATGCTTGTTAGTATCATCATTGTGTTATCCTCTAGGTCTCATACATAATCAAACAGTCATTAGTATAATCTTAATATTATCAAAACACAATAATCTCAAGCATGTATAGTCAGGATCAATTCAAACACAGATAATAAACATTAGTAATCAAGGTTTCAAGGAAGTCTTCTTTTACTCATACATATTCTTATTTGATCATAGGACTCTTCTGGTTAGTTGAATCACCAATCAAGATAAGAGATATAATATGCATAAAACCCTTCATGATTCTTTTGGTTAGTCATATCATCAATTATGGTACGAAACATAATATGCATACAACCATGATTATTCAAACCTATGACTTCATGAATAATCATTATCAACAACACAACAGTATAAGATCCTAACACAAGGTAGGATTCTAGCTTGATATAGGAAAAACATACCTGGATTAGCATACTAGCTAGTTATGTCTAACATACCCGCATAATGTCTTCTGGTTCTCTTCAGTGACTTGTGCTAGTAACCTGCATGTTTCATAAGTTAACCATTGTAGAAACAAGTTATACATACCTCGAAAGTAGATCTTCTATGTGATCCATGACAATGGATGAATCATTGTCTTCATGTCACCATGATCATACGTTCTTGAAGTAGAAAATGATTTGTCTTTCTTGGTGTACCTTTTATGTTAGCAGACAACATAAACCTCATACAACACCATAATGCATTAGTACAATCATAAGTGTCAACACCCTAACCAATGAATATCTTCTATCATGCATTCATAATTTTGTTAAGGTGATACAAAAAATATAAAATCAAGATTGTACTAACCGTAATAACATGAAGACAAACATACCATAAACTTAATCATGAACAAATATCGAAACATACCTCGATGAGTCATACCTGTCGAGATCACTTGTAATATTCTTATGTAAGGCCTTAGCCTCCTCTGAAACAGGAACTTCTTCACTTATGCAGGTGACCAATCCATCTTCTTCTAGGATTAACCCAATCCACTTGATTTGCAAGAACTGGACCTGGAGATGGATATGGGTTTGTCAGAGAAACCCCAAAAATTCAAACTTTGAATTTCAAACTTCTGAAAGAATAGAAATATGCGCCTTGATGAGCTGATCAAGCTGGTATATTCAGAATTTGAAAACTGCAAAGTTTCACTCCTCAATTTTTCCTTTGAAACTTCCGGATTCACTGGACGTGACCCTGAACTGGGGTTTGATGAATCCTACTCTTCTACCCAATCAAAAGGTTTGATCCAAATCTCTAAGCTTCTATTTTTCTGAGGAGCTTCCAGCCGTGGTCACAGATTTAAAAAATTCCCATTTTTACAGAAGCCCTAATTTTCCACTTTTCTGATCAAAGTCCCGAACTAGGGTCTGATCGAGCCCAGCCTTCTGCCCAACCAAAAATTCTGATCTTGGTCTCTAAATTTCGATTTTGATGAGTAGCATCTAGCCGTGGTCTCCGATTACAAAAATTCCAACTTTCTCCGAAGCCCTAAATTTCGGAAGCCATGAATGAAGGTACTCAAAAATAATTCTATTTTGACATAAATATGTACCTAATTGTTTCTGGTGTAACTCCAAACTTTTCGATCCATAAGATCTGAAAAAACTTCCTGAGATAGCCCGACCTGTTATCTTTCCATCCCGACAGGTTTGACCTCAATTGGATTCTCTGAGAGAGAGTTATGCCAAGTGTCGCAACGTGACCTGTTTATGGGATAATACAGGAGAGAGAACTTGTACGACATGCCACGTGTCACTGTTTCAACTTCGGCCTCTAAAAAATTTTCTTTGGATAGCCCGGCCTGTTATCTTTCCATCCTGATAGGTCTGATCTCAATTGGATTCTCTGAGAGAGAGAGTCATTCCAAGTGTTGCAACGTGACCTGTTTATGGGATAATACAGGAGAGCGAACTTGTACGGCGTGCCACGTGTCACTGGTTCATCTTCGGCCTCTGAAAACTTTTCCTGAGATAGTAAAGTCTGTGTACTACCTTTCACTTTCTATGAAATTTCATTTGGAGCTTCCTAGCCCAATTTATGACCTTTTTCCCAAGGTCACCTCATTTTGACGCAGATCTGGAAGAGGCAGAAACCCTATATTGTACAGATCATAAATCACAAAGTACAATGAATTAGAGGTTGTCCTTTGGACACACGGTACATGGGGATTTAATATTCAACCTGTAAAGGTTTCAGATCTGAAAAATTTTCCAAAACGGATTTATAGCGAAAGTGCTACGATGACTGGTTTTTTCTATATCAAGCCCTAGCATTGTAAGTGCAACAAGTGTCATACATGCCATATCATGCCTTCTTTCAGGCTAGCTCTGATATCGTGTTAAATTTTCAGAATTTACTTCAATCTGATCTAGGATCTTAACTGAGGGAACAACATGTACAGCATATCTACAGCATATCAATCATGGAGACAATAATGCAAGCACACAAGAGACACAAAGATTTACTTGGGGAAAACTATAAAGGTGAAAAACCCCAGTAACTTCCTCAGAGATAGATAGAGAAATGATACAACCCAAACATAAGAGATAGACATATCCTAGCAGCAGATCCTCCTCCTCCATAAGTGTGCCACTCCTCCTTGAGTGCATGAGTGAGAAGTGAGTGATCAAATAGAGTGCCTCCCGCACTCTATTTATACTTGACTTGACTTGCCTTTTACATAAATCATGTAGGCTCGAACTTAACCACATAACATAATGATGACTGGGTCGACCCCCAATAGGGTGGTCTAATAACCCTTTGACCCACATGGCCAACCCCCAATAGGGTGGTCTAATAACCCTTTGACCCACATGACCTATACAGGGCCGACCCCAACAAGGTGGTCTAATAACCCATCAAGTATAAGTTACGACATTTACAATATAAATGACGACACTTCCGTATAGAGGAATAATACCATCTCTATAGGAGTACATACAACATGCATATATGAAATACATTCCGAAGTTACATATACATCAACACAAAGTAGCAAAACTGCCTAAGTGGCCTCATGGAAATGCCCGCCATAGTATGTGGGTTGAAGAAAATGCCCGCACCATATGGTCATCTTGTAGGTTGTTGTTTTTTCTACCTGACCATGTTCTCATATTGACTTGGAATTTTCTGAAGAAGAAGTTATGGATTTGCCAAAACAGGCACCTAGGTAGATTGGACCAAGTCTAGGAAAGTGCAAAAATTGCCTAAGTGTAAAATCACTAAAACTGCCTAAGTGACCTCAGTAAAATTCCCGCCATGTCTTGTGGTTGATGTATTAAATCATTTTGAGAGTATGGATCTCTAGAATGTTGTTTGGTGCATCCAACCATGATCTCGGATTGTCCAAAGAGTCTCTGAGGAGGAAGATATCAATCTGCCAAAAGTGCCTCCCAGCTTGATTTGCACTACTCCAGTAACATGCCCATCGAGGAGAGAGAAAGAGGCTTCAAAAGGTGAAATTGGTTTAGATGAAGTCACCTTGTTGGCCTCTATCCATTGGGTGTCTCACACTTCAAAATACGTGAAAATAAAAATATCATGTTACCCTAGGGTTTCACAATCTTTGTCTAATTAGTGATGAATTAATAGTTTAAAAGGACATTTGGAGATGCCCGCAAGGAGATTTCCTTGTGTTAATAAAATTCATAGGGTGACATAGATATGTTCCATTTTGAAGTGGTTATCCACCCATGCTTTCATTTATCCTTATGATAGTCACATGTGCAAGAAATCAATCTGCCAAAGTAGGAAAAATATTGTTTTGCATATTCAGAAATTTGGCTAAGTGTTGAATTCACAAGGCTAAGGGGCCATTTGGAAATGCCCGCAGGAAGTGTCCTTGTGCTGATAAAATTCATCAGTTGGCATGGTCTTGTCCTTTTATGAACTGGTCATCTAGTCATGGGTTCATATTCTCCTCTAGAGTTCACATGTGCGAAATAGAAGCCTGCCAAAATGAGAAAAAGGTTTTTTTCTTGTTCAAATGTAGGTTGGTAAGGAATTTGGAAATTCCCGCGAGGTTTATTTTTGATGATAAAATTCATTAGTTAACATGGTCTTATTCCTTGATGAACTGGCTATCCATCCATGGAGTCAGATTCCTATTTGGTTCTCTCACGTGCGATATTTTGGCCTGCCAAAATAGGTGAAAAATAAGGCTTAATAACACCTTATGATATGCCTACAAGGGCTTGTAAAATGCCCACAATGGCTTGTAAAAATCCCGCAAGGGCTTATGGAATGCCCATAAGGGGCTTAAGGAATAAAAATATCCCAAGAGATTTATTATGCCCACAGGGGCTAAAGAAATTCCCACAGGGGCTTAATTATGCCTGCAGGGGCTAAAGAAATGACCGCAAAGGATTAAGGATGCCCGCAGGGACTACGATTAAAGCCCGCAGGGGCTTAGAAATGCCTACAGGGGCTTAGGAATGTACGCAGTAAGAATCATATGCCTGCAAGGAAGCAATGGAGGGCTTCTATGCCCGCAAGGAAGGGCTTGAAGACCTATTCCCATAAGAAAGAGGTGTATGCCCGCAAAGGAAGAGATTATTCCCACAAGGGATTATGCCCGTGGGGCTTAAAGATATTCCCATAGGAACTTGTAAATGCCCGCAGGATATGCCCGCAGGACATGCCCATAGACTCACATGCCCGCAGGACTTATATAAGCCCAATGACATCAAATTTATCTTTCCGATTCCATGTTTTAATTAATATCAAAAAATGGTTTAAATTGTTAAAAATATAACAATACTGATTCACCCCCCCCCCCCCCTCTCAGTATTGACCAATATTCCAACATGTCATTTGAAACCATGTCAAATTTCAGCTATATATGGTATACACCCCAATTTTGAGCTTCTCTTCGTTTCGAGCATAGTTCATTCTCTACTAAACAGGGGCAACCACGTGAAGGTGGAAGCTCTAATTATGCCCCCCCCCCTCACATCACTCTCAATTTACCCATACCCAATTTGAAATATTAAAGAACATGCAACATACTCTATTATACAAAATAAAAACATATAAAGATCATCATGATATAAAAGATATAAACATGTGCCTTTACTTTTCAACAATTCATCCAACTCAACATCTGAATTGGGTTCTGGTTCATAATAGATATTGATGAAAGGCTCATTCACATCAACAACATCATCTTCGCTAATATAATCATCGACATCGTCAATGAGATCATCATCTGCTACATTTGGATGATCAAACTCTTCAACTTATTCATCTAACACATCGATTGCGGCCACCTGCTCCTGATCTGAATCATCATCATCGTCTTCTTCTTCGTGATTAGATTCATCATCTACATGATTATACTTTACTGGTATTCCTCTTGGATCATATCTAACAATGTATGACCAACCTACTTTACCTGGTACCTCTGAGTAAAAGACTTGCTCGCATTGAATTAGAAGCGCATAAGGCTCTGTACCCAGTTCAAATGCCCTTGTATTAACCATGGTAAATCTATTAGCATGCTCAATAACAGTTCTTTTAGGATCACGTTCATGCATCCGTAGCCTGTACCACTTCACCTCAAACAAAACTATTTTAAAGGAATTAAAATCACACTCAGTTATGTCCTCCAAATGTCCGTAGTACCTATTCTCAGTTTCTTCTGGATGTCTGTCACTTCTGGAGGAAACATTGGTGACCTTAAACACTGTATTTATCCCACAATACGAGGTTTTCATCTTATCACCCAACATTTTGATACGAAATTTACAACCATTACACCACATAGCCTTGTGATGTTTCAACTGCAACATTGACAACAAGTAAAAAATACATTATGAATTAATTAACGTCATATAGGAATTAGAAAATATATTTGAAAACTTAAACAAACCAAATACATTGAAAAAATGGGAAGTAGATAGAAAAATGTGGGAAAACAATTTACTTGCCTTTTTATCTTTTAAACCATAGGCTAAATCTACTTCCTTTTGCGACGTAAGATCAGGAAATTGATGTCAATGAAGATGAACTGTTTTAATCATCTTACTGACCCCTTCCCATGATAACCTACCGAAGTGTTCTTCACAATCTTCTATCAAATGCGCCATCCAATCAAGGTTGTTTGCAATGTATAAATGTAAAGCATCCCACACTCAAGCAACTATATGAAAAAATAACAATTCAATATCATTAAGTAGATATCTTTAAAGTATTAGTTTAATATAGTTGAATATGTAGGATTAATAAAAAAATAAAAAATCAGTATGATAAAATAAAATTGGAAAAATACATGTGTAATATATTAATTCCACAAAATCTAATAATTACCTTTCACGGTCCTCATTGTACCTTTCCCCGATAGGACCTCCCGTTCAAATTTGTTGGAGTCGATATGCCAAATGCGAGGAACATTCATATTTTCTACTAACTTAGGCAGATATTCACTAATATACACCATGCATTGATATACCATATATCCCTCAACCATAGAACCCTCAGTACATGCTCTTTGTCTAACAAAATCCTTCAATGACTTCAACTGCCTCTCCACCATCCACATCGACCTTGTGTGTATTGGTCCACATAATTCAATCTCCTCAACTTGGTGTATGAGGTAGTGTTCTAGTGCATTGAAAAATGCTGGAGGTAGATACTATTGCATTTCACACATTAGTCGGGGAATTTCTCTCTTCCAATACCTTATATATTCTTTATGGATTTTTTTTTATGAAAGCCACCTACAAATGATGCAATAAAATAATATCAAGCCATATATAAAATTTGCGGGCAAAAGATAATATGTCAATAAGTTCCGCTACAAATCACAGACCAAGTACATTTTCCATATAGAACATTACTTACCTCATGTATTTTCCAAGAACATAAATAATTTGTTTTATGTTGTCATCAAAGTCGTCTGGGAGAGACAAAGGTAGAACATATTGTATCAAAAAACACATAATTATTATTTATTTCCAAATAAGAGAATAAAATTAATAAAATAGTGCATACAAATAAAGAAATATATTATAAACTCATAATTACCTTGATGAATGTATTCTAGTCATGTGTTTTAACCCCGGCAAAATCATGTTTTTCGTTAAGATATTCTTTATGTTAGATGAAAACCCCGTCAAGCACCAAGAAAGACTAATATTCAATTAACGGCCATCACCATTAGAATTAATGATCACACTTTGAAATGTGTGATTAGCTTCTTGGATGTCACTACAAATCTTTCCAATTCTTTCTTTGTTAGTCCTTCCATCTAATATTCGCCATAACATTTCTGTTATGTTCTTCCCGATATGCATTGTATCAAACAAATGAACTATTTGTAGGTGCTCATAGTATGGCAACCTACTGAATTGCATTGGGTAAATTTTCATTCCTCGTGAAAGCCATTCGTGCCTTAATGACATTCATGAAACATCAACAAAATCAAATTAACACTAATTAATCAATATAGGTACATACCGCGCTGAACATAATTCACTAAAAAAAACAAATATTTATATAATATATGATACATGTTGAATGTGATTGTCATTGATCTCAAAGCAGTTCAGTGAATGACAAAAGGATAACCAAAGACATGATGGCAGGGTAAGCTCAGTGAAAGACAAAGGAATTAATGTAATATCCCGATTTTGACCCTATTGCATTAAAATTGTAAATGATGTAAATATTATTATTAATCATGGTGAGGAGCTCAAGGCCAAGGCCCCACCATTGATTTAGCGTTTCATGTATCGGAAATTAAAATAGATGCATATGGTTCTTGTGTTCGGCATGCACAACGTAAATTAATACATCATGTAAATACGATTTTTAATGAAATACCCACAACTAGCTATGCACTGCAACAAAGAGATGGGGGCATGATTTCTTCAAGGAACAGGGAGGGAAATTATTCAAACCCATGAGCCAATGGTGTTAATCCATGTGTCAATGAGAAAACCCATATACCTTCAACTACCCATTTTGGCTTATGCACCCAATCATTTAATTCTTCCAAGAGTTGGTTGAGGCAATTAATGCCTTGGGAATGGAGAGGTATGGCAGCCAATTTCGTGTATGGGCAAGCCATCCACCTGAAAAATCGTATTTTTGCTTCATGGGCAAGAAAACACCTAGAAAATTGTGCCCAAATCCATTCTAAACCCATGGCCTTTGCCCTCTCACGCAGTCTGAGCTAGCTAGGACTTTTTCCATCCTTTTTTTCACCATTTCCTGCATTTTTCCATGCCTGGGAGCTCGTTTTTATATTGCACAGTGGCTGGGAGGAAGGGAGCCACGATTTTTGGGGTTATGGAGGCCGTTTCTGTCCACGAAATGCCCATGAGCATTTTCTGAAAACGATTCTGCTCTCCTAGGGTTGACTTCCCATCCCTCCATTTCGTTTTGGTTGCCCACGTTTTTCTGAACTGGTAGAAACCCCATCTTTGGGCATCTCCCTGTAAAAACGTTTCTTCATGCCCAACACTTATACTTTTGTTGTTATATGCATCCCTGTTTTGGTTTGAACCTGTGAGCAACAAATTTGGAGTGGTAATGGACATAATTGGCTTGATAAACCTAGTGGGGAAAATAACCTCTCAAGAAGATCAAGAGAGCTGGCTACTCTTCTATGCACACCTTGGACACTCTAGATTGGAAGGTATGGCCTGACGGACTGTGTATTGGTGAAGGGAATACTTTCTTGAGTGGGGTGTGTAGGCATTGTGGGTGCCAAGCTAGATAGATCTTGTAGAGGTATCCATGGCTCTGTGCTTGAGCCCACTAGCTTAGCAATTCTTCCTTTCCATTTCCTAGCAGCCTGATAAACCCAATTGCAGATTGGCTTGGCTCATTTTGGTGTGTGTTTGGCTATGTGTGAGTCTGTTGTTCCCTGGTTCCTTGTAGAAATCATGCCCAGCTCGGGGGTGGCAGTTGTATCAAGAGATTGATAAGCACAACTGGCCTATGGTTGGGTGGAACGTTGCATATGCATAGCTGGTTGCTCAGGGACTACTTCGTTTCAAGATAAGTACTCTCATGTGCTAATTCTGTATTGTTTTAATTGATGAATGACATGAATATCTTGAATGGATGATGGTTGTGTAATAGAGTTTATTTCTGTTGTGTTTTCAAATATTTATGCATTTCCATATGTCCGTCTTCATTTTATATGAATGTTTGTTTACTAAGTACGGGGCTAGATGTCCGGAATTAGAGTGATGTTCTCTCCCATGTTGGTATGATGGGAGGGGACTTTACAGAATGGTATCAGAGCCCATAGTTACAACACTGAGGCTGTTGGGCCGACATCCACACAACAGATTAGGAAAATATGATTTTGTGTGTTGTGCATGGGGCATGTTGTTGTGTGTTGGTTGTTGTTTGTTGCTAATTGTTGTGCATATGAGATAACGCATCATGTGCTTGAGGTCTTGATTAATTGTGACTGCTTGTCCCTTGGATGTCCATGATGCTTTGAATGCATGAAATTGACTGTTGGGCATGGCTGGTGTAATGTCCCCATTTTGACCCCCTTTGCATTAAATCGTAAATGATGTAAATATTGTTATTTAATCATGGTGAGGAGCTCAAGGCCAAGGCCCCACCATTGATTTAGCGTTTTATGTATTGGCAATTAAAAAAAATAGATGCCTGTGGTTCTTGTGCTAGATAGGCACAATGTAAATTTAGACATCATGTAAATATGAATTTTAATGAAAAACCCACAACTGGCTATGCAATGCAACAAAGAGATGGGGGCATGATTCTACAAGGAATAGGGAGGGAAATTATTCAAACCCTTGAGCCAATGGTGTTAATCCATGTGTCAATGAGAAAACCCATAAACCACCAACTACCCATTTTGGGTTATGCACCCAATCATTTAATTCTTCCAGAAATTGGTTGAGGCAGTTAATGCCTTGGGAATGAAGAGGTCTGGCAGCCAATTTTGGGCATGGGCAAGCCATCAACCTGGAAAAACATACTTTTGCTTCTGGGGCAAGAAAACACCCATGAAATGGTGCCCAAAGCCATTCGAAACCCATAGTCTTTCCTCTCTCATGCAGTCTGAGCTAGCTGGGCTTTGCCCATCACGTTTTTTACCAATTTCCTGTATTCTTCCATAGCTGGGAGCTTGTTTTTGTGTTACACAGTGGCTGGGAGAAAGGGAGTCACGTTTTGGGGGTTTATAGAGGTCGTTTTTGCCCCTGAAATGCAGAAAAACTTTTTTTGAAAACGAATTTTCTCTCCCAGGGTTTATTCCCCAGCTACCAGTTCGTTTTGGTTGCCCACGATTTTCAACACTTGTGTTTTGTTGTAGGGTGCATCCCTGTGTTGGTTGGAAATTATGAGCAAGAATTAGGAGTGGAAGTGGACCAGAATTGGCTTTATAAACCTAGTGAGGAGGTAACCTCTCAAGAGTATCAAAAGGGTTGGTTGCTCTTCTATGCACACCTTGAAGAACACTAGAATGGAAGGTATGGCCTGAGGGACTGTGTATTAGTGAAGGGAATACTTCCTTGTGCCAGGTGTGTAGGTATTGTGGGGACCAAGCTAGATAGATCTTGCAGAGGGTTCCCATATCTCTATGGATGATCCCACTAGCTTAGCAATTCTTCCTTCCATTTCCTAACAGCCTGATAAACCCAACTGTAGCTTGGCTTGGCTGATTTGGTGTCTCTTTGGGCTATGTGTGAGTTTGTTGTTCCCTGATTCCTTTTAGAGATCATGCCCAGCTCGGGGGTGGCAGTGTGTTGAGATATTGATGATCACAACTGGCCTATGGTTAGGTGGAACGTTGCAGTTGCATAGCCAGTTGCTTGGGACTACTTTGTTATAAGATAAGTATTCTCTTGTGTTAACTTTGCAATTATTTATTTGATGAATATCTTGAATGTATGATAGATGTGTAATTGAAATTACTTTCGTTGTGTTTTCTTATAATTATACATTTCCATATGTCTTTTTATATTATGTGAATGCTTATCAAAAAGTTCATGGGGCTAGATTCCCGGCTTTAGCATCACGTTCTCTCTATCATGCTGGTATGATGGGAGGGGCCATTACATTTTGGTATCAGAGTTGCTGGTTGCAGCATTGGACCTCTATGGGCCAAATCCAATTACAATCACATCGGAAGGTTCCTTCCCAATCACCACAGGTATCAGCATCGGGCCTAAACTGGCTAAGTTGAATAAAATTACAGAGGTAAGATCACCTCCTGCTGAGCAGCAGTCATCGCAGAAAGAAGGAAAGATTTCAAATCTTCCTAAGAGTTTTTTTTGAAAATTTTGTCCAAGTGTTTTTCGGCGTCAAAGGGAAAGTTTCGGAAGGACTCAGCGAGTTGGTCCGCAATGGTGGAAGAACTCGCCGAGTTGGCCCGAAACGGCGAAAATTTTCTAAGTGTTTTTCGGCGTTGAAAGGAAAATTTTCAGAAGGACTCAGCGAGTTGGTCCGCAACGGCGGAAGAACTCGCCGAGTTGGCCCAAAACGGTGAAAAAATTTTAAGTGTTTTTCGGCGTTGAAAGGAAATTTTCGGAAGGACTCAGCGAGTTGGTCCGCAACAACGGAAGAACTCGCCGAGTTGGCCCGAAACGGTGAAAATTTTCTAAGTGTTTTTCGGCGTTGAAAGGAAATTTCCGGAAGAACTCCGCGAGTTGGTCCGCAATAGCGGAAGAACTCACCGAGTTGGCCCGAAACGGCGAAAGTTTTCTAAGTGTTTTTCGGCGTTGAAAGGAAATTTTCAGAAGAACTCCGCGAGTTGGTCCGCAACAACGGAAGAACTCGTCGAGTTGGCCCGAAATGGCGAAAGTTTTCTAAGTGTTTTTCAGCGTTGAAAGGAAATTTTTGGAAGAAATTCGCGAGTTGGTCCGCAATAGCGGAAGAACTCGCCGAGTTGCCCCGAAACAGTGGAAACATTTTCTAAGTGTTCGGCGTCAAAGGGAAATTTCAAAAGAACTCCACGAGTTCGCTCGAAATTTCGGAAGAACTCCACGAGTTGGCTCGAAATTGCCAAAGAACTCAGCAAGTTGGCCCGCAATGGCGGAAGGACTCGGCGAGTTGGTCCGAAAATCTCAAAAATTTTCTAAGTGTTTTCGGCAGAAGAACTCAGCGAGTTGCTCCATAACAGGTCGGAAGAACTCAGCGAGTTGCTCCGCAACAAGGCGGAAGAACTGGATGAGTTGCTCCGAAACAAGAAATTTCAGCTGTTTTTCAGGGATATTTTCAGGTGCCGAAAATGGAAAAATTGCCATGGAACTTATGCGCCAGATTGCGCGATATGGAAAGATTTACAACAACAAAAAAAATGAGGGCGCTGCCCTTGACCCGCCCTGCAGTGGCGCAAGGAAGCCACAAGGGGGCAAGCCCCATTGACCCCCATCGTCCCCCTCATATGTCGTTGATTGTGAGAAAATTCTATGATTTGACAAATTGTCAATATAATATTTTCCCACGTGCATAAAAGTAATTTATGAATTTTTTAGAATATAATGCAGCTAACAATTGTGTTGATGAACACATTTTGTAGAATCACAGTTACATCAGGGCAACACTCTAGATAGTACAGTTGGAAAGTTTTGGATCTTGGTTGGGCCAAGAAAATCAACATCATGGATGATGCACAGGATCCCTATGAGCCTGAGACAGATGCCATGGGGGAGAACATACATGTTGAAAATGCTGAAACAGAATCTAATGGGAGAAGAAATCAAGAGACTCCTCCAGGTATTGCAGCCACCATGAGAAGCCTAAGGGTGGAGTTGCAAAGCTGTAGAGAAGACAATGAAAGGATGATTAAAGCTCAGGAAGAACAAAATCAGTTGAATGCAGCCATGCTGCAGAGTTTGAAAGACATCCAAAGGCAAATAAACTCTGGGCATCAGACATCAAATCCAGAAAGGGGTGGGAGTAGTTCTAGAAGGAATTCCTGTAAGAGGGCCAGTAGCTCAAGAAGAGTTTCTACATACAGAACATATACTCCAGAAATATCTTCTAATGAATCATTTGACTCTGAAGAATCTATTGAGGGTTCAAGCTCTTCATCTCGCAGGAGTAAGAGGAAGAAGCACTACAAGAACAATTCACATGGATAATTTAAGAAGGCGAAACCTCCTACATTTGATGGAGAGATAAATTCTGGTCAAGAAGCTGAAGCTTGGCTTCTTGGGATGAGAAAGTATTTCCAAGTCCAAGACTACTCGGGAAATATGAAGGCAAGGATAGCCATCTTCAACTTGAATGGAAGAGCATTTATATGGTGGGAACACATCAGGCAAGTGAAGAAGATCAATGAAAGAAAGGTTGTGTGGAAGCAGTTCAAGAAATACTTCAAGCAGAAGTACCTCTCTGATAGGTACTATGATGATAAGATCAAAGAGTTCCATGAGCTGAGATTGGGACAAATGACCATGGAAGAATATGCAAACAAGTTCTTGGAGCTGCTGAGGTATGTCAGGTATATTCGAGATGATAAGGTGAAAATTCAGCATTTCCTGAGTGGATTGCCCCAGTCATATAAAGACAGAATTGAGTTCGATGAACCTCGAACTCTAGAGGAGGCCATAAGAAAGGCCAAGTATTGCTTTGATCAAAACAGAAGCAAACCAGAATTCCATAAGGCATGGAAGGATAAGAAAAATGAAAAGTTTGATCAAAGGAAGAAGGGGTTCAAGCCTCCTCAATTCAAGAATCAGCAAAGGCAGCCATCACAAGTTGTGACTAAGCCAACTAGGATGATGGGAGACAAGCCAAGAGATCCAAAGGAGCCAAGAGAACCACTTCAATGTTGGGGTTGTGGAGGAGACCACATGCTTAGGAACTGTCCACGTCGGAATGGGAATGCAAATCAAGTCCACAACATCCAGGGAGCTGAAACTGTGGGTCAAGTGGCAAGGACAATCCCTAGAATCTATGCAGCACTAGACGATCACTAGGCAGATCATCAGTCAACTGTGGTTGAAGTTGAAGGTAAGATTGCTAAGCAATCTATTTCTATTTTGATTGATCCTGGATCTACTCACAGTTATGTCACTCCTAGAATTGTTGAGATTTGTGCTTTCAAGAAATTAAAGCATAGTAAATCATGGTTAGTTCAAATAGCCACTGGAACCAAGAGAAAAGTTAGTGAAATTGTAGAGACATGTCCATTAGAGATGGATGGGCTATTCACTTACGCAAATATGAATATTTTACCACTGGGTTCCTATGATATTCTCATTGGAATGGATTGGTTAGAAGCACACAGGGTTAAACCTGACTGCTACAATAAGACATTTGAATGCATGGACGAAGAAGGAAACCTGAGGGTTGTAAAAGGCATTCCAAAGGTGACTTCTGTTAGACAGGTTACAGCCATGCAGCTGAAGAAGTTCTGTAGGAAGGGATGTCAATTGTATGCAGCCCACATTTTAGAGTCAGCAGAGAATGAAACTCTTAAATTGGATAACTATCATGTATTGCAAGAATTCAGGGATGTTTTTCCTGATGAGATTCCAGGACTCCCTCCAAAGAGAGACATTGACTTTACAATTGAACTTGTGCCAGGAGTGGCACCAGTGTCTAAGACACCCTACAGGATGAGTACACCGGAATTGCTAGAATTGAAAATGCAATTACAAGAGTTGCTGGAAAAGAAATATATTAGGCCAAGTGTGTCCCCGTGGGGAGCACCTGTTCTATTTGTGAAAAAGAAAGATGGAACACTCAGGTTATGTATTGACTACAGGCAGTTGAACAAAGTCACTGTGAAGAACAAATACCCATTGCCCCGAATTGATGACCTTTTTGACCAAATGAGAGGAGCAAAGGTATTTTCAAAGATTGACTTGAGGTCTGGTTACCATCAGGTAAGAATCAAAGAAGAAGATATTCATAAGACAGCCTTTAGAATGAGGTATGGACACTATGAGTTTGTAGTGGTACCATTCGGTCTCACAAATGCACCAGCTACATTCATGTGTCTCATGAATAATGTTTTTAGCAAGTATTTGGACAAATTTGTTCTTGTATTCCTAGATGACATTATCATCTATTCTAAGAATGAAGAAGAGCATGAAGAACATTTGAGAATGACAATGCAATTACTAAGGGAGCATAAGCTGTATGCAAAGTTGAGCAAATGTGACTTTTATAAAGATAGAATTCATTATTTGGGTCACATCATCTCCGACGAAGGAATATCTGTAGACCCTGAGAAGATTGAAGACATTATGAATTGGCCAACTCCAAGGAATGTGACTGATGTGAGATCTTTTATGGGCCTTGCTGGTTACTACAGAAGGTTTATCGAAGGATTCTCCAAGGTTGCAAACCCGATCACTTCTTTGCAAAAGAAGGGGATAAAGCTTGAATGGTCACCAAGATGTGAGGAAATTTTTCAACGGTTGAAGAATCTTCTTACAAGTGCACCAATTTTGAAAATTGCAGACCCAGAAAGAGACTTTGTGGTGTGTACCGATGTATGCAATCAAGGACTTGGAGGAGTTCTTATGCAAGACAACCACGTGATATGATATGAGTCAAGGAGTTGAAGGAGCATGAGAAGAACTATGCTACTCATGATATAGAACTTGCTACCATAGTACATGCTTTAAAGATGTGGAGGCATTACTTAATGGGAAGAAAATTTGAGTTAAGAACAGACCATTGTGGTCTGAAATACTTGTTTGATCAGCCAACTTTAAATGCTAGGTAAGCTAGATGGTTGGAATTTTTGTGTGAATATGATTTTGAAATCAAACACATAAAAGGGAAAGAAAACAAGGTGGCTGATGCACTCAGCAGGAAGGTACATGAAATGCATGTGGCAGCACTTAGTACTTGCCAACCAGATTTGAAGCAGCAGATTGTTAACCATATTGTTGAGGATGAAGTGTACGTGCAGATAAAGGACAAATTGCAGCAACAAGACCTTGGCAAGAAGTACGAAGGCTATCATTTGGAAGAAGGCGGACTTCTTACTTATAAGAATAGAGTCTATATTCCAAATGCGGCATATTTGAGGAGGATTGTTGTGGATGAAATCCATAAAGCTCCATACTCTGGTCACCCAGGATATCAGAAAACAATTGCTACAGCAAGAAAATATTATTTCTGGCCAGGCATGAAGAAGGACATCGTTGAATACATTTCTAAGTGCATGGAATGTCAGCAGGTGAAGAGTGAACACCAACATCCAGTAGGTTTATTGCTCCCAGTGCCAATTCTAGAATGGAAATGGGAAGTAATATCCATGGACTTTATTACAGGATTGCCAATGACTGTGAGACAACATAATTCCATCATGGTTGTGGTGGACAAGTTAACAAAGGCAACACATTTTATACCGGTTAAGTCCACACATAAAGCCGATGCCATTGCAAATATTTTCATGAAGGAAATTTTTAGATTACATGGGTTGCCTAAGGCAATAATTTCTGACAGGGATACCAAGTTCACTTCCAATTTTTGGAAAGGTCTCTTTGCAGATTTGGGTACACAGCTAAGCTTTAGTACCGCATACCATCCTCAAACAGATGGGCAAACAGAAAGAGTAAATCAGGTGCTTGAATACATGCTCCGCATGTATGTAATGGACAAACCATCCAAGTGGAAGGATTATCTACACTTGGTATAATTTGCATATAACAATGGGAAACAAGCATCGTTGGGAATGAGTCCTTATGAGGCTTTGTACGGTAGAAGGTGTAGGACACCAGTGACTTGGGACAATCCAGTGAACAGAATTGTACTTGGGCCAGAATTGCTTAAGGAAATGGAGCAAGAAGTTGCCAAGATCAGACAGAATTTAAAAACAGCCCAGGATAGACAGAAAAGCTATGCAAATAAACATAGAGTGCATAGGGAATTCAATGTTGGGGATCATGTGTATCTTAGAGTGAGATCAAGGAAGAGTTCCTTGAAGCTTGGGAGTTGTGCCAAGCTATCACCTAGATTATGTGGGCCATTTGAAGTGCTTGAAAGAATAGGGCCAGTTGCATATAGACTTGCATTTCCTGCTAGCACTAAAGCTCATAATGTTTTTCATGTCTCTTTGCTTAAGAAATATGTACATGATCCTAACCATGTGATTAATTGGGATGTGATCCAGGTGGAACCCGATGGAGAATTCCAAACCGATCTGTTGTGCATCCTAGACAAGAAGGTAACATTGCTCTGGAACCGAGCCATCGGACAGGTAAAGGTGCAATGGAAGCACTACGGTCCCGATGAGGCTACATGGGAGCTGGAGGATGCCATGAGGGTGGCATATCCATTTTTGTTCAATTTTGATGAGCACTGAGGACAGTGCTAGTGTAAGGGGAGGGGAATGTAATGTCCCCATTTTGACCCCCTTTGCATTAAATCATAAATGATGTAAATATTGTTATTTAATCATGGTGAGGAGCTCAAGGCCAAGGCCCCACCATTGATTTAGCGTTTTATGTATCGGAAATTAAAAAAATAGATGCCTATGGTTCTTGTGCTAGATAGGCACAATGTAAATTAAGACATCATGTAAATACAAATTTTAATGAAATACCCACAACTAGCTATGCACTGCAACAAAGAGATGGCGGCATGATTTCTTCAAGGAACAGGGAAGGAAATTATTCAAACCCATGAGCCAATGGTGTTAATCCATGTGTCAATGAGAAAACCCATAAACCCTCAACTACCCATTTTGGCTTATGCACCCAATCATTTAATTCTTCCAAGAGTTGGTTGAGGCAGTTAATGCCTTGGGAATGGAGAGGTATGGCATCCAATTTCGTGTATGGGAAAGCCATCAACCTGGAAAATCGTATTTTTGCTTCATGGGCAAGAAAACACCCAGAAAATTTTGCCCAAAGCCATTCTGAACCCGTGGCCTTTTCCCTCTCATGCAGTCTGAGCTAGCTAGGACTTTTTCCATCCTGTTTTTCACCATTTCCTGCATTTTTCCATGCCTGGGAGTTCATTTCTATATTGCACAGTGGCTGGGAGGAAGGGAGCCACGATTTTTGGGGTTATGGAGGCCGTTTCTATCCATGAAATGCCCATGAGCGTTTTCTGAAAACGTTTCTGCTCTCCTGGGGTTGACTTCCCATCCCTCCATTTCGTTTTGGTTTCCCACGTTTTTCTGAACTGGTAAAAACCCCATCTTTGTGCATCTCCATGTAAAAACGTTTCTTCATGCCCAACACTTATACTTTTGTTGTTATATGCATCCATGTTTTGGTTTGAACCTGTGAGCAAGAAACTTGGAGTGGTAGTGGACAGAATTGGCTTGATAAACCTAGTGGGGAAAATAACCTCTCAAGAAGATCAAGAGAGATGGCTACTCTTCTATGCACACCTTGGACACTCTAGATTGGAAGGTATGGCCTGAGGGACTGTGTATCGGTGAAGGGAATACTTCCTTGAGTGGGGTGTGTAGGCATTGTGGGTGCCAAGCTAGATAGATCTTGTAGAGGTATCCATGGCTCTGTGCTTGAGCCCACTAGCTTAGCAATTCTTCCTTTCCATTTCCTAGCAGCCTGATAAACCCAATTACAGATTGGCTTGGCTCATTTTGGTGTGTGTTTGGCTATGTGTGAGTCTGTTGTCCCCTGGTTCCTTGTAGAAATCTTGCCTAGCTCGGGGGTGGCAGTTGTATCAAGAGATTGATAAGCACAACTGGCCTATGGTTGGGTGGAACGTTGCAGATGCATAGTTGGTTGCTCAGGGACTACTTCGTTTCAAGATAAGTACTCTCATGTGCTAATTCTGTATTGTTTTAATTGATGAATGACATGAATATATTGAATGGATGATGGTTGTGTAATAGAGTTTATTTCTGCCGTGTTTTCAAATATTTATGCATTTCCATATGTCCATCTTCATTTTATATGAATGTTTGTTTACTAAGTACAGGGCTAGATGTCCGGAATTAGAGTGATGTTCTCTCCCATGTTGGTATGATGGGAGGGGACTTTACAAGTAATGACATGGAAAGTATGATGATGTGGCATGTATGATGAGGATGGAAAGACACATGATGGTTTTCTAGTGCTATCAGGAAGTCAGTGTTGTAATCTAACATCGTTCTGGAAAAATATGGCAAGTTTGTGAAACTTTGGAAATTGACTAAGTATGAAAAAGTAGTCAAAACTACTCTAAGAGAATGCCTTCCATAATTCATGGTTTGAATAAAATTCCCACACCAGCATAGCAGGCTATAGATTGTTGAAGTGGCTATATATCCATGGTCTCAGTTTGCCTTAATCATTTCTGAGGAGAAAGTTATAAGTCTTCCAAAATAGGGTTTCGGGATAAACCTTGGAGAAATTCTTGGAAATGGTTAAGTGTTGGAAAACTGGTCCAGGTGGCCTTGGGAAAATGCCCGCCATACCTCAAGGGAGAATGATAAAAATTATCTGGAACTATCATGCTCTATCTTTTCAAAGAGGCTATCCAACCATGGACTTAGTTTTCACATAAGGTGTTTGATGACAAAGATAACAGCCTGCCAAAACAGGGTTTAAGGTTGCTTTTACACCAAAGTAGCAAAACTACCTAAGTGGCCTCAGGGAAATGCCCGCCATAGTTTGTGGGTTGAATAAAATTCCCACACCATATCGTCAACTTGTAGGTTGTTGTTTTGTCTACTTGACCATGTTCTCATATTGACTTAAAAGTGTTTGAGGAAGAAGTTATCGATCTTCCAAAACAGGGTTTCAGGCAGATTGGACCAAGTCTAGGAAAGTGCAAAATTGTTTAAGTGTAAAATCACTAAAACTGCCTAAGTGACCTCAGTAAAATGCCCTCCATGTCTTGAGTGTGATGTCTTAAATAATTTTGAGAGTATGGATCTCTAGAATGTTGTTTGGTGCATCCAACCATGGTCTCAGATTGTCCAAAGAGTCTCTGAGGAGGAAGAAGTATCAATCTGCCAAAAGTGCCTCCTAGCTTGATTTGCACTACTCTAGTAACATGCCCACCGAAGAGAGAGAAAGAGGCTTCAAGAGGTGAAATTGGTTTAGATGAAGTCACCTTGTTGGCCTCTATCCATTGGGTGTCTCACACTTCAAAATTGGTGAAAAGAAAAATCTCATGTTACCCTAGGGTTTGACAATTTTTGTTGAAGTGATGAATTAACAATTTAAAAGACCATTTGGAAATGCCCGCAAGGAAGTGTACTTGTGCTAATAAAATTCATAGGGTGGCATAGATCCGTTCCTTGTTGAAGTGGTTATCCACCCATGCTTTCATTTTTCCTTATGATGGTCACATGTGCAAGAAATCAATCTCCCAAAGTAGGAAAAATATTGTTTTGCATATTCAGAAATTTGGCTTATAAGTATTGACCAATATTCCAACAATACATAAATAATTTGGCATACCTTGATGATTTCTATTATATTCCAACTTCCATAGGTGGGGTGTCATTCTTCGTGGTTTTTTTCCATTCTCTTCTTTACCATTGAATTTTGCTTTGTTTGTAGTTCGATAACTATGGTTCTTAGGCAAAAAGTGCCTATACTCATCAAACACTTCCTATACTAAACTCCTTGAACGACAAGATTTTATCCTGGGACCGCAAAATGGACATGCAAATTTACCCTTTGTTTGAAGACCTACAAGATATATGAATTACTGTAGCAAATTAGAATTACCATTTAAAATAATGCATGATATTTTCAATAGATATATATAATATTAAAGAACAAAAGAAAGTAACAATATACCACAAAAATGTGTTAACCCAGGAGCATCATGAATTGTAAATGTAAGTATTCTGTGGAATTGAAATCGTTTTTGCCCTATTGGTCTAGAGATGTCATACATAGTGACGCCAGCCCATAACTTCAACAACTCATCGATAAGAGGATCAATATATATGTTCATATCTTTAACCAGGTACTTACCTAATTGGTCCAACATACATGATTAATTATATTTAGCTATATGTCGTTATATATAAAATACATAATTATCATGCACAAAACAAAGAAATGAAATATTTAGTGATCATACTTTCAAGTAAAAAAATACAAATTAATTAAATACCTGGAACAGTCATTGCCAACATTGTTTGCTCTCTCTTGATCGACATCCAAGGAGGAAGGATATTGTTTATAACAAAAACAGGCCACACTGAGTAGGTAGAACGAAGCTCTCCAAATGGATTGACACCATCAGCTGTGAATGAAAGTTTAACATTACGAGGTTATTCTTTGAAAATTGGCCACTTTTCTTCGATGTACTGTAATGCCTTCATTGGCATTATAAATTTTAATGTAATTAAACACAGATTTTGTGACTAAACAACAAATAATCAAAGTGTAACCATAACAACATATAAGCAAGATTTAAGCATTTGGCAATAGCATCAAATAACTTAGAATTTTTAAAACTTCATTGGTGATTCACACAACATAAACTAACATCCTAAATCATGTAGCAAAAGCATCATGTGATAATTTTACAACAACATATAAACGATTTAAAATCACAAGAAAAATACCTCGTTTTAAGAATGGTGACGGAGTCCAAACTGAGCAAGCTTCCCTCCTCCATTCAAGTTGCTTCCATCTTCATTTCCCAAAAGCGGGACCACGGTTTTACCTCCCAGCCAACTAGGGGCCTAGTCGGCTCCCTAGCCCCAGGAAGCCATTGAACGGTCCCATCCAAATGGCCTCCTGGCCCTCCGTGCCCGAGACCCCCAGAGAACAGAACAATGATCCACCAGTAGGCTATGTATCAAATCTTCCAAGAGTTCTCAAACTCTTCCAACTCTTCAAAACTTCTCATACCCCAAAATCCCAAATTTCTCCATCCTAGAATACTTTCACCAAAATAATATTCAAGAGAAAAGAACCTTCCTCCTTCCACTCTCTAGTCTCATAATTATATCCAAAAATCCTCATCCATCAATAAATTCCCATAAATAATAGTCATCAATCCATAAATTCATTTTCTCCAAATAAATAGAAATTTGATTTAAATAATTAAAATATTAATGAACATGGATGCAAAGTCTCACTTGTCATGCTTCCATATTAATGCAACTATGACAACCAATTTCTAAAAATTTGTGCAAATCCTATCTATCCATTTATTTATATTATCCTTTCATTCATAAGTCAAATAAGATATTTTCATATACTATATTATATTATGACATATTTTATGTTATATGTATATAACTATATATGTTATTTAATAATCCAATCAATTTATATAAATCTAAATAATTTTAAACAAGTCAACAAACTCATACTTTCAACACACAAGTAATGCTTTCATCAATTCGTCAACCAAGTTACTAATAGATAATATAATCATATTAATTTACTCATCGATCGACCAATCATAGTAATGTAATCACGAATTGACGTATGCATGGCCAGTGCACACGTCTTAAGCGTCCGTACTAATAATCACATTTAATGCTCCTAATAAATCATTATTACATCCTCTCAAACAACATATAGAAGAACAATTAAACACTACATCATTCATCATTCATGATCATTCATACAGAAACAATAAGACAAAATTAGATAAACATAATGGTGAAATCAAACATTTAATCATGATGGTTAATAACAATCAAGAACACCATCCAATCCATCATTGGTACCATCCATCACATCAGTAATCCAGCCCCTAAATCACCACTACTTCCGTCTCCTGACCTCACCATCCCGTCCTCTGCTGCAATATACTGTGGCGTCGACTGCACGACCTAACCACATATAGAACCCGTAAGCGGAAGTGTCGATCGACCACATCGACCAAGCTTCCCCAGCAGGCATCCGCTAGTCGTCATCACACGTCTAGGGGAGTGCGCTACACAAACCTCCCATGACTCCAGGTTTCGGGGGATAAACGGTCGGAATTTCCTCCACCCCCCCCTAATAGTACTAGGGTCAACACCCTACATCAACCATACTGTGCCATCACTGTTCTAAGGGGTCCCGTCATTGAAAAACCACTTTGGGCAAGTCACAATTCCTGTCAAAACTCACACTCACCCACAAGTCATAGAAATATTGGAATTCACAATTAAATAGCATGAAATTTGATATAACGTCATTATACTCATGATGTTCAATACATCTCATGGGCCTTGGCAATATAGGAATCCGCCTATTTCATAGCCAATCAACATGTGGAATAGTTCATCATTAACATGAAACATATATATAGCCATAACCAACTCTTTCAAGTGCCAATCCATATCACTAATACGACATTTACAAATAATCACGTAAGTTATTTTTGCAAATAACTAAATTAGCATTCTACATATGGATATTCTATATTCAATTTTGCATGTTCAAATGAAATAACATATTCATCGTCATTAATAAATTAAAACAATATTTCGAATTATCATACATGCTTCAAGGGAGTCCACATGTCCACATAACAATCATCTTGATCAATCTATCTTAGTAAACAGATAAATAAGAAAAGCATTGCTAAGCTAATTCACATTTAGAGTTTTTAATTAAAGACTATCAAAATATGGGGCGTTACATGTACCTCAATGCAAAACCATCTGCAGGCATTCAAAGAACATCGTCTCGACTTCTTTTCTTTGCATTGAAATCCATAAACTGTGCTATACTTTGACACCTGAACAACCTCTATAAACGTGGAATTATCGGAATATAACGAAGAACTTTGTGAGGCACCTTTTTTGTCACTTTATCGGTTCGATACCTACTTGTTTGACATTGTGGGCATTCATTTTCTAATGCATATTGTCCATAGTATATGATATGATCATTAGGACATGCATCAATAGCTTGATACTCCATTCCAAATTCTTTCATAATCACATATATCTCTCGATATGTGCATGGTAAAATATTTGACATTGGTAATAGAAATTCACCTAACAATATACAAAATTCAAAATAATAAGTCAATGTAAACAATATTAATCATCAATATCGCATCCATACTTTACAACTTAGATAACAATAGCAATATAGGAAAAAATTCAACCCTTCATGTACATCTGAACATGCAAACATAAATAATTAACAAATTACATACCTTAGTATCTGTGTGAGACAGGTGTTTGATAAACCATTCAAAACCTTCAAGTTCACTAACAACAATATAGCAGATAGAAGATTTGTTTTTGAGCCTTTATAAAGAGGTTGATGTGACTTCTCGAGTAGAGGATCAACATCATGACTATCATCCTGGTTGTCCTCATCCATTGGAACAACTGTGTCTTGGATCAATCTATGTATCTCATCTTCCTGAATTGTATCACTAACGTTATCTCCATCCATATCATCATTAAGAACTTGATCAGCTTCAATATTCTGATCTAGATGTTCGGCACCCTGTAAATGAGTATTTATGCTAGTACTTGGCAAATAACTCTCTGGAGGGCAACATTTTGGGGGCATTGTCTATATATTTACAAACAACGTAGTAAAATTAGTGTGTATAGAACATATAATAAAACGATAAGACATTTTACTGAAATTCATGACATGATGACTATTACAGAGAATACAATAAAAATTGAATAACCTCTTACTAAGGGACGATATTCATAACCCACTTCAACATGCCCCTTCTCCCTACAATGTCTTTCAACTGTTTCTATTAAAAGTCTTCTTCTTTGCAAGCCCCTACAATCAAAGCAAGGGAAATAACATTTTCCATCTCCCCTCGCCTCTAATGCCACTCTAAACTGAGCAAGCTTCCTTGCATTTTCATTCATAGTGACAAGTAATTGTCTTACCTACACCATACAAAACAGTAACTTGTAAAATACATTAGATATAAGTATACTTCTAAATACAATATATTATATACCAATTTCTATAAAGAAAAACATGAAGGCTGAAGTTTTCATTGATGCCAACAAGTGTTTTGCAATGGCCTTTGATTTACTCACAAGGAGACCTTGATAGTTTTGGCATTGGAACACTAGGTGGCCCAAATGGTCCAAATGAAAGTTGTCCTTGATGCATGCTTACCTTTTATGAATTTACCAGATGATTGTCGAGTATGACTCTCTCTAGTTTTGGATATGGTTGATAAAGAATGTATTTAAGAAACACTTGCTGTTGGTATCTGATTGTATGGCTTATATTAGTGGACAAACATAAAAAAGAAAACAAAGAACAAGGGCGGCAGAACCATGTGACACAGTTGAAGCTCACAGTTCAAGTGTTGAAGAATCCAAGGCAATCACAAGCATAACTGGAAGTTCTTGGATACTACTGAGGTGGTTTTCAATTCTCATTTCGGGTTTAATAGAACTATAGAAAAAAGAAGAGGTTTAGTTAGTAATTAATATATAATCATCGTATGCAAATCCTATAAAAAACATGTAAGTATAACTAATTAATCACACGAAATATATGTAGTAATACTAAATTTAAAAACAAAAAAATTAAATTTCGTTCAAACATGTTTAAAAAAAACCTGAATTTTTTTTTTCTTAACATATAGACAAGAAATATAAAAATACTAACCTTGCAAGTTCAAAATCGGAGCAATGTAGAATATCCGAGCTCAAACAATCACCACAAAATTTGTCACAAGTTCAAAATCTAGGCTCAATCAATCACCAGGAACCTTGTTGCAACTATAGCAAATGTGTCGAAAATTGTCTTAAAGTATGTATTTACAGATCGACGATTGTCGATATATCGACGAAATTGCATGTGTTGACCCGCGTGTAAAAAGCCAAGAGCCATACTTGGAAACTGGCATTGGTTTGGCGGGTGTGCAAAGATAGCCATAGGTCGTCGATATAGAGACAAAAGTTCGTCGAAAAGTAAAAAACGTCGATATTGCCACGGTTTTTCCGCCATGATAAAAAAAAATGAAAAGACATCTTAAATTTCATTGTATTTTTCCACAAATGTTCGAAACGTGGAAAATCCCGCCCGAATTTACTAGTGAATTTATTTTTCTTTGATGCATAACTATGGTTATTTTGCATGTACAGTGGCAACATTTTTGAACTTTAGTTACTAAAAAATATGAATTATTTGAACATCTCAGAAGTTGTTTCAACTGTTGTTTTCCAAGTCTTTCGACGAACAATTGCATAATTGCCTCTGGTTGCTACAAGGGAAAAATTTCAAGGACAAGTGAGATTTTAACCAACGGAAAATCAAAGGAATGGTGATGGGATTCCTTGCTTATTTGATTGGATTGATGTTTATTCATTTTTTCTCCTATTTGGTGGATATAAAAACCTCAAAATTCCTTCTTGTAGAGAGTAATGAAGGATATGCATTTATAGGAACCTATGACTCTCCTTACACGTAGTAATAATAATATTTGATCCACACGGATGTGATCGGGCCAAGCGACAATGTTGAATAGTACTAATATTCCTCCATTTGAGAGCCCTCAATGTTCCAACCTGAGAATCCACCATTTTTACACACTTCCCAGCTCAGAGCTTCTTTCACCAGATCACGACTTGTTCCAATCTCTAATCTCCTGCAAAAAACCCAACAATGGTACTGGATGAAATGCTCCCCCCATGGCTGTTGTTGTTGAACCTATACCTGAGCTTTCTCATTCATGAGAAGAAACAGAATATGCAGCCCCAGCCTCGGGCCCAGAAATCTCATGGGCGAAAAAACAAGGAGGAGAAAGGATTCTGAGCTACAATGAAGAAATGGGTATTCATGTATTTGTTGTATTGCATGAAAAAAATTAGTGGATTCAAACTAAACAGACAAGAGATCCAGATATGGAGGCACCCTTTATGGGAATCTCAAAAATCCCACCTCTTCCTCCATCATGGTGATCATCATCCACTAGCCTTTGCAAAGGTCATTGTCTGCCTGTAGGGTTAAGAATAATCTGCTATATTTTGTCCTTAATCAAGTTGCTTTGATTATCCAAATCAGTAGAACGGAATCACTTGATGCCATATGATGCAGACCACTACGTCAGTCAGTGCAATCTATGTCCGACATGCCGACAAAATGTCGCCATCTCAATGGTTTTCTTCTTGCCTGATAGCATCTTCTACATATCCAAATCGACATTTCTACTATTAATATAATGGAATCTCTAATATTTTACTACCTCTAAGGTTAGCCAATGGAAGGAAGGGTTCCATAAATCAAGTTATCCTCCACCTTGGAAATGCCAAGGGTCACTCCCAATCAAGTGCAACAATGCAGTATTTGGTTGTTCCCACAGAGTAAATAAAATAAGGGTTTTAAGATGGTATAGATGACATGAGTAAGTTAAAATATCTACAATTGATTTTTTTTTTCCCAAAATATTGATGAACAAGTTAGAGTATAAATACTCAAGTAAAGAGAGAAGGTAGAGTAGAAATACTTAAGTAAAGAGAGAACCTTAACCAATTTTAACAAGCGTGATAACTAGTCCTTGTCGTATAGTTTAGAGATAGCTAAATTGCAAAATGTAAGGAAAAAATATAAATTAAGATCTTTATAATTTATTCAAGATAGCTAAATTATAAAATGTAAAACAAAACTATAAATTAAGTTCTTTATAATTTATTCTCTAGGTTATATAGTTGAAAATATCAAATATATTCACATATATATTTTGATATTGATAATATTTTTTATTGTTTATGAAAATATATTATATAATTTACTACACAAACTCTAAGCATACAAAAATCATAAACATAATAATACTATTTCTAAGCATTTTCCTTAAACATATTAATGTTTTGCTTGCACCTAATTTTCCTTTCTTCAAATTTAAAAAAAAAAAAATAGAGATAAAGATGCATATTGTAAAGGAAGTGGATACCCTAAGGGTTTGAAACCCTCACATCGCGTGCATAGGAGAATGATAAACTTTGAAAAGTTTCCAGAATCTAATGAAAGGGCCCGAGCTCGACTTTGGTTTCTATCTGGCGCGTTTGGAATACCAATGTTAATTTGGTAGATGTGTAAAAAAATACAAGTGTCACATGAACTCAAAGGCATTTCAAAGATGTTTACTAACCCGTTTACATCATGACATGACACGACTTATGCTCAATCAGATTACATGTGGATCAAAACTATATGTTTAATAAGTATAGGATGTTATTTTAACATTAATTATTAATAGCTATTAACACAAGCGGTAACCTAAATTAACTTACATATATGCTGTTTTTTAGTGAAATAAAAAAAGCTAATATTTAGATTTAAAACAATCTTTTAATTTAATTTGAAATTTAATTTTAGTGAAATAAAAAAGGCTAATATTTAGATTTAAAACAATATTTTAATTTAATTTGAAATTTAAATTCAAACTTTCACATAATTTTACAAAAATGTATTAATATTTAAAAATATTGTCCATCTTAATTTCATAATTATAAAATCTAAATTTTTAATATTTTTGTTTTTATTAAAAAAATAACCATTTTAAAATATGATATTATAAAGTTTTTATATTATATTAAAGATAAAAGAATTAACATTGAAAACTTTATATTACATTAAAGTTATAAAAGAATTAACATTTTTTAAATATGATATTATAAAAATTTCATAATGATGATGATGATGATGATTAACGTCTATTGAGACCAACTTTGGTGTATCGGACTTTATAAAGGTTATTACTTGGTTTACTTTAAATTTTTGTTCCTATGTTCGAAAAACTTGGTAAGAAGCTTTCCAAGCTCACTATAGTTTTGGCAAGTTAGGAGGTTAGCAAGGTTTGTATTGTAGCAAATACTATGAAACTCATATCTAAAGTGGGTGTAAGCAGTGCACTCTAAGAGAAAGTGATTTTCATCCTCAACGCTCATAGACTCACAAAAATGGCAAACCCTTTCTGCCCACGGAGTTTTGGGAATAGACCAATGCCCTATTTCGCTATAAAGCTCATGTGAGTTTGTTCTAATCTTGGCTATATTAATTTTCTTCTTTGAACTAGTTACTATCGAGAGATATTTATAATCTTCCAAATTAGGGTTAATGATCTCCTTATAGTATCTTAGTTTTCTCTTAACCACTAAATTTTTCTCACACCACAATTTTTCTTTAAACTTAAAGGTAATAATATTTTTGACATTATCAATATTCTATAAAGTGTCATTTTCATCAATGCCCCGATGGTCTAACCAAGCCATCGTATCTTTGCACCAAGTCCACTTGAGGTGTAGTCGGTTTTGACTTGAATTTAAAGCAATTTTGGAAGACTTTTGTTTCCCATGTTATTTATCTTGTGCTTATACATCAAGTACCTAGTCATCGCCATGCTCTCGATGAGGGAAAGACCCACTTCTATGAGGAGAATAGGATAGTGTGTATTGCTTTTAATTTTGAGGTTATAAGTTATAAACCGCTTCTAGATTTGCTCAATCTTTCTCCAAGATTCTCTAGAAACGTTGCACCCCCATACTTCACAATTGTATAAAATAACAAGGATGACAAGAGTTTCAAAGATGGACTTTTTTTATCCCACATGACTAGGTTGGTTGAGTTACAATTATTTTCGAGACCAAAATAAGTTTTCCATCCTCCATTAATCATTTTCTCAATGCTATGGTTCCAATTGAGCTTGTGATGAATATCAATTCCAAGATATTTGTAACAAGTCACTTCCTCCAATTTACTATTATCATAAATAAAATTTGCGTAGGTGTCTTTCTTAGATTTTATAATCATAACTTTTGTCTTGTCAGTGTTAACAATCATACCCATGTTAGAGCATAAATCTTTGAGAATTCTTAATTGTTTATCAAGATCAAAGGGACACCTTGCCATAAGAACAATATCATCAGCATAAAGAAAGAGGATGATAACTATCCTAGATAAGATCATGCCAGCACAACCTGCTTCTTCTAAACATCTTTCTAGTTTATCGATGTAAATGCCAAAAAGGGTAGGGGAGAGGGGGCAACCTTGCTCAACTCCAATATTACAGTTTATATGCATTGACTAGCCCTTGTTATTCTTAAATTTGGCAATGACCTTTTCATATAACCTTATCACGACAGCTCTCAACTCAAAAGGAACATTAAGCTTCGCTAGCCTATTCCACAAGTTATTTCTAGGCATTGTATCAAAAGCTTTCCTAAAGTCCACAAAGCAACAAAAAAGTACAGACTTATTATTACGACATTCCTCTGCAATGATCCTAAGCATAACAAGGTGGTCTGTGGTTGAATGATTCCTTCTAAAACCTGCTTGGCCTTTAGCCCGCTTACCTTCCATTTCTAGTCATTCGTCGATCTTCTTTTCTAATATAATACCGTATAACTTGGCTCGAAGAGGGCTAGAGGGGTTATTTTTATTGCCACTTTTGAAAATATGAATAATGAGGCTCTGAGTCCAAGGTATAGGAACCCTTGCTTGACCGCTAGATTAAAGAGATTGTGGATGTGCGGGATGAGGACAAGCCTTCCAATTTTTAAGATTTATGCTTGGTAGCCTTCAATGTCTTTGTCTTTTCCATTTGCTAAGTGCTTAACCCCAAAATCTATGTCTTCTAACGAGAAAACTTGATTCGTTGTAAGAAGGGTTTGAATGTTATCTCTTATATACGGGGATTCGTAAAGCTTTTTAAGATAGGAATTCCAATATTTTAAAGCAATCTTATTATCTTCTTTTGTTTTGCGATTTAGAATTTGCCTCCATAATTTCTTAGGAGCTACCTTAGAAAAGTGTAAGAAATTTTCGTGCCGTTTACTAAAATAGTACATTTTTTCTCTTTTAATTAGGGTTTTGTAGTGATTTATCTTGTCCATTTTTATCGATTATGCAGTAGCTTGCTTAATTTCTTTTCTATGTATATATTCCATTAAATTCTTTATTTTTGATATTTTAAATATAAATATTTAATCACAATTTTAGACATTTTCAATTTTGTAAATAATTATTTAATTTAAAAAAAAAAAATTATTAAATAAAATTTGAATTAATTCAAAATAAAAAAGTTAATCCCTAACTTTTATATATTATTTTTTAATAAAATTTTAATTTTTCAATATATATAAAAACTCATAATCAAAATATAATATAATATTTAGTTATAATATTAAATTAACCATTAACAAATCAATACAATAAATTTTGTTAATTTGAAAACTTATCATAAATAATATATTTTTTTTAATAAAAATTATCATTTTCTAGTAACCTTTGCCCAACCTGACTTTGCTTTTTGTAGACTTTGCTTATCTTCATATGCACTTGAAACTGGATACGTTCTAACAGCTATCGGGTCTCGATTACAGAGCTAGCAAAACATTCGTTGGTGCTTTTTGTGGGATGAAGAAACTAAATGTGCAATGAGTGCACATGGTAGCATTAAGTAAAGGGAAGAACTGTTACTATTTCATAAAAAAATAATTTTTTTTATGAAATAGTAATCATTTTGAAATGTAAAGGTTTTTGTTTTGTTTTGTTGAAATTTATAGTCGAAGACGGGTATTTATGATAAATCTTATTTTTTAAGTATATTTAGAATATTATTTTAAGATAAAATTGATTTAGTATATAAGGGTAGAATGGAGGCACTGTTTAGCACTTGGGGTAGTTCCTTAATGAATGGAGTTCTAGGGTTTGAATAAGATTGGTAACACTGGGTAGAATGGATGTAATGTTTGGCACTTGGGGTAGTTCCACAATGCATGGATACACTATGTGTCTTGTTACCTTGCTGAACCGGTGATTGTGATGGTCTGGGGTTTTTCGTTTTACTGTTTTTTGAGCTTTTTGTGACGCGGGAGGTTTTTGTTTGTTTGTAACTGGCATTGTTATCATCTGTTTTCCCTCTTGGCGGTCGGGGATTAGTCTTTGCTATTCTTCCCTGACGGTTTCCTTATCAGTTTACCTTTGTCATACTTATCTTTTTTTGTGATGGCATTGACTATCTCGAATGATCTTGGGGTGGGGCCTGTCTTTGCTATTCTGCCCTAACGGTTTCCTTGTCAGTTTACCTTTGTCATACTTATCTTTTTTTGTGATGGCCTTGACTATCTCGAATGATCTTGGGGTGGGGTCTGTATTGGAACAGTTCCCAGGTTGGTCAGACCCACTACTCTGTGGAGGCACAAATATTGGGGTGGAGTCAGTGGAGGACTCAGGCTCCAACAAGGAATACTATCAACCCTATGATAATGTACATAGGGGTGGTGTACTGTCTCAGAGTGGTGGTTCAAAGGCCCGTAATAATCGTTCTTTGAAGGTTATAAAATGTCGTGGTGAAGGGAACGAGATGGTCCTTGGAAAGGATGTCCAGATTGGTCGTGTTTTAAGCCTTTCTGCTCGCGCTTTGGTTGGTAAACTATGCTATACTGACATCTGCCAGTCAGACCTCATTTCCTGGATTAATAATCAATGGAATCATTTATTAAACTACACACCTCGGATTCATATGTTTGTAAACAACTGGGTTGTTTTTCATTTCTTGGATGAGGAACATCCAGCTTTGATCTTGGGTCGGATCTAGGTTATAGACCGGGGTTCCCTTTGCTTAAAGAAGTGGCACATGGACTTCAATCCAGCTACTGAAGAGCTTCAGTCTAACCATTTTTGGGTTTTACTCAAAGGTTTCCCTTTGGCGCTGTGGTCCCGTGAGGTTTTTATTAGTCTGGCAAACCACATTGGCACCTATGTTTTCTTTGACAATAAATCGCTCTTTCATGAGGATAAGAGATGTGCTTGGAACTTGGTTGAGCTGGACATTACATTGGGACTTCCGGAGAAGGTTCAAATTAGGTGGGGTGATAGGGTCAAAGCCAGGACCTAGATTACTGGCGGACCCCTTTTCGGTGCTACTCTTGTGGAACATTTTCTCATTTATCTGAAGCCATTCTTCCTCTTCTTGAACCAATATCTGGATCAAACTCTTCAAGCGCTCCTTCACCTCTCTGGAGCCTTGCTCTTGTTAACATAAACAAACTCACAATGCAATGGTTAAGCTACTCTAATACCAAACTTGATATGAAAATATTTCAAGATCTTTTTAACCATAAAATAGTATGTGAAATTTGCAGGTTAATCCTTATAAAAATGGCTTTAAAGATGAATTTTAAATGCTCAAATCAAACACATAAGCAAATAAAACATATATGCAAACCATAAAATGAAGCCAACAAATGATAACGAAGTTCACCCTTCTTGCGCTACGTCTCCGGGCCACTTCCAATGAGAAGGCTGATATTATTAAGTCTTCAAAGCTTACAAATATGAGTTTTTGGAAAACACTTCTGAGTTCTATCAGTAAATCTCAGAAACATATTGCACCACTGTGTTCCTCTCAAAATTCTGAGAAAAATGAGTATAAAGTTGACTATGTTTTCCTGAGGTGTCCTCTACCACGCAAATTGAGAAACTCTGTCTACATAAAAGACAAAGCAATACAGATTGTACGGATTCCCACCTCGGTATCCGTTCCCATTAATGGTTGTACAATGCCTCGGGAACTGTTCCCAACTCTGCCTCAAACTTTGTGCCCATGTTGTGTGTTGTTGTCTCTGAACTCTATACTCTGGCTTTCGTACCTCCGAATCATGGCTCCAAAGGGAGTTAAATAGTCGTTTTGAAGTGGTTTAGGGGCACAAGAAAGGGGGCCACGTGCCCATTTTAGGCCACGATATCCGCCTACAATTCTTAACCAAGTAATGCCACCAACTGTCTAACAGTCGAGCTTTGGCCCAGTGGTAAGGATTGGATATGGGGGAGCGTAGGTCCCGAGGTCAAACCCGCGGGCCTCCCACTCTACCCATTTTACATGGGATATATATATATGTGTGTGTGTGTGTGTGTGTGTGTATGTGTCACTAGTACATGTGGACATTTTTCCCACGGAAAATCATTGTTATTACAACACTTGGGCATTGCTATAGCGACGAACAGGACTCCATGTTTTCGTGGGAAAACTTTCGTCGTTGTAGCAACACTTTCCAACTTTCGTCGCTATAGAGACAAAAATGACATGGACCGTGCTATCTTTAAAAAACCATAATGTGTCACTATAGCAACGAAAGTTCGTTGTTGAAGCTATGAAATTTCGTGGCTATAGCGACGGATTTTCATATTTAAAAAAAGTAAGGGGAGTGATCTCCGTCTCTCTAGCAACGAAAGTTCGTGGCTATACTACCGAAAGTTTGTGGCTATAGCGACGAATTGTCATATTTAAAAAAAAGTAAGTGAAGCGATCTTTGTCCCTCTAGCACCGAAACTTTGTCTCTATAGCAACAAACGTTCAGTACTATAGTCACGAACTTTCGGTGCTATGCCACAAACTTTCGTTGCTATAGCACCGAAATTTTGTTACTATAGAGACGACTTTTCATATTTTAAAAAATATGTCCGTCACTATAGAGACGACAAGCCCTAGCAAGTTTCGACGAACTTAGCAAGTTCGTCAAAACTTGCTAGGGCTTGTCGTCTCTATAGCAACGGACATGTCTATTTTTAAAAAAAAAAATAATAAATAAATTTGGAGGTGATCGGCTAGGTTTTGTGCCTTGCAACCTAAACTCATAAAACACATGTACATTTATTTTGTATATTAATAGAATTATAAAGCATTTTTATCAAAAAAAATTGCAGCAATGCCATAGATTTGTACAACTTGTTCTAAAATTATGTATTTTATTTTATATCTTATTTTTCATATTCTTTGAATCTACTCCAACAGTTCTCTTCCCTTGGGTTTCAACATACCAACCATATTTTAAGTACAATGTGACCTTGATGATTGATATGGTTACTAATCCCAAAGATGACACAAATATATTGTGGCTTACACAAGAGTTACTTTGTTGACTGTGTTTAAAGGTGAATATGACTTGTCTGTAGGAAATAACTATCATTGTCATCATTATATTCTAAGTCTTCCATTAGAAAGCACTCATAGTGCTTACATGGAATTCCAAGCATGTGCAGTTGATTATAAAAGCCTTGGAAACAACATAATTGACAAGTACAAAGAATGTGATGAATATTGGCAAACATTACTTGGGACAAATATGTGTTAGACAAACATGATCAATGATAGCTAGTTGTCTAAGTTCAAGGGATACTCAAATACGATACCTGACCATTATAACATTTGGAATCAAATCTCAAATATTGGGCTCTTAGTGGCAAGAGTGTCAGCTTACCACAATGAGACCCGGATTAAAAACCTGGAAGACAGTTCCCTAAATAAGCAAGATGAGGATGGATGCAAGTCCCTGGTGATTTTGATGAAATAAATACCTATCAAACAGCTTCTAAGTTCTAAGCCAAAGGAAATACTTCACCTCATGTTATAGGTATCCTCATGTTCAAGTGTGCCCAGAGGAGGGTTGTTTCCTAAAACAATCATTCCAGCTAAAAGAAAGAGCATGGCTACTTACGGATAGTGACTGTGAAGGGAACAAAATGGCAAAGTTTCCATTATGAAATGCATCCTAGTAAACCCAAAAGACAATGACTTGGATATCTTCTCAAAATATTATGGAGAAAAAATTTAAAAATAACTACACGTTTGGATAATTCAGACTCCAAAGAGGAGAGTCTACAACCAGTTTAGTGATAGCACTGTTTTCTCAGTTACTCGTTGCATCATATAGATACAAGATTTCATTATCGAGAATTGCAGCCAGCAGCCTATACTAAAATCCTCAGGTTTTCATCATAGATATGAAATTGGATTATAATCTTCTCCCACTATTGCATCTAGTGACCCACACAATGTGCCATGGTTCCATAACTGGCCCATACTCAACATCCTGGTATCTTCTAGCATCAAGTTTCCTTGCTGCCAAATTTCCTCCATTGTATAATGCATTCTCAAATATTGCCTATTCCCATCACTCTAGAATCCACTACTAAATGTCTTAGATGTTCCTATTAATTTCAACCAAACACTATAGAACTGTTGTAAATAAAACTTATAAACTCATAGCTCGGAGGCCTGGACTAGCATCACTACAGAATAAAAATTAAAATTAGCAAATAAGAAGGGTGAATCTTAATTGCTTAATCTCTCCATCCAACAAACTAGCTCCTTCAAGTTGAGCCCATGAATTGCATGCATGCTTTCTATTAAAGGCATTATTTATGAATAGATAGAAATTAGTTCTTACAATCAAAGTACCCGGCTTCACCAAGGCAACAGAAATATTTGAATTATAATCTTAACATGATTATAGTGAATTTAAAAGTTTAAATTCAGGATAGTTTTTAAACAATTTGGTGTTTTCAGTTTTCACCCTAGTTTGTCCAGGCCATGGAGAAATCCACACCACCCCCCACCCTCAAGAGGATGTATAATCAGTATACCCTGTAGTGAGAATCAATTAGTTTAAATTATGCAGACCACACTTCTGACAGTTTTCAGTGTTGGTGAGATTCACATGTAAACAAAATGTGTAACTTGTAATTTGTATGTTGTCAAGAATGCTCACCAGTCATTACATACTCAGGAGCTGCATAGCCATAATTTCCCATGACTCGAGTTGAAACATGAGTTTTGTCTCCTTCAGGTCCATCTTTTGCTAGACCAAAGTCAGAAAGCTTGGCATTATATTCCTGCATGAGGTACAAAGTCTTTCAGTCATGAAAAAAACTCATTACAATACATAGTCTCTCAATCAACCAAAAGACACCATAGGGGCAAACCGAATCCATACTATGACAATGCTTAGTAATTTAAAGTATTTGGGGTTATAGGGACAAACCGAATCCAGCAAGATATTGGATGTCTTAAAATCCCGATATATCACAGGCCTTTCAACTCCTCCATGAAGAAATTCCAGGCCCTTGGCTACACCTAATGCGATTTTCATTCAGATAGATCATGGCAGGGGCAGGGACCCTTCTGCATGCACAATGGTAACACCAGACTACATTAAAAATATGCAAAATATTTTTGTTAGTATAACATAATAACACTCAAACTACGTAATAATCCCTATGTCTAAACCTAAGAGATACCTGACAGGTGGGGCATGTAGTCAGGAAAAACATAAAATTAATCCAATGACATTATAATACACATGGAAAGAGATGTATAGAGTTTTCTAATGGCTATTTTGAATGGAAAAATAGCAACTCTTAGAAAATTCTACAATCTAGATTAAAAAAAATAGGCATGACCATCATAGTTCATCCAAAAGAGAAAGTAGCAGTGAAGAAAGAATCCATATTCCAACTACTTAAGACTACAAAATGAACCTTAAAAGACAGTCACTAAATAATAAATACATGACAGCATGCACATTTCAAATCTCTGTTGAAACTTGAATGGAAGATCCTTTGTGTTTGATTTTGAAAGAATGGGCTAGTTTAAAATTAGATGGGATGCCAGTGGAGGTAGCAGGTAATAGAATATAATGAAGGAAGATTGATTATCACCTTTGCCTTGGGAATTGTTCTTGGTACTGATAATGAAGATAGACTTTCAAGGGATTTATCTATCATGAAGGATTTCTTCTTGAGTGGTATGGTTTCTAATGACCCCAACTCAGCATTATTTCTTCAATTCCTTCTGAAGGATATTTCCTTAAAGATTTCATGAAGATGCAAAGTATGGTGGAATAAATTTATCAAGATCTAAAGAAGGGAGAACAAGGTGGTTCTTCTCATGCAAAATGGAAACAAGAAGGAGGTGGTGAGGAACCTCCTAAAACTCCTCCATCTTCACGATATTGTCTTGATGGATATTTAAATTCCTCACCTGAAAAAACAAAAATTTGATCTTAATATGCCTCAATTAAAGCTTGATATTAAGTTTGATTTACCTTTTTATAATGGAGAACTTAATGCTGAAAAGTTGGATAATTGGATCCGTCAAATAGATGTTTATTGAAGGATTCAAAATTTCACTGGAGATAGCTTGAAAATTCAGTTGGAATCTCTCCGACTTGGAGGGACCGCTCTCATATGGTGGGAGAGTAAAACTCAAAAGGATTTGTCCTCAAAAGGAAATATTATATCCTTTTGGCATGAGTTCAAGTCAACATTAAAGAAGCAGTTCTATCCATTGGGATACATGCAGCAAGCCATGATGGATTGGCATAATTTGAGGCAAGGTAAGGGACCAAGTGTACAAGAGCACACACTAGAATTTTGAAAGAGAGCTTTATTACTTGGTATACCTCTCTACACTCAATAAATTCTTCTCAAGTTCATAGGTGGATTACATAGCTATTTATGTCATATGATACTTATGTTTAATCCAACTAACCTTGATGAGGTATGCATTCAAGCAACTCATATGGAGTCAAAGGGGAAGAATACAAATGAAAACTTTTCCAAGAAACCTTACAAACCTGAAGGAAACAAATCAATGTTAAGGGGAAAGGTAAGCATACAACTACAGTGAAGAAAGAAGGAGATAAACCTACTTGCTCACATTTCCACAAAAAGGGTCATGATGCATCCAAATTTTGAGGCTTCATCCGGAGCTCAAGCCTGAGAATTTTTGGAATAAAGAGGACAAGAAGACCACTGCTACAGCCATCCAACATGATTTGGGATCTACCTTAGGGGATGATACTAATATTGTTGCTACGGGAATACAAGGTAAAAATCCTTCTACTTCTAATACAAATCATGAATATGTTGTTGATGAAAGAAAAAGAAGTGAGATATTTCATATAAGAGTAATATCTAAGCATACAATGATAGATACTCTTTTCTATAGTGGATAACAAGACAATCTCATTTCAGAAGAGATAGTTAAGAAACTTCATTTGGAAACTAAGTTACACCCAAAGCCATATCCACTTGGATGGGTATGTGATAATGCACAATTGCAAGTGACAAAACAGTGTAGACTTAGGTTTGCTATTACATCTAGATTCATTGATGAAGTAGATCTGGATTTGGTTCCAATGGATATCTGTGGTATTGTATTGGGAATTACTTATCTTTATGATAGGAAGGATATATTTTACAGGGAATATAACATGTATTAGCTCACTAAAGATGGTATTGAATATGTTGTTCGTGCACATCACATATAAACTAATCTTTCATTAGTTTCTGCAAGTCAAAAGAAGAGGCTAGTAAATGCTAGTAAGAATTTTGTTCTTATAAATTGTTAAAGCAAAGGATGTTGGTCAAAGTGAATATTTTAAAGGATGTGATCCAAGACTTAAGAAAGACTCAACTAAATTTGTAACCGATTATGATGTCTTGTTTCAATAAGCTAAAGGATTCCCTCCAAAAAGAGAAATCCAACATGAGATTCTCTTACAGCAGGATGCACCACTTCCTAACATTGGCATGTACAAGTCTTCAGTAATTGAAAATGCAGAGATAAAGAAGCATGTTCGGAAATTGCTTGAAAGAGGGGACATTCAACCATGTTCCTCTCCATGTGGTTCACCAATTATTGTTTTGGTGCCAAATAAGGATGGCACATGGAGTATGTGTGTTGATTACAAGGCACTAAACAAAATCACAATTAAGAATAGGTATCCTCTTCCTCGGATTGATGATCTTTTGGATCAACTAAAGAATGCAAATTATTTCACCAAGTTAGACTTAAGATGTGGCTATCATCAAATTAGAATTCATGACAATGACATTTGGAATATTGCTTTCAAAACTAAACAGGGATTGTATGAATGGATGGTAATTCCCTTTGGGATTTGTAATGCACCCGCAACATTTATGAGGGTGATGAATGATTTTTTTAGGCCCTTCATTGATGACTTTGTCATAGTCTACTTATATGATATTCTGATTTTCAGTCATACTTGGGAAGAACATGTCAAGCATGTCAAACAAATTTTGGATGTACTTGTGAGGGAAAATTTGTACTTAAAGATGTATAAATGTGAATTTAGGAAGACATCTTTAGTATATCTGGGTTACATTGTAGGGGGTGGTGAATTGAGGATTGATCCCTCTAAAGTTGAGGTCATTGTGAATTGGCTGAAGACAAATAATGTCACCGAGGTAAGAATATTTTTGGGAGCATCCCAATACTGGAGAAATTTTATTGCTAACTTCTCCTTTATAGTTTCTCCATTACATGCTTTGACAGGTATGAACAGAGTCTTTCAATGGGAAGGAAAAGCACAGAAGGCCTTCGACACTCTGAAAGAAAATATCAGTACAGCATCAGTACTTGCACTGTCGGATCTACAATAGCCATTTGAGATAGAGACTCATGCTAGTGGTTATTCCATGGGGGTAGTCTTAATGCAACTTAAAAAACCAATAAGTTATCATTCTGAAACCTTCTCTAAATCTATAATTAACTATCCAACCTATTATAAACAATTTTGTGCATTAGTACAAAGTGTGAAGAAGTGGAAACATTACCTAATGGGTAAGGAAACAATTGTACATACTGATCATCAACCACTTCAATATCTTCAATCTCAGACTAAGCTACAACAATCAAGACATTTCAGGTGGATGGGTTTTCTACAACAATTTCATTTGATCATTAAGTATAAGAAAGGTATTCAGAACAAAATTGCAGATATGTTATCAAGACCTCCAAAAAATGCTTCTATTGTTATTCAACAAATTCCTTCGGTACATTCAAGTTATGTTGAACAATACACTAAGGATGAAGATTACAAAGAAGTATATGAATCACTAAAAGATGGCTCTCAAAATGAAGAATTGAATTATCATATTCATGACAAGTTGTTGTATCATCTTGGAAAGATCTGTATTCCACAAAGTGAAAGAGTACATGTGATAAGGGAAGCTCACACTTCTCTCATTTCAAGGCACTTTGGTGTAGGAAAAACTGTAGCACAATTACAAAAGTTTTTTTATTGGCCTCGCATGAATGATATTGTGTCCAAGTATATCAAATTATGTGTTATGTGTGCAAAAAGTAAGCCAAGTAACAGAAAGTTAGGCTTGTACAATCCACTTTCTGTCCTTCCCATCCATGGGAAAGTGTTTCAATGGATTTTGTAGGAGGGTTTCCAATGTCTATAAAGGGACATGACTACTTATATGTTTTTGTGGATAGATTCAGTAAAATGTGCATTCTAATTCCTTGTAAAAAGAAGATCACATCTGAGATGGCTGCTCATTTGTTCTTCTAGCATGTATGGGTCCATTTTGGACTACCTACTTCTATTATGTATGAACGAGATTCACACTTCCTTGGTAAATTTTGGTCATCTTTATGGGAAATTATGGATACAAAGTTAAAGAAGAGCACAGTATTTCATTCACAAACTGACGGACAAACTGAAGTTTTCAATCAGACAGTAGTATATCTTCTTTGAGGATATTGTGCCAAGCATCCCAAGCTATGGGATGAACAGTTTCATTACGTTCAACATGCCTACAACAGAGCTATGCACTCTTCAACACAAAAGTCTCCTTTCGAGACATGTTTTGGTTATTTTCCAAAGTCTCCCTTAGCATTTTTTTATGGGAAAAATCCAGTGGGATATGGTCAAGTTGATGCGGATAAAGCTTTGAAGTTTATTCAGTAGATCCAGTTATTATATCAAGTAGTACAAGAACAGTTGGAATCAAGTCATGCCAAGTATAAAGAAAGACATGACAAACATTGGGTGGATCATCATTTTCAAATTGGTGATTGAGTATGGCTTCATATCAATAAAGCCCGACTCCAAGGTGAACATAGAAACTTGAAACCTATCAGGTATGGACCTTTTAAAATTTTGGATCAAGTTGGTGATAATGTTTTTTGGTTAGATTTGCCTCCTTATATGTTAATGTATTCCATTGTTAATGTGGAAAACTTAAAACTGTATGAACCTCCTATGATTGTGGACCAAGATGAACAGGTTCAAGTACCTTATGTTGATGAGTTTGCTCTTGAATATCTCAATGAGCTTCAGGAAGATGTTATACTTGTAAAGAAGGTAAGATCTTCACGAAGAGGTGACTTGGAATTTATTCGTGTGGGGCTCAAAGGAATGCATCCAATCAAATCACAGTGGATAGAGACCAAAAGAGTGAGGGATTTGTACTCTCACCTGTTTTCTGAATGATTTCATGATTTTGGTGGCCCAAAAGCTTCCCAGTGGGAAGGTTTGATCCAGGAGGATCTTAAGATATCGATTAGAATGGAAGTAATCAAAAATTAAAATAAAGTTTACAGTGGTAAAGAATTCGTCAAGAGCTTTCAGCAATGCTCATTTCACGCGAAATGGCCTCCGGATGAAGAAGATATCATGTTTTGAAGTTTCAGAAAAATGGTTCCAAAAAGGGCAAAGAATTGGATAATTGGGAATAAATTGTCAATATAATGTTTTATAAAAAAAAATGGTGGAGTCTATGGGGATCAAACCCATGACCTCCAAGTTCTCCCAAGATTCTTTGTAGAGTTCCATATCCAAGGCTCCCGTCGGTGTTCCTTGTTATCTATAGTGCTCAGCTTGTATATAAAGTTGAATTTGAATTTGGTTTGAAAAATGGGCGGGTCGAGGGATAATCCCTAGACCCATATGCCAACACCGAGGCCCCATATCTATGTTATATCATAAGCGTAGTACGTTGGAACCATAGGTTATTTCCACCACAATACACCACACCATATGCCACATAAAACCTTGCCACGAAGCTATGCCACGTTCATAATCCAAGTCATAACCTCCGCCACCCATATAAATATATATATATATATATATATATATATATATATATATATATATCTCATATCCCATGTAAAATGGGTAGAGTGGGAGGCCCGCTCCCCCCATATCCACGCCTTACCACTGGGCCAAAGATCGACCGTTAGACGGTTGGTGACGTTATTCAGTTAAGAATTAGAGGTGGAGATCAGGGCCCAAAATGGATGTGTGGCCCCCTTTCCCGAGCTCCAAAACCACATCAAAACCACTCCAAAAAACCACTATTTGACTCCCTTTGGAACCATGATTCGGAGGTACAAAAGCCATAGTATAGAGTTTAGAGACCAAGAAACACAGTGTGGGAACAGATTTCGAGGCAGAGTTGGGCATAATTCCTGAGGTATCATACATCCATTAATCGGCACGGATATCGAGGTGGGAATCCACATTGTTTTGTCTGTTATACAAACAGAGTTTCTCGATTTTCATTCCAGAGGAGGCCTCAAGAAAACATAGTCAAATTTATACTCATTTTTTATCAGAATTTCGAGAGGAACATAGTGGTCCAGTTTATTTCTAAGTTTGACTGACAGAACTCAAACGTTTTTCCAGAAACTCATATGTGTAAGCTTTGAAGACTTAATAAGATCGACCTTCTCATTGGAAGTGGCTTGGAGACGTAGCCCAAAAAGGATGAACTCTGTTATCATCTGTTGTCTTCATTTTCTAGTTTGCATATATGTTTTATTTGCTTATGCGTTTGATTTGATCATTTAAAATTCATCTTTAAAGCCATTTTATAAGGATTAACATGCAAATTTCACATACTATTTTATGGTTAAAAAGATCCTGAAATATTTTCAAATCAAGATTGGTATCAGAGAAGCTTAACCATTGCATTGTGAGTTTGTTTATGTTAACAAGAGAAAGGATTCAAAGAGGTGAAGGAGATCTTGAAGCATTTGATCCAGAGATTGGTTCAAGAAGAGGAAGAATGGCTTCAGAAAAAGGATAAGATGGGACTTCTTCAATTCCTTCTGAAGGATATTTCCTTAAATCTTTCATGAAGATGCAAAGTATGGTGGAATAAATTTATCAAGATCAAAAGAAGGGAGAACAAGGTGGTTCTTCTCATGCAAAAGGTAAAGAAGAAGGAGGTGGTGAGGAACCTCCTAAAACTCTTCCATATTCACCATCTTTTCTTGATGGATCTTTAAATTCCTCACCTGAAAAACAAAAAGTTGATCTTAATATGCCTCAATTAAAGCTTGATATTAAGTTTGATTTACCTGTTTATAATGGACAACTTAATGTTGAAAAGTTGGATAATTCGATCCGTCAAATAGAGGCTTATTGTAGGATTCAAAAGTTCACTAAAGATGCTTGAAAATTCAGTTGGCATCTCTCCGACTTGGAGGGACCACTATCATATGGTGGGAGAGTAGAATTCAAAAGGATTTGGCCTCAAAAGGAAATATTATATCCTCTTGGCATGAGTTCAAGTCAGCATTAAAGAAGCGGTTCTATCCATTGGGATACATGCAACAAGCCATGATGAATTGGCATAATTTGAGGCAAGGTAAGGGACAAAGTGTACAAGAGTACACACAAGAATTCCGAAAGAGATCTTTAATACTTTTGATACCTCTCTACACTCAAGAAATTCTTCTCAAGTTCATATGTGGATTACATAGCTATTTACGTCATATGATACTTATGTTTAATCCAACTAACCTTGATGAGGTATGCGTTCAAGTGACTCATATGGAGTCAAAGGGGAAGAATACAAATAAAAAAAATTAATGAAACCTTACAAACCCAAAGGAAAAAAATTCAAAGGTAATGGGAAAGGTAAGCATACAACTACAATGAAGAAAGAAGGAGATAAACCTACATGTTCACATTGCCAAAAAAAGGGTCATGATGCATCCAAATGTTGGAGGCTTCATCCGGAGCTCAAGCCTGAGAAGTTTCGGAATAAAGAGGACAAGAATACCACTGCTACAACCATCCAACATGATTTGGGATCTACCTTAGGGGACGAGACTAAGATTGTTGCTACGGGCATACAAGTTAAAAATCCTTCTACTTCTAATAGAAAGCATGAATCTGTTGTTGATGAAAGAAAAAGAAGTGAATTATTTCATATAAGAGTAATCTCTAAGCATACAAAGATAGATACTATTTTTGATAGTGGATCACAAGCCAATCTCATTTCAGAAAATATAGTTAATAAACTTCATTTGGAAACTAAGTTACACCCAAATCCATATCCACTTGGATGGGTATGTGATAATGCACAATTACAAGTGACAAAACAATGTAGACTTAGGTTTGATATTACTTATGCATTCATTGATGAAGTAGATATGGATGTGGATTCATTGGATATCTATGGTATTGTATTGGGAAGTACTTATCTTTATGATAGGAAGGCTATATTTTACAGCGAAGATCAATAATTGAAAATGAAGAGATAAATAAGCAGGTTCATGAATTGCTTGAAAGAGGGGACATTCGACCAAGCTCCTATCCATGTGGTTCACCAATTATTTTTTGGTGCCAAATAAGGATGGCACATGGAATATGCGTGTTGATTATAGGCCACTAAACAGAATCACAATTAAGAACAAGTATCATCTTCCTCAGATTGATGATCTTTTGGATCAAATTAAGAATGCAACTTATTTCACTAAGTTAGACTTAAGAAGTGGCTATCATCAAATTAGAATTCGTGGCAATGACATTTGGAAGACTGCTTTCGAAACTAAACAAGGATTGTATGAATGGGTGGTAATGCCCTTTGGGCTTTGTAATGGATGCGCAACATTTATGAGGGTGATGAATGATGATTTTAATACCTTCATTGATGACTTTGTCATAGTCTACTAAGATGATATTCTGATTTTCAGTCGTACTTGGGAATAACCTATCAAGCATGTCAAACAAGTTTTGGATGTACTTGTAAGGTAAAAATTGTACTTAAAGATGTCTAAATGTGAATTTGGGAAGACATATTTAGTATATATAGGTTACATTGTAGGGGGTGGTGAATTGAGGATTGATCCCTCTAAAGTTGAGGTCATTGTGAAGTGGAAGAATCCAAATAATGTAACTAAGGTAAGAAGCTTTTTGGGAGAAACCCAATACTGGAGAAATTTTATTGCTAACTTCTCATTTATAGCTTCTCCATTACATGCTTTGACAGGTATGAACAAAGTATTTCAATGGGAAGGCAAAGCATAGAAGTCCTTTGACACTCTAAAAGAAAAGATCAGTAGAGAACCAGTACTTGCATTGTTGGATCTACAACAACCATTTGAGATAGACACTCATTCTAGTGGTTATGCCATGGGGGCAGTCTTAATGCAACTTAAAAAACCAACATGCTATCATTCTAAAACCTTATCTAAATCTATAATTAACCATCCAATGTATGATAAAGAATTGTATGCATTAGTACAAAGTGTGAACAAGTGGAAACATTACCTAATGGGTAAGGAAACAATTATACATACCGATCATCAACCACTTCAATATATTCAATCTCAAACTAAGCTACAACAATCAAGACATTTCACATGGATGGTTTTTCTACAACAATTTCATTTGATCATTAAGTATAATAAAGGTATTCAGAAAAAAGTTGCAGATATGTTATCAAGACCTCCAACAAATGCTTGTATTGGTATTCAACAAATTCCTTTCGTACATTCAAGTTATGTTGAACAATACACTAAGGATGAAGATTACAAAGAACTATATGAATCACTAAAGATGGCTCTCAAAATGAAGAATTGAATTATCATATTCATGACAAGTTGTTGTACCATATTGGCAAGATTTGCATTCCACAAAGTGAAAGAGTACATGTGATAAGGGAAGCTCACACTTATCTCATTTCAAGGCACTTTGATGTAGGAAAAATTGTAGCACAATTTAAAAAAAATTGTTATTGGCCTCGAATGAATGATATTGTGTCCAAGTATATCAAATGATGTTTTATGTGTGCAACAAGTAAGCCAAGTAACAGAAAGTTAGGCTTGTACACTCCACTTCTTTTTCCTTCCCATCCATGGGAAAGTGTTTCAATGGATTTTGTAGGAGGGTTACCAATGTCTAGAAAGGGACATGATTACTTATATGTTGTTGTGGATATATTCAGTAAAATGTGCATTCTAATGCCTTGTAAAAAAGAAGATCACAGCTGAGATGACTGCTCATTTGTTCTTCCAGTATGTATGGGTCCATTTTGGACTACCTACTTCTATTATTTCCAATCGAGATTCCTGCTTCCTTGGGAAATTTTGGTCATATTTATGGGAACTTATGGATACAAAGTTAAAGAAGAGCACAAAATTTCATCCACAAATTTAAGTGGTCAATCAGACAATAGTATATCTTCTTCAAGGATATTGTGCCAAGCATCCCAAGCTATGGGATGAATAGTTGCATTATGTTCAACATGCCTACAACAGAGCTATGCACTCTTCAACACAAAAGTCTCCTTTCGAGACATGTTTTGGATATAAACCAAAGTCTCCCGTATACTTTGTTTATGGGAAAAATCCAGTGGGATATTGATCCATATCGCAGTTGGCATTGTTGTCGAATGTTGACATCTACTGCAACAAGCCATTGTTGACACAACTCCGACAAGTTCAGACTTTGACATGACTTTGACAACTCCACGATTTCTACATGCTCTACGACCTCACAGTTTCGCGACGTCGACATGCAGCTTCGACTTGTGACTTGCGACTTGCGACTGTCTCTCTGTCTTCCAATCGACTGTAACGGTTGAACTGTTTAATCGTTATAACTTCTTCTTTGTAACTAAACGTAACGGGAAGGCACCCAATCGTATTAGCACTCTTTATGTAAGCATGTAAACTATTGTAATATACATCTTATCAATCCGGATATTTACATCCAGTAATAGAGAAGATCAGTTCGCATTCCTGCATACTGTCTGTGTGTATTTGTGTTTATCTACGTAGTGTAATCCTGCTTTCTTATTCTATTCTTATGGTTCTGTCATGATAGAGCTGACTCATTTAGTCAAACTTTTGTCCCCCTCGTGCTTCCTGGCCTCGAGTGGATCATTGGTATCATAACAGATTTAGATCTTATTCAGATCTTCGTCAGAGCGCATCAGCTTTGTTCATGCTTAAGTTTTGCGTAGACACTTCCAGCGAAGTTACCTGACTTATGCCGGTTCAAACTCGCTCACAGACCCAACAATCCAAGCAGACACTACCTCCATAAATAGCAGAAGAAATAGGTGAAATACATGCAATCAACGAGACACAGCAACTCATAGAGAAAGCGGTTTCTCGACAACGAACTGAGATGTTCACCCAGTTTAACAAGATTCTCACGTGATTTGCTTTGACTTCAGGAGCATTCCCGACGAGAACTAACTCCAAAAAAATCATCCCCTTCAAAGTGAAAATGAATTTGGACATACCGAATCTAGAAGACAAGATTGACGTGGAATCCATCGACAATTGGGTTCAACAATTGGAGTCCTATTACTCTATGAATCAACTCTCATAAGCCGACAAGATCACCACTGCAGCCTTAAAGATGTCAACATTTTTGCACTACTGGTGGGAGAACCTCTCGACAAATATGGAGAAAAGCGAAGACCCCATCAACACATGGGATAAATTTTTCAAACATATCCGAAAGGAGTTTTACCCACCGAAGTACCTTGAGCAACAATATAAGAAGTGGCAGCAGCTAAGTAAATGGAAACACCGTTCCATGCAAAGCTACACCGACGAGTTCTATCGACTCATGGCTATACTTGGCGTCCAAGGAGAACAAAAATTGCTTCTTCTGAAGTACGTCAGCGGATTATCCCATTACATTCAGTAGGAAATGGAGTTTCTGACTGTCAATACACTTGCGGATGCATTCCACTATGCCAGCAAACTTGAAACCAAACAGAAGGGAAAATCGTGCCTCGCGACAAAGCCGACATCAGGACGACCACCCGACAAGAAGGCACCAATCGACTTCGACAAGTCAAAAAATTCGCAGACTTTGCAAAATCGATGGCAAGAATCCTTTTCATAAAAAGGAACATAGCAAGCAACCGACCAGAAAATGGTGTGACTACCATCACTCATCTTGGCATGATACGTCTGAATGCAAAGCTCGGAAGACCTTTTTGGAAAAAGTGTCGACATCTGACATGCTTGACAAGACTGTGGTAGAATCTGACCCAGAAGCAATGACTCTTTTGACATCGACAACTCCAGCAGCCTAGACTATCATCGATGAGGAGGAGCGAGCGCGCCTGTTCCATACATAGATATGGGTTCAAAACAATCCATTGTATCTGATTGTGGACAACGGGAGCCAAAAGAACTTTGTTTCTGAATAACTTGTGAAGAAACTAGGTCTTGTGACCACTCTGCATCCTCAACATAAAAACATTGGTTGGATGAAGGATGGACAAGAGCTAAGGATCGCCCGACAATGAAAGATTGCATACTTCATAAAGCCTTTTGAAGATGAAGTACTTTGCGATGTGGAACCTCTCTCTGTAGCCAATGCCCTGTTTGGGAAACCTTACCTATGGGATCGTCATGGAAGTTACCAGTCACGACCGCAGAAGGTGATTGTCAGAATCAGAAATCAGTGATACAGCATACCAGAACGACAACCTACACCAACAGTTGCAATGATATCTTCTAAACAGACAAAGAAGCTCATCAATCATGCTCAGAAGCTTGCATTGATTATTATAAAGCCACAACATTCTAGGAAGACTGCAGCAACTAGTCGAGTCACCGACCAATGTATCTCTCGACAGAAGCAGCAAATCGACAATATTCTTGATGAGTACCAAAACCTATTTCAAGTTCCAAACATAGTACTTCTACATTGTCAGGTAAAACACTCTATTGAACTTGCTCCTGGTTCTTCTTTTCCTAACGCATATGTCTACAGAAGATCCATTCTTGAAAATGAAGAGATTCGCAGACAAATCCAAGAATTGATTGACAAAGGTCATATCCGACCCAGTTCCTCCCCTTGTGGAAGTCCATTCATCCTCGTTCCGAAGAAATATGGGACTTGGCGCATGTGCATCGACTACAAGGCACTCAACTAAATATTAGTGAAGAATCGATACTCGTTGTCGCAAATAGATGAGCTCATCGACTGTCTGAAAGGTGCTAAATTCTTTACTAAGGTCGACCTCAAGTCGGGATATCATCAAATTCCAATCAAGCCCTCAGATGTATGGAAAATTACTTTCAAGACCAAGGAAGGATTTTTTGAATGGTTATTCATGCCTTTCGGCTTAACCAATGCACCTGCGACCTTCATGCGATACATGGATAACATTCTTCAACATTTCATCGGCAAATGGGTCATTGTCTATCTTGACGACATATTGATTTTTAGTCGATCATGGGAAGAACATGTCGAACAACTTCAGCAAGTCCTTGACACTCTCTAGCAACATCGACTCTACTTGAACACGGACAAATGTTCCTTTGCGATGAACAACATCAAATATTTGGGGTTTGTAATTGACTCTATAGGCATTCACACCGACCCAGACAAAGTACAAATTCTCAAATATTGTCCCATTCCTCACAGCATTCAAGAACTAAGAAGTTTTCTTTGTTTGGTGAATTTCTATCGACGATTCGTACTCAGCTGCAGTCACATAGCCTGGCATAGCCCGGCCCTTAAATCAATTGACGAAAGGAAGTGGGAAAATTGTCTTTAAATGGACACCGACACAACAAGCAACTTTTGAACAGCTCAAGCACAAGCTCTGCACTGCACCAGTACTTGTGCTACCTGAGTTTCTTCATCCCTTTGAGATTGAGATGGATGCATCAGACTATTCCTTGGGTGCAGTGATCACTCAATCTGGTCACCCAGTTGCTTTTCATTCCGAAACTTTTAACGGCGTTGTTAGAATATTTTCGACATACGAAAAAGAACCGTACGCCTTTGTGCAAGATCTCAAGCAATGGAGGCATTACATCCTTGTAAAGGAAACGATATTCCTCACTGGACATAAGCCTCTTCAGTTCACTCTGACCCAATCAAAACTACAAACAACTCGACAGCTTAAGTGGATTAATTACTTGCAACAATTCCAGTTGGTAATTAAGTATCGGAAAGGTAAATCTAACACTGCCACTGATTGTCTAAGCAGACCTCCCATTACTCTCCTTTTTACAGTGATGATTATGCAGGTATATGACACCACTACTTGGACTCAGTTGTATCAGGAAGACATCAAATTTTCACCAGTCTACCGACAGCTTCAGAATGACAAGTCATCGACCGCCAACTATTTCCTGAAAGATAACTTAATTTACAAGCTCAGACAACTTTGTGTACCGACAGGTAAGCATCGACAACAACTCATTTGGGATGTGCACTATAGCAAGACTGCAGGACACTATGGAGTAGTAAAGACACTTTCTATTCTGCAGAAGTATTTCTTTTGGCCTACACTTAAAACTAACGTCAACAAGTACATTCGATCATGCATAGTTTGTGCCATTTCTAAACCGCCTAATCAACGACAAGGATTGTACACACCTTTTCCAGTTCCTAGTCGACCATGGGAATCTATTTCTATGGACTAATTGGCAAGATATCCTACTACCAAAAATCATCATGATGCAATCTTATTAGTAGTCAACATATTTTTCAAGATGGCAATTCTCATACCATGCAAGAAGACGATGACAGCGCAACAGATTGCTCATCTCTTCTTTACACATGTTTGGAAACACTATGGGTTACCAACGACCATCATTTCCTACTAAGATGCCATATTTGTCAGTATCTTTTGGAAGACCCTTTGGAAACATCTAGACACACGACTCTCATTGTCGACAACTTTACATCCTCATACCGACGGATAGATGGAATTTATGAATCGCTTGGTCATACAACTGATTCGCATGTACAACCACAAGCATCGATGAACATGGGATGAAAGTCTTCCATACATACAGCACAGCTACAATCGTGCCAACACAACTCTACGGGAAATAGTCCATTTTAGATCTGTGACGGATTTCAACTCCCAGCGCCTATCGACTTGATCATCTCTTCGACACAGTCGAACGACACCAACCACAACCAGTGAGAAGTTGACAAAGCATTGAAGTTTCGAGAACAGATTTGTGACATCCAACGACAAGCACAGGACATGCTGCAACGAGCAAACAAGAAAGCTTAGGCTCAACACGATAAGCATCGTATACCTCATTCATTCGAAATTGGGGATAGTTCTGGCTACATCTTAAGAAGGAGCGCTTCACTGGCCCATTTAAAAAGTTGAAACCTTTGCGATATGGTCCATATAGTATTCTTCAACAGATTGGCGAAAACGCTTTCCAGCTCTACATTCCTGCGTGCCTTGGTCTACATCTAGTCTTCAATGTGGATCTACTTCGACCATACCATGCACCACTGTTGGAACATAATGACTTGCAGAGAGCAGAACTCGACGACATCCATCTAGATGTTTAGGAGCCTTTTCCTTGCAACACCATTGTGGGACAACGAGTATGCCATACAAGGACGAACACAATTCCCTTGTTTCAGGTTGCTAAGGCAGGACAGACCCCAACATAAGGAAAATGGTACTCTTCTATTGAACTAACTAACAAGTTTTCTCACCTTCAAGAGCAAACAATGGAGACCATTGTTTCTTAAGGAAGGAGATCTAATCCATAATGCAGTTGGCATTGTTTTCGAATGTCGACATCTACTATGACAAGCCATTGTCGACACAACTCCGACAAGTTCCGACTTCGATATGACTTCGAAAACTCCGCGATTTCGACACGTTCTATGACCTCACAGTTTTGCGACGTCGACATGCAGTGTCGACCTACGACTTGTGCAACACCATATTGTGACTTGCGACTATTGAACTTTGACAAACTGTCTCTTTGTCTTCTAGTCGACTGTAACGGTTGAACTGTTGAACCATTATAACTTCTTCTTTGTAACTAAACATAACAGGTAGGCACCCAAGCGTCTCAACACTCTTTATATAAGCATGTAAAATATTTCAATATACATCTTATCAGTCTGGATCTTTACATCCAATAATAGAGAAGATCAGTTCGCATTCCTACATATTGTCTGTGTGTATTTGTGTTTATCTACGTAGTGTAATCATGCTTGCTTATTCTATTCTTATACTTCCATCGTAACAGATCCGACTCATTCAGTCGAACTGTTGTCCCCCTCGTGCTTCCTGGCCCCGAGTGGATCAAATATGGTCAAGTTGATGTGGATAAATCTTTGAAGTTTATTCAGTAGATCTAATTAATACATCAAGTAGTACAAGAACAGTTGCAATCAAGTCAGGCCAAGTATAAATAAAGACACACCAAATATCGGTTTGATCATCATTTTCAAATTGGTAATCGTGTATGGATTCATATCAGCAAAGACCGAATCCAAGGTGAAGGTAGAAATTTGAAACCTATAAGGTATGGACCTTTTACAATTTTGGATCAAGTTGGTAATAATGCTTTTCGGTTAGATTTGCCTCCTTATATGCAAATGTATTCTATTGTTAATGTGGAAAACTTAAAACTGTATTATCCTCCTATGATTGTGGACCAAGATGAACAGGTTCAAGTACCTTATGTTGATGAGTTTGCTCCTGAATATCTCAATGAGATTCAGGAAGATGTTATACTTGAAAATAAGGTCAGATATTAACAAAGAGGTGACATGGAATTTCTTCATGTGGGGCTCAAAAGAATGCATCCAATCAAAGCACGATGGCTAGAGACCGAAAGAGTGAGGGAGTTGTACCCTCACCTGTTTTTTGAATGATTTCATGCTTTTGGTGGCCCAAAAGCTTCCCAGTAGGAAGGTTTGATCCAAGAGGATATTAAGAGATAGATCAGAATGAAAGTATTCAAATAGTAAAATAAATCTTACAGTGGTAAAGAGTTCATAAAGATATTTTCAGCAACGCTCATTTCACGTGAAACGGCCTCCGGATGAAGAAGATATCAAGTTTTGAAGTTTCGGCAAAATGGTTCAAAAAAGGGAACAAAAATGGATAATTGGAAAAAAATTGTCAATATAATGTTTTATAAAAAAATGGTAGAGTCTATGGGGATCGAACACATGACCTCCAAGTTTTCCCAAGAGTCTTCACAAAGTTCCATATCCATGGCTCCTGCCAGTGTTTCTTGTTATCTTTAGTGCTCAGCTTGTATATAAAGTTGAATTTGAATTTGGTTTGAAAAATGGGCGGGTCAAGGGCTTAGCCCTTGACCCATATGCCAAAACCGAGGCCCCATATCTATGTTATATCATAACCGTATTATATTGGAACCATAGATTATTTCCACCACACCATAACCTTGCCACGAAGCTATGCCACGTTCATAACCGAAGCCATAACCTCCACTGCATATATATATATATATATATATAGATAGATAGATAGATAGATAGATAGATAGATATAGATATATATAGATATATATAGATATATATATCCCATGTAAAATGAGTAGAGCGAAAGGCCCGCGGGTTTGACCCTGGGACCTCCGCTCCCCCATATCCACGCCTTACTACTGGGCCAAATCCCGACCGTTAGACGATTGGTGGCGTTATTTGGTTAAGAATTGCAGGCGGAGATCAGCGCCCAAAATGGATGCATGACCCCCTTTCCCACGCCCCAAAACCACTCCAAAAAACCACTATTTAACTCCCTTCGGAGCCATGATTCAGAGGTACGGAAGCCAGAGTATAGAGTTGAGAGACCACGAAACACACCGCAGGCACAGAGTTCAAGGAAGAGTTGGGCACAGTTTCTAAGGCGTCATACATCCATTAATGGGAACGGATCTCAAGGTGGGATTCTGTACTGTTTTGTCTTTTATGCAAACAGAGTTTCTCGATTTGGGTTCCAGAGGAGGCCTCGAGAAAACATACTCGATTTTATACTCATTTTTCTCAGAGTTTCGAGAGGAACACAGTGGTGCAGTCTGTTTCTGAGTTTGACTTACATAAGTCAGAATTGTTTCCAGAAAATCATATGTGTAAGATTTGAAGACTTAATAAGATCTTCCTTCTCATTGGAAGTGGCCTGAAGACGTAGCCCAAGAAGGGTGAACTCCATTATCATCTGTTGTCTTCATTTTTTGGTTTGCATATTTGTTTTATTTGCTTATGTGTTTTATTTGATCATTTAAAATTCATCTTTAAATCCATTTTATAAGGATTAACATGCAAATTTCACATACTATTTTATGGTTAAAAAGATCCTGAAATATTTTCAAATCACATAGAATCTCTGTATATAATATAATTGCCTTGTTTTCTCATTTTTTGGAAAAAGTGGCCCGTGACAACTAGGTCGCCAATTTGGTAAGTGAAATCACTATCTTGATATGGTCGCACCAACCTAATTTTAATTTGGGTACATTGCATTAAATAATATGCAATGTTCTCTTCATTGCCCGAGAGTGCAGTGATAGCAAATACATCACATGTCATAAAAATTAAATTTTGTTAATAAAATGTATATACATTCAAGTATCAGTTTGGAAGTTTGAACATTTGATCGAATATTCCAAATATAATCATGTGATATATATATATATATATATATAATGAGTAAAATCCGGTTAATGTTTAGGTGTGTACCTTCCTTAACCACGTCAGAAACCCAATCATGATCTAATGATACCACGGCATCTTCAATGTGCATCTCATTTCATGTAGGAATTAAATGAGGACCCTTCGGGTTAAGAGGGACATATTTATATGGTTTCACATGTCCAACATTTTGGCATTTATCAAGTTCGCAACCATCTATATCGATGCAAAACTCGCAAAAGCACACATATTTTCTAGTTTCTATGGAAAAGATGTCACCCATGTCCTTACTCCGAACAAAGTGTAATTCCCTCATCCCAGGTATTGTCTCACAACACCAAGGAATGGATCTATTCACATCGCCAATAGAAACATTCCAAAAGAACCTGCATTGAAATAAATTTACAATCAAATATATAAGTATTCAACTAGGACAATGTTTCAAAGAACATTCAAAATGTGAGCTTCAACTACACACAGTATCATCCTACATATGCACCGTCCTTGCATGTTCGTGACCTTCATGTCCAAAATTCAATGTGAACCATTCAACTACTTTTGCTAATGATTTGAGTCGAGTTTCACCATGACTCATCTAGTACCTTCTAAATGCCCATTTCACACATGCACCTACACCATCATCCTCACCCTTTTCATGCCCTATTTTAGCAAAACTCCAAGTATGTCGAACTCTTGTCTCTTTATGAAGATGACTCAACCAAAAAAAAGAGCATGCCGATTTGAACTACCCTGCACACTTATATGACCAAATCCAATGTTATGTAAATGACACTCCATTCTTTTTGAATGAATCATAAATCAACCCAAAGCAATGTTGAACAAACAATGTGTCATGTTCGTGATCATCACTCACATAAAAGTGGTACTCTTTAATCACATTGCGTGACTGGGGAGTTTTATCCCTACCATCAATGTTCTCCTAATCATGTCTATACAAAACATGTACAGCTATCGACAACTCGTTAGAGTTATAGTACTCACTGTGTATCTCAATTTGGGGAGTAAATGTGTAGTTCTCGGTGAAGTCTACCACTGATAAGATCATGCCTTGATCAAACACCTCACGAGAGTGTTTGAATTCAATAGATTTCCACCTATATCTATGAGAGTGTTTGATATATTTATAAATCTGATTTTGGAATTTCTTCATGGACTCTGGAATAGTAATTTTGTCCTCAAGCAATTCGATCATTTTAGATGGTGCACTTGAAGAAGATGATGCATCCATGGTAACATACTCATATATTTTCCATGTAACTGTCACATTTGATGGTCCAGAGTGTTCTAGATCGAATGTGAAATGTCTATGGAACAATGCCAAGTTACCACATTTAGGGAATATTCTTCCACCTACACATATTTTGTTGAAAAACATATTCTCAGGATTCCTTTTGCATAGTATAGTAGAAATAAAATCTCACATTGTGGGAGCAGCTAGTTCACCCTACCAATGCTTTTTGTAAAATTCTATAAATGTGTCATAATAGAGTTTAAATTCAACATGGTATCGACAAAAAAATGTGTCATGAATTGTGTTTGGCCTAATAGACCATGGTTTTAGCCTATCAAACATGTTGATTGAGATCTCAACACTGGGATTGGCCTCTTTAAATTCCTCAAACAATGCAAATCATGTCATCTCCATAACATGCTTACAATGCTTAGCATAAATATCTCTCGATAAACATTTTCATAGGACATGCTTTCGATCTGGTATAACACACAAATGGTTGTCCCAAAACTCTACAACCTTCTCTCTAACTCCTTCAGAAAGTCTGTCATGATAGGGTTTCCTACAAATAATATCCCAACAAGCAAATTCATTGTTTTCATCCATCCGGAACCTAAATTTAGTATATTTGTACGTTTTGTTTCTTGAAACATGGAGGAATTTTGAAATTGTTGCCAACATTTGAACTCTTGAGTTTGTCGGTGCAACAACAGTTGTTGTAATTTCCCTACGAGATGCTCATATTTCAGTTCTCTTGATTTTCTGAATGAAGTTAACACTTTTGTGATGTTTTCTATTAGGGTGTCATGTTCCATTTTACCTTTAGCATATTTAAAACCCAACGGGTTTTTGGAATATTTTAGTCTTTTATGTTTTATCAATCCATGTAGGATTTTATCGTGTGTGATAACTGAGTGTTGTTCAAAATGCAACTTGATGATATTGTTAACATACTCTCTAACTGTCCAAACAGGACTCGGGTTCTCAAACTCTTCTCCTGCGATAACATCCACAAGGTCTTCTAAACATTCTCCACCTCTTACAAGCCCACTTAGCTCCCAATTACTCTTGAAGTTGTGTGAGAGGGAATGGGGTCCTGCAATGGCTAATCAGGATCTATCCCTGCGTATAGTCCAATTATATTTTTGAAATTTCAACTCTAACAAAATAAGGGATTTTTGTTCGAATTAAGAAAAAAATAGACTCGAAGTAAGAAGCATTCAAATATTATGGTCTCACCCATGACTAGAATTCAAATGCATTCAAACATCATAAGCAAATAATTTAATTTTTTAAAGTTCAACTCTAACAAAATAAGGGACTTTTGTTCGAATTAAGAAAAAATATAGAGTCAAAGTAAGAAGAATTCAAATATTATGGTCTCAACCATGACTAGATTTCAAATGCATTCAAACATCAAAAGCAAATTTAATTTTTGAAAGTTCAACTCTAACCAAATAAGGGACTTTAGTTCGAATTATAAAAAAAATATAATCAAAGTAAGAAGCATTCAAATACTATGGTCTCACCAATGAACAATTTTCAAATGCATTCAAAAATCACAAGCAATTGTTTTTTGAAAGTTCAACTCTAACCAAATGAGGAACTTTTGGTCGAATTATAAAAAAAAATTAGAATCAAAGTAAGAAGCATTCAAAGACTATGGTCTTACCTATGAACAAATTGCAAATGCATTCAAACATCACAAGCAATTGCATGAAAAATTATAATCGTATTTAAATATTTCAATTTGTTATCATATAATGTAGACTTACAAAATAAAATGTAAATAGGTCCCTGTGACCTAACATCCTTCCACTCAAATTGTAACTAGGCCTTCCAAATGCTCTCATGCCGATGGTTGTGAACTCATCGAAGACATCGGCCCGCAAAGGTAACAAATGATTGGTTATAACGATGATCACTGAGAGCGGTATCAACAACAAACAAACTCCAATCCAGGTACTGCTAGCATCCCACTATAGTAACCTATAGGGTATATATACTATGTTTTGGCCACTAAGAACCTTCGTCAAGTGGGGGGGAGAATTTATCCCTCAAATGGTATTGTGTTGCCTCTTTTAAACAAGTGGTGGGTAGATGCTCGTGGGGCTTAGAACAGTTGGTGAATGGGTGTTCTGTTAAGGCACTCCTTGTGCAAGGTCACCAGTTCGAATCCCCATCTTACCCATGCACCATGGTTCAAGATTTTTGGATGCACCTAAGGTTATAGTGGTAGCGAGATTGGATCCCTGGACCCCGTGCAACGCGAGTACCAACCCAACCTCTAGTTGTCGATTCCCCTAGATAAAAAAAATTAAAATAAAATAAAATAAATTAACAAGCGGTGGGTAGCCCCCTTGAGAGAACACAAACATGTTACCTCGAGTTTTACCTCCTCTAGCACGGCGCCTCATTCCCCGGGAATTATTTTTCACTTGATGATGAAGGGTTTTTAAAGATTCCTTGTAGACAACAACTATGTTTCATATGAGAAATGATTGATGGGAATTATTTGGATGCCTAACCCAACAATCCTACCTTATACTAACAAATTATTTTGTGCCCTCCTGTGGAGAAATTATGTTAGTTGGCTTAAGTTGTTGTGGTTGATTTTTTAATGGATTTCTCCACTTAGTGGAGTGAGAATGAATTTGATCATTACTAAAAAATAAACCATCCAATTTAAATTATATATATTCTTTACATGTACACATGTTAAATAATAACTAAATATGATACAAACTTTTTTAAAACATATTTCCAAAGATTAACTAAGCATATCTATTTAATACATGTGCACTTTCAATTTAAGATTGTGAGATAACATTTAAAGAGACTTTTAATCTAATAATTTATATGAATATACATGACAATACAAATTCATACTTTCTAAAATGTAAAATAATAAAATTGAGTACTCTACATTAAATGATTTTTTACATATTCGAACATCCATCCCAAGGAAGTAATTTACAATAGATGTCTCATTTAAGTTATCATTTTATTTGTGATATTGCATGCACATTTATATATCTAGTTTAAGGGGAAATCATATACATAAATAAACATTACCTCTACGTTAAGGATTTGTTTGTTTTCACGTGTACATGCACATATTTGGATTTAAGTTGTTCTAGAGTGTTTATTTCTATGAATATTTGACTATCAATTCCACTAGATGATATTTGAAACTTCATATCAAAACCAACCTTGAGGAATAAATTTAACACTACAAGGGAAATTTTGAGATTTCACACAAATTTTTGTTATATCTGGATTGATAAGTTGGTTGTACACTAGCATGCAATAATATTATCTAATAACACTCAATGCATATACATGAACATTTCACTACATTATTTGGTATATAAAAATTAATTGTGACCAATAAAAATCGTATAATATCTTGAAAAAAATTGATGAATACAAATCAATCAACATGATAATTTTGTAACTAATTATAACATGATAATTTTGTAACTAATTATGACATGATAATTACGTACTTATTTTTGAAACATGATAATAGAAAGAATGAGGTAAGAAGTAATAATTAAGAAACATGTTTGAAATAATTATCATTCAAAAAATGAAATAAGAAAAATATTAATATTGTCCTCAATTGGAATTGGATCCACCCAAAGTGTTGGTTGTGGAGCTTGATCTCCCAGATTCAGAGATATTATTATTCAGGCATATTTGCACCCAGTTTTATATGATATGCAGGTGGACTGTACACTCATCCCAGCGGGGGGATGTGGGGGGGCATCGCCCCCCCACAGGGTTCTAGGGGGATCATCCTCCCTGGATGGGGGTTCAAGGGCAGCGCCCCCAAGAAAGGGGGTTCGGGGGCAAAGCCCCCAAAGGAAATTTTTGGGGTTGTTTTACGGGCCCATGGTTTTGGGTAACCCGTGGTATTTTCCCATGGTATTCCCCTTTATAATAAAGACATTGTAATATGGATAGGGTTGATGCATTAGATATTATGCGTTGTAAAGATCTCTAAGATCGTAAAGAGAGACTGTGAGACAGTGAAGAGGAAGTGCATCGGATGTGCCGCAGGTTGTATCCCTTCATTTGCTGGATGGTATAATAATAAGGACTGAAAATTTCAGTGTGGACGTACCCCATCTTGGGTGAACCACAATATATTGGTGTCTCTCTTGTAATGTGTTTGTGTGATTTGTATTTGAATCTTGTTTATTGTTATTGCTCTGCGATCCTGTTTTTCTAACAAAAAGTTGATCTTCATCATCTTCTTGTTGCTCTCTCTATGTTTCTTGTCGTCACCTCATCCTTTCTTTGTTATTTTCTCATATCTCTTCTTCATTAATTTGATCTCGATCATGTTTCCTACTTCGATATTTTTTGTTTCCCATCTTAGTGGGTGAATAAGAAATGAAAATATCCAATTTTCTTTGAAATCCTTAGAAAAATAAACACTTTGAGAGACTCAAGAGAGTAAAAATAAAGTTACAGTTCATAAATTTAAGTTTAATGTTCATGTTTTATATATTTATTTATAGAATATACTTCAATAAATGTGAAATATTGGTAGGTATTTTGCGGGTTGGGTTGGATGGAGAGACAGAAGCGGGGCAAAATGAATGAAAAGTTGGAAAACGTAGCTCGATCGAGTTATTTTTGTATTCTCGATCGAGAAACTGGAAGCTCGATAAAGCTAATATCTCGATCAAGATTTCAATTAACCCTGGATCGAGTTTTTGGTTAACCCTCGAACGATATATTTTGAAAAGACGAACAAACGCTTGATCGCGCTATTAAAAAACCCCAATCGAGCTAATAAGATCAATCAAGAGATTTAAAACAAAATTGTATCCCCCTTCCTTGTAATTTTTTTTCTCTGCTCTCTTTTCTAGACCTAAATCCTATTCTAGGATGCACCTTAGATGGCATACTTCATACCAGTGGATCCATCAATGAATTGTCTATTCATTGACATAAAATTTGCAATTTTATGAGTTCATATGATAATTTTTTGTTATTTATTCTAAATACTATACTTACAAAACCATGTCCACAACTTCGAATCAGCGCAAAGATAAATCACCAACATAAAAATTACACAAAAAAAATTCAAAAAATACATACGCCCCACACCAACGTGTGCTCTTCAATTTTTTATTTTTCAATTTTGCAACCAGTAAAAAACATTTGCATGCACACACATGTACGAAATGCAATTAAAATATTCCACGGTCAGTTTCGAAAATTAAAAATTAAAAAAAAAAAAATACATAATTTTGCATCATAAATTTAAAAAAAAGTGTGCCCCGGTGCATTTTCTGTAGATTATGTGAATATAATTTTTTTTCAAAAATTATGCATTTATTACTAAATTATTTTACATGCACACAATCCACTTGTAAACTTTTTGTTGAAATTTACAAGAACAACCCTATCATTAAATGCAATTTTGGCATATTAAATCATTTTATTATTATTTTTTTTAAATATGGGTGGAAAGATGGCATATTTCCTTACAATTTGTTTTCTTGTTGTGTGTCGAAATTCAAAAGGCATATATGAGTTTTGAGGGCTTCAATTTAATGAATGAGTAAAAACTTGAATGTTCACCATCACGTTTGACCAAAAAGTGTTACCCATCTTCATGAATTCACCCATAACAAATTGAAAAATTACATGAAGAACAAACATGTTTGTTGTGTGTATAAACACGTCTTCCTTACCTCCACACCCACAATGTTCACGAGTACCACAACAAATCAGGTAGATGGTTGTTGATGTTAGCTGGAGCTACATTTTTAATTCACAGTAGGAAATAGGCTTAGGAGTAGCAAGGCTTTCAAAAGCATTTATATTTTTTTATTAACAAAAATGCCTTGGCTCATTCATTGGAAACAGAGGAATGATAGGTCATGTTTCATGACCATAGATTGCTCTAGTCCATCCTTTAGCACTGTTAATGTAATATTGCCAATGTCAGAAAAAGAGATATACCTGTCAGGTTTTATTGAATCCATTTTGAATTTTTAGGGCTCAAATGGTTATCACACCACCAAGAATAAGAAATGTGAGATTTTAATTGCAACATATTTGGTTTTATTTGTCCACAATATACAATTCGGTGAGGTATATGAGATTTCTTCTCGATGAGGCCACTTAACTTGAATCTTTTTTCGGAAAAGCAAAGCCACTTGCGTCAAACTCCAGCTATAACATCATTGAGCAGAAATGCAATAGAGTATGAACAAGTGATTTTAACCATTATATTAACCTAATTGTAGGGAATAAGCAGCCATCATCATCATCACCATCACCATCACCATTACCATCACCATCACCGTCACCGTCACCGTCATCGTCGTCGTCGTAAAGTAATATCACCCTACAATCATATTAAATAAACATTCTAAACCAACAAATTTAAGAAACTTAAACAAAGGAGAGTCACATAAAATTTTGTAGAAGTCCCTAAACCATTATTTTGTTTCGTATGGATCACCTTGCATATAAATAAACAATATTAATGTAAGAACCCTTTGCTCATATGCATTCATACCTACTTTAAGAGAATGGTGGCAATCTAGGGTGGGGAGGTAAATCTCTTTAATAGATATCTAAGTAGTATTGCCTAAAATTTGACATATAAGATACGCTTTATAAGAAAAAAAATTCATTGTTAAGTAAGAAATTTAATAACTAATAAAATTTCAAGAATTTGGGTTAATGAAATTATTTGTAATGAAATTAAACAAATAAAACTTAATTTTTATTCTATTTTTTCTTTAACAATAGTTAATTACATAAATCCTAACCTAGTTAGATTTTGTTGAGATCTTTTATATATATACTAAATATCCTTGGAATAATAAATATAGATTATTTTATATCATCACTACGTCTACTCATTAAAAAATTAAATGTCACATTTTCCATGGATATAATGGGATTAAACTTGGAATACAATCACAATCGAATATGATCAATATTTTATAATATATATATTCTTTAAATGTTTGCATTGTATCTCATTGTATGTCCACTAAAAGTATCAATTATAAGTACCTGTTGGATAAAAAATTATTTACCCAATTAATAATCACATTTAATACTTTTAGTGGACCTATAGTGAGATAAATAAAAAACACATGAAAACCCCCTTTTTTTTACCCAAAAAGTGTATTCTAAATGTTACATCCAATGAGTAACTACACTTATACTTTTAGTGGACTTGTAGTGAGATAAATCAAAAACACTTGAAAACCCATATTTTTTTTTTTACTCTAAAAAACATATTCTAGCAAACAAAATTAATTCCTCTTGGGAGGATTTCATCACGTGCCTAGACTGTTTGTTTCACTTGAGCATCCCATACCACTCAAGAATCCTAGTCATCGTGCCACACCAACACGACCTTGCTAGTCAGTGGGTAAGGCCATCAACTACAAGTATCACCTAAACTATGCATGATCAACATAACATGACCTAACCCAAGCTAGGAACATTAGAGTGAGTGGAATGTTAAGTGCTCATTTTCATTGTAGTCAATGTTACACCATCAATACCCAACCATATGCAATGTTGCGCCATTTCCTCCCCCGAGCCAGCTACACTTGAACCACTGACTACCCAATGTAATATTGTGTTATCATTTATCTAGGCCATCACCTAATAGTCCCTAAATATCATGTCCCTGCCTCATCATAGGTTCGCATGCCTTCAACAAAACCATCAAAATTATTAGCACAACATCGATAACACACAATCCATTACATTTCCAAGGAATTCCATCTATAACAAATCCTTTTATGTAATGCCTCATCATTCATTCACCCTTACTTGGATACGCATACTGGTCCTCCTAGCCAATGCACTATTACTCCATATTGACCATCTTGTGGTTGCTACCCTCAAATTATTCACTAAGTAAACCAAACATACAAACTCATCATGCACCCTTATAAAATTTTGGACAGCATGCCATCAATCAAGCCACTATCACTGGCACCACAAGTAGGGCAGGGATTTGACTTCACACCAAAATACCTTACATTTTCCCCCAATTGAACTATTAACATCCTCATCAAAGCAACTCCATCAGATCCTTCAACAAAAGGGGTGTTGGTGAAGAGACACTCTACAATCACTACATGTCATAGGCCTAGAATTTTTTTTCTTGAGTGTCCCACACCACCCAATAATCCTAGTTAGTGCATGGCACTGATGTGATCATGCTAGTTGGGCATGTCCATCAACCAAAAGTATCACTTGAACAACATGTCCTCACCGAACCAAGCTAGGAACCTTAGAGTGAGCATAATTTCAAGTGCTTGTTTTTATAGTAGGTGATTATACACCATAGACAATGTTTCACCATTGCCTCCCTTAAGCCAACTACACTTAACCCACTAAATTCCCAATTTCACTACTACATTTGGGTGCAAATTCTAACATTGCTTTCCGACGTTTTTGGCAAAAATCCATTCCAATGTTGAAAAAAATAATAATTACACTACATATGTTACCTTCACTACATTGGAAATAAGGCATTCCATCATTGTCATTTCTACATTTGTAAGGATATACTAATTTATATAATTTGAAACATATATATATATATATTAGTTTTTATATTTGTGTCCCCGATAATCATGAAATTGTGACGATACCTTCACTATGTCAGAAATAGGACATTCCACCTTCGTAATTTTGGCATGTGAGGTTAAATCAATTTAAATAATTTATAATAAAAATAAGTTGGGAAAAGTTCCCAACTCCATCCACCTCTTTTAATATATTATTTAATTAAAATAATCAAGGGAATATAAAACCCTCCCCTCTCTTCATTCTATTCATTTTCACTTGGGAATATTTCTGGTTTGGTTTCTCTATTAAGATTTCAAGGGTTTCATGGCTTCAAGTGATGGCCCTAGTTATCCTCTATTTCATTCCTCCTCAAGTGTATGGTGGTAGTTTTATATTTGTTTTGTAGGTGTAGAGATTTCAAGTTGTAAGGGAATCTCCCTCCTTCTACGTTGTCATTTTTCAGGTGGTCTACGAAAACCTGGATTTCATGTCCAAATCAACTCAAAGTAAAAAAAAAATCTCATATCTCCTTTCTTTTTTACTAATAAGGTTTTTCTAATTTTCGGTATTTTTTTATCTTCGGTATTTTTTAAACGATTTTTAAGGATCCAATTTACATATTAAATTAAATCATGCTTAAAAAAATGTTATCTTTCATGTTTTCTTAATAAAAAAATTTTAAAGATCTTCAATTTTTTCAAACAAAAAAATTTGTTTTGAGGGGCACCCCTCATTTGTGACCATACCAATCTCTCTCAGAACTGATCATGGCCACAAAAGCTTGCACACCACAGTTGTCCAAGGTCAATGCCTTGCAATTCAGCTTGGAAACCATTGCCAGGCCCCTATGCAGTTAAAATATATATATATATTAAACAAAAAGAAAATTGTAAATATATTAAAAACAACAAAAATTGCAGGGGTCATGGTCGTGTAGAGGCAATTGTCGTGGTCAACCATGATCAATACATTGCAACCAAACATGGTAGCCATGGATGCATAGGGGCCATGACCGACAAGGTTCGATCTCTTGTGAGCTGGCATCATGGGAAAGGCCACAACTACATAGTGGAGGCCACAACTAGGCCCTTACGTGGTTGTGAGGTTATTGTTGTTATTATTATTGTTGTTGTTGTTATAAATTTAATATTTTTAATTTTATTTATTTTTAATTCACTTGATATAATTTTTAGTTGTTTTAAATAGGTTTTTTCTTTTTCTTTTTTCTTTTTTAATTTATTTAATATATATTTTGTTTATATTTTTTGAGTTCATTCTTTTTCTTATTTTGTTTTTTTATATATTTTTAAATTTGAATATATTTTGTTATATTTGAATTATTTAGTATCCTAGTTTACTTTCTTTTTTCTTTCTTAAAAAAAATGTAAATAAGTATATATGATGGAATGGAAATGTTTAAGACTTGAATATCATTAAATTATGGTAAATTTATTTTTTTCAATAACTTCATAACATATACTACAATCATAATGTCGATACATTAACAAAGTAAAAACATACAACCATATTAATTAATTTGAAGAACAAATATAATTACAACCATAATGCCTATACTCACCATCATGTTTTTATATTTTCATAGAGTAAAATGCTACAACCATATCTCTCAATTTCAAGAATAAAAACTACAACCTTAAATACTCAAAAAAATGGTTAAGAAGTTCCAGTTCTACCTTTATGTCTCTAAATTGTTGATCTTGAGACAATGATGTTTGTCACTAAAACATCATAATTACGATGTAAAGAGAGAGAAAAATGGATTGGATCATGAGATGTGGCAGTAATATGTAGTAGAAAAGAAACAATGTTTTCGGCGAACAAATATTCCAATGTTCTTGCGATGAAAAAATTATGACGCTTTGATTTTCCATATTTCATAAACATATTGTGACAATAAAACGTCAAAATTTGTACCCAAATGTAGCGTAAGATCGTGTCATCGTCCATCTAGGCCAACACTTTATATCCCCCGAATATCATGTCCTTGCTTCACCAACCTCTCACATACCTTAACATCATTAGCATAATACTCTATATATTTTGATTTAATATTGCGTTAGAATTAATGAATTTTATTGGTACGTATAAATTAACTGTTTCTTGTTGTTATTTACATTTTCATGTATGTTGTCATATGCTATAACACATTTTTTTAGATAGATTTTGTCGGGTTATGGGGAATTGAGAGTGATGTAAGGTGGGGGAGGGGCCATAAGAGCTTCCACCTTCACGTGGTTGTCCCTGTTCAGTAAATAATATTACATTATTCTCGAAACAAAGAGAAGATAATTAAGGCAATGCATAGTTATGATGGTGATGACGATGGACACGATGATGATCATCATCATCGACATCATCATCATCATCCTCATCACCATCTTCATCATCATCATCGTGTCCATCATCATCGTCATCATCCATCATCCTCATCATCATCATCATCATCATCATCATCATCCTCAGCATCATCATCATTAGCATCATCATCATCATCATCACCATCATCATCATCGACATCATCATCATCGTCATCATCATCATCATCGACATCATCGTCATCATCATCATCGTCGTATCATCGTCATCGTCATCATCATTATCAAAAGGGTATGTTCAAATCCAATGCGATGCCACATCATTGGATTTGAACATACCCCTTTGATAGTGATGAAAGTTACTTTTAGCATTCCATCCATATCAACATGCCATGTATATCAATGTGCCACCCAGATTTCCATTTGGGCATAGCATAATACTTAGCTTAGCACCTTTACATATACACCATAAATCAAAACCATAAGCATATTATTGTGAAAGGTCTTGTGCTCCAAGGCTTTCGCAACATATCTTTATAAACTCCAAGTAAAAGAACCATTTTCATAGTTTAAACATCATTATTAACATGAAATATGACCCAAGGAACAAATATATATATATATATATCAAACTGCTTGTAATGGGTATATATGATATAGTCATGTTTTAAAATGAAGCATATGTCCAATAAAAAAACTTAAAACTCTTAATCCACTTGTAATAAAATTGGTTGTTCATTCAATATTGCATTATGACCTTCAAATAAAATATGTGCCAAGCAACATATTTTTAGATATCTCCTTGTCACTCCTCGAGGGACACCCCCTTTAACTTCAATCAAGATAAAACAAATGGTGTTTTTATGGTCATGTTTAAAAATAATATGCCAATTTGACATGAATATGGAGGGAAGAAATATTCAATTATAGACCAATTTGCCAAACTTGGCAATTTTTTAATGTTGTAATCGATCAGGTTTCAACATGTTTTACAATATTATTGTTCTTTGTAAGTAATCATTGGGTTGACCTCACACTGATAAAATCTCATTTTTCTCACTAGGATCTTGCCATAACTTCTCTATTATCCTTTTTTATACTAATTATCAGTTGCCTAATGGTCCATCCAGTAAATATTCTTCTTCAATTACCATTTTTAATCCATTTCATCTCATCGAGACTTGCAATACCAACCCTTTACCTGTAAAATCCACTATCATACATTTATGATCAGATTGTATTTTGAATCATGGTCCCAAGGAAAAAACTATACCTAAATATGATGTATGGATTTACAACACCTTTCCAATAGTATATCATATGTGCAGTTTTGACCCCACATTGTTGAGAACGTGCTTTTTCAAGTTCATGGCTCTTTTTGAGGTAGTAGTTTGGTGATAGAGGTTTAGGGTTCAAAAATTGTTGTTGAAAAGCTCTAAATTAGAAAATTAGGAATTTCATGTTGTATCTAACTCCAACACCTTTTTTATGAGACATTGTTATATATCACGTTTAAGAGACATTGTTATATATGTAATTTTCATTTTTAATATGTCTTAATTCTTATATTGTGACAGGGTGATCGTGGACATATGCCACAAGGTGGCCGTGGAAAGTCAACAATGGTGACAGATGAGGTAAATGTTAGTTTAATAGTACCTAATAGCATTAATGTAATAGTAACCACAATTCATGATTATATTACAGTTGTTAACATTTGACATTTTTTTTTATATTGAGCTCAATATTTCAATATGATATCATTCTTATTGTATTGTGGCAGGGGGTCGGTACTATGAGCACACCTAGAGCTTCTGGACAGGTAAAGTTGACTCTCATAGTAACAATAAAGTTTTTTATATTAATCAAGTTTATTATACATGGTTCAATTTTTAGTTATCGATATTAATACGTATTGCTTATTGTATTGTGGAAGGGTGACCATGGGAAGGCACCAATGTCATCGCATCAGGTAAATGATAGCGTAATATCACCTAAACATGATTATAGTACCTTTTTTTTGTTATTATATGCATTATATACTTTTTACGTGATTTTTTTATTGACGTTCGTAGAGCACGCCGCATCAAGGTGATGATGTGGTCAATGAAGTAGAGATACGTTATTCAACCAACCCAATGCTTACTGTGAAAATGGCTTTGAATAAGTGCAATGACGAACTTCTTGAACTGATTTTAATTGATCCAATGTCTGAAGAAATACAAGCAAAAATTGATGAGTTGGAGAGAAAAATAAAAAAATATGCAGTAAGTGGCATCTTTGAAAGTTTTATGAACTACATCTATTCATTTATGTTATTTTAGTTCTCTTTTTGTATATGTTCTAATCAATTGAAGTTGGATTCCTTAGAGTTATTTGGATCCAAAAACCATGTGTGAAGAACATACTGCAGAGGGCAGTATAGTTAGTAGCGATGGTTCAACACTTCGTAGATCTACCGTACCAACGAGGCTATTTTCCACTCCTACACAAGAGCGCACTTTAGATGCCACGCCCTCAACTCATGTTGGAGGTGAAGATGGCCCTTCAAACACCGCTACTCCACATGATGATAGAGAGGACCATGGCACTGATTGTGATAGTTTCTATCCTGGCTCAATGCGTGTGGTTAGCAAGGGATCATTTCCCGTTATCTTCTTGGTGGACGGCGAGTGTATTCCAATCAAGATACCGAATATTGCATGTATTATTTAATTTATTATGTGTTTTTTATTCATGTAATTCTAAGCCACATTACTCAACCTAGTTTTAATTCATGATCATATGTTTTTTGCAGGAAATAATTTATTTTATAAGAACCTGCATGAAAAGGTGTTAGAGATTTTTGAGCCCACCATTCGTACACGGTGGAATGCCCAAAATGAAAAATTGAAAGATGATTTGATGAACCACATGGTTAGCTTGTTTGGTGAAACCTTCAACAAAAAAGGTGTCACCGCAGCAGCTGGGTTAAATTTGAAATATGTCAGGGTAGATTATAGGGAGAATCTGGAAATTAACCACAAGTATGAGCATCCTCCGATGGTTCCAGACAAGGAGTGGAAGGCACTCGTCGAGGATGCAAAGGAGAAGGCATTGAGAAAACAAGGAAAGACTAAGCCAATCGGTTCAAGAAGGTAAGGCACATATCATATTTTTTTTTAAATTTTAAATATATTTAAGTTGCAATATCTAACGTATTTGCAACCTTTCATAGGCTCCCCAACACATCTAAAGCAACTAAGGCAAGAATGGAAAAACATGGGCAGCACAAACTGGGCCAGGGTGGATATCAGAAGCTAAGGGCACGAATTGTAAGAATCATTTGATCATTATCTGTATTGAACAATTAATTGATTTTTCTAACTGTAACGAACAATTAATTGATTTATCACAAGCACTTTACATGGTGTTATGCATTGCAGGGAAATGCATTTCTTGAGGCATCCACTGATGAAGACTTGAAGCTCGGCTTCAAGTACGGTTTTCAGCATGTGCTGGAACATCGAAAAAGCTTGGGGCAAACCCCAGTTTCCCTATTGATTCACGCTGAGGTAAATAAAATCAATAAGGACATCATTATAATTAACTTGCGTAATATATCCATGAATGATTACATCGAAAAATGAATGTCTTTTTTTGTTTTCAGGGTGAGACCTACAAAAGCAGCGAGGGTAGCGGTACCGAACCGGTACCACGCGATGGTGGTGAGCTACCTAGCCATTTAGGTATGTATGTTATAAAAAAATGTATTCAATATGATTTTAAATACATAATTGATGACGTTTACTAATTAATATTTTTCTATGAATGGAAGAGCATGTACCTTCTCATGCTGAGTCGGGAGAGGAACAAATGGCATAGCCAATGAACACTCCAATTGACTCAGCTAGTCAGCCAGCAGGTAAAAATAATTGTAATGAAATTGAAAATAATGAAAAATGTATATCAATAATGTTGAGATATTGTAACTTCAAAGAATATTATATTTGTACTTTATTATTCCGGAGATGTTTCATTCCTCCGTGAAGATCTTATTGTATATCCGGAGATGTTTATTCCTCCGTCGGAATGTGGTAACATGGGTTATTAGACTTCCCTAGTGGGGGTCGGCCCTGTATGTGTTATGTGGGTCAAAGGGTTGTTAGACCACCCTAGTGGGGTCAGCCCAGTCAGTTATAATAGGGTATTTAACCTAATGGTTAAATACGAACCTACATGTACTTGTGTAAAAGATATGTCAGAGTAGTGTATAAATAGAGGAGGTGTGTTCCTCATTTGATACACACACTCACTTGAGAAAGGCGCACTTGTGGAGGAGAGGTCTACTATGGTGGAGGAGGAGATCATGTCTTTGGTTTGGATCTTTGTATATTGCTGGTCATCTATATTGAGGAAGCTTTACTGGGTTTTCTACCCCATGAGGGTTTCCCAGGATAAATCTGTGTCTCTTGTGTTTATGCTATGCTTATTGTTTCTTCAGTGATCCTGTGTATGCTATTGTTGTGAAATGGAATGTAATGCTTCTATTTTCAGTCTTAGCATATTAAATCTTAACAAATAATAACTTCGCACTTATATCTATATAACTATCTTGGTTTTTGCAGATGATGCCCATGTCCATCCACCTCCACCCCCTCCTAATTGACGTACCCGAAGTATGGTGCGGGAGTGCTTATCCACACAATCAATGGAAAAATAGGGTACAACAACTACAACGGGGCAAGACATCAAAGATGAAGTCCCCCTCTTACAATTTATGAGAAAAAAAAAAACATAAAAAATGTAGTTGTAAACATTTAAGATTGTTATTTGACTGAGTGAAGCCATGAACTCTTTTCAGTTTTGTAACAAGTTTATTGATTTAGTCATTTCATGGTGATATTTTGGAATTGAGGCTTCACATCTGTATGTTATTGCTCAAATCATATGTCTGAATATGTGTGACCTATTTAGATGACTATGGTTATCCTGAGGAATATGAGATGACCATATCGTTTATAATTGGTTTACTGCTATTACTGATTTTGTTTTCAGTACTTTAATGATTTATGTAGCTCTATGTTTGATAGTACTGTACTGATTAGAACAATTAATATAACTATGTTTGTGCTTTTTGAAATTTATACGCGAAATGTTTGTTCACTTTGTTGCATAGTTAACCCCTTGATGAGTTAACCTGAGGAAGATGAGATGACCACATGACCTTCCTTACCCTGGGACGATGATTATGAGCTTCCTCTCATTGCATGAGACACATGAGACATATGACCACATACAGTTGATAAGGTCGGGTAACCTACCTTTGACAATGACTTTGATGTGCATGAGCCTAGTATGACATCGTGTTTCCTTATTATGATACGTTGACTTGCATGTTTACTTGTATGTGATGTTTAGCCTTACATGTTTGCTTGAATTGCATGTTTACTTGTATGTGATGTTTAGCCTTGCATGTTTAGCCTTGCATGCTTACTTGACTTGCATGTTTACTTGTATGTGATGTTTAGCCTTGCATGGTTCATGATGCTTGGTTCATGATGGTTACTTGACTTGCATGTTTACGTTGACTTGCATGTTTACTTGTATGGGATGATCTTTTTTAGGGTCTTTTCCAGTTCAACGTTCTCTCCTTTAACCTGTATGTTGGTCTAGTTGAGTCTCATGCAACTAACCTAACGCTAAGAGGTTGAAGTCTGAGGATAAGGGAGGTCTGCCCAAACATCTGAATAAATTTTCTTTCTCCTTAGTCATTTCAACATTGCAAATGATAATTTGACATGTCCACAATAATGAATTTGTTTGTCTTCTCGATGTTAATGGGCATGTTGTAGTTTCCATATTCAAATGCAACTCAAAATAGCAGTGCAATTATTGAACTTTTATAATTCCTTATATTGATAATATGTTTATTTGTATAATTCCTTCTATACCCTAATATATGCTTCAGTTGTTTTAAACTATACAAAAATATCAAGAAGAACTAAGTAAATTTATGACCTTGTTTCGTAGACTTGAGGTAGCCTTTTACTGTAGTTCAGATGCTTTGTTGTCACTGGCTTAAATTTATGACCTTGTTTCGTAGACTTGAGGTAGCCTTTTACTGTAGTTCAGATGCTTTGTTGTCACTGGCTCCTGAAAGTAGGAATTGGATTACATTGCATTCACATTGCCTATACTTATTTCAAAATTAATATTTTTTTCTTGTATTAATCTATTTTCTCTTCCTTAATAGACCACGTTTTCTTGGTCTTCCATCAATTAACATTTAAACAATGAACTAAATACTGAGTTATGAAGTGTTTGAGCCACGAGCATTTATAGATGATTGACAATCTTAGAATGTGGTTGAGTCGTATATGATAACCATTAGTCAATATGCAATAAGTTTATGTTTGAAATAAATGATGCACATTACAAACTACAAGAATAGTTGTAGCCATAGAGGCCAGGCAGATATATTAAGCTCTTTTTGTTTCTGATCATCAGTGTTGACCCAAGTAAATATTGTTTCTAGAGTCTCTTTATCTGTTTAGTTATACAGAGAATTTTCCTGCTCTTGTATGAACTTTAAATGAAATAATATAGTTCGAGGGATTGCATGGCATTCAGTACTTTTGTATCTTAAGTTTTAACCCCTTGCATGAATGGAGGGTAAGATCGTGATCCCTTGCATCAAGACTGTTATTTAGGTAAGATCATGACTAAATTATAAATTTAAGTTTGGCATGTGGTTGGAAACTGAATATGATTGCTGCCATTTTTTCCAAGTGACAAGCTTGTGGAGTTGTGTACAAGAGTCACTGCTGAAAATTTTAGTGCAGACACAACATTTTGGCAGAAGCAAGTCACTGAATATTGGAATCTTATGATGTGAGTAAATATGATATATTCAAAATGTAATGGATATGAACTCTTTCTATGGTGGATTTGTTGTTGCTTTAAGCATAAAACCAGTTTGGGTGATGAATATAATTCCTCCGAGCTTGAGGAATACTTTACCTGCTATCTATGACAGAGGCTTGATTGGAACTTTTCATGATTGGTCAGCAGCTTTGATTTTATGTTCCAATTAATATTCCAATGATCATTTTAGGTTTTTCTGAATTTATGCATCGGCCTTATATTATGGGAAAGGAAATGCAAACTAATGTTTTAGATTGCACTGCAAGTGTGAGCCATTTTCAACTTATCCACATACATATGATTTGCTTCATGCATTCCGACTATTCTCATACTATAGAGGTGATGTTAAAGGTTTCCAAATAGAAGACATTATACTGGAGCTAGATCGCATTCTTCACCCACATGTATGCTTTTTCATGTTGCACATTCTTAGTTCTAATTCTTGGCATTAAAGTAATATTTTTGGAACAGGTGTAAGATAGTGCTAAAAATTTGAGAATGTTGGCACACTGAAAAGTTGATAGTGCTAAAAAGTTGGAATTTTACAAGTATTGGAAGGCATTATAAAGGCTAGAAAGTTTTCAAGATTTGACAATACTGACATAGAAGGGAATGGGATGGTTTCTTCCTAGGATCAGAAACCTGTAGGAGACATCATAGACTGTGTGTGTGTGATTTGCTTTTCTAGTTTTGTTTATGCTGCAAAGCTAAATTATTCCAGTCAGTGTAAATTCAGATCTAATCTATTTACCAAGGCACTGGTTTAAAAAGAAATTAATAGTTGATACGCAAACTCACTAGAGAAAGCACAAGATCTCCAAAAGCCATCAACCCCGAGCACACCCTATAGGTCTACTCAAAGCAAAAGCCTCTAAAGAGAAATAAGCAAGGTGTGGATAACAATCTTGACCAGTAGTTGAATGAACAAAACCCTAGACTTGATGTAAAAGCAAGACTAGTCGAAAAATGGTCTCGAGTCGAAAAAGGTGTGTTGCAATGTCCTTAGCTTGAATGATGGCAAGAGGGACTATGCTCTTGCTCTCGATGATACGACAAATGATGAGGGTCTATACACTATGCCTTGGCCCAATCACACTCAAGAAGATTGGTTCTCCATTCCTCTAAAGCATACAAAACCATGGGACAAATGATGCACTCTGTGATGTCCAATTTGGACAATATGTCTTGGAAAGGTTCTAGATACACCACTGGTCCAGGAGAGGAAACAACACATAATTGTTGCTAATGATATGAATGTTGAAGTGACAATAATGTGATAGGAGAAAAAAAAACATGGAAGGAGAAGAAGATAGAAGCTGTCTTAGAGGGACAGGGATGATCCCTATAATCCAGAAGAAAGAAAAATGAGTGATCCTTAAGATGGTCCCTCCAAAAAGGCTTCAAAATTTCATTCTGAAAATGTTTCACAAGCCAATGAACCTAAATCTAATGAAATTCCAATAGATATTTATGTCTCTAGAGTGTGAATATGATTTTGTTTGTAGTGAAAAGGAGCAACACAAACTACTTGACTATTTCATCTCACATTCTTCATATGGCCATGGTCAAGGCTTCGAATGTGGGAGAATCACGGTTGGCTTTATGAGACTACACAACCTGACCAAGGGCTTCTCCCTTCTTTATTACACAAATAACACCAGATGTGATCAAACTGTTTCCCACAAACCATGTGATTGCAGGATCACCCATGTTGTCTCTTTTCATTGATATGAGAACTTCTCTATCGATGAATGTTGTAACGTACCCTCCCATCCATCCAAGGCAAGGAAGGGAACATACTAACAATCTATGGGAAATTTCATGAAGCTCAACCCATTCATTAGAAGCATATGGATAAAACATTTGTGTGCAGATGCAAATTAAGAAATATGCACAGTGGAATTGAAACTCATCCACACACAAACAATCATCAATTAAAACATTTCAGAAGTAAATACATAGACATAGAAAAACACTTATCTTCATTGTGCAATTGTCCAAAACAACTAGCTATGTCGCTGCAACGTTCCACCCAACCGTAGGCTCTTCGACAGCATATACTCACTCCGTCCGAAGGCCACCCCCGAGCTGGGCATGATTCTTACAAGGAAAAGGGGACATTCAGCTCATACACAGCCAATTAAGCATTTCATTTGAGCCATGCCAGTCCATAACTGCGTTTATCAGGCTACATCAGAACCATGGATGCTTGCACTCAAGCTCGAGCCAAAACAATGGAGACCCATAACCCATACCCCAACATACTCTTTTCTCACACAGCAAGCACAATCATTGGGAAGGGATACACATTTAACAATGGGATTTACAACAGGATGGTGATGGGTTTTCCCCAATTTGTTTCCAGCCAAAAACGGATTATGGAATGGGGAAAAACACTCACATGGAGGAAAACGATTTCTTCCCCAACTAATTGAGCATTCAACAACCAAACGATCTCTATGGAACCCCTAGTTCGATTCCCCTTCTTCCCCACTGGTATACAACACAAAAACGCTCTTCTCCTAGCTGTGAATGAAGGAAAACACATAAGTTCGATGGGGAAAAATGCCCAGCAAGCTCCTAACTCATGAGAGAGCAAACTAATAGGTGAATAATGTCTTGGGGAGCAATTCATGGCTCTTTTCTTGCCCAAGAAGCAAAACGCGATTTCCCATGCAGGGTTGCCTTCCCATACCCGAATTTGGACAGCCATACCTCTCATTCCCCAAGGCATTAACTACCTCAACCAACTCTTGGGAGAAATCAATGATTGGGTACAAAAGTAAACATGGGTACTTGAGGGTTTGATGTGTTCTCTCATTGACACTTGGCTTGACTTGATTGGCTCCAAGGGTTTGAATGTTTTTCCTCCCAATTCCTTGTAAAATCATGCCCCCATCTCTTGTTGCATTGCATAGCTAGTTGTGGGTATTTTATTTAAAATGCATATTTACATAATATTCGCAATTCCATTGCGCATGGCTAGCACGTGAACCATATGCATTGATAAATCGATGGTGGGGCCTTGGCCTTGAGCTCCTCACCATGATTTTATAACAATATTACATCATTTATGATTTTAATGCCATGGGGTCAAACTGGGGACGTTAAAAATGTGCTGAGTGGTTCCCCGGTGTGGGTCGAGTTTCAAGCCTTACCCATGGACCATTGGACAATACAAAAATATTTACAAAATTGAATTTTTAAGCCTCTTGGTGGATTTATATTTCATCAACCAGAGTGATTTTTAACCTCGCCCTTATAAAAGACTTTAACTAAAGGTTGACCTATCTAAATATCTTAAGGAGTATGTCCTAATTAACATTGGCTGTTAACACCCAAAAAGTGCTCACTACCTCATCTACCCCATTGCATGACTCATTTGTCCATATTTCCTACCATATTTGCCTCCAAAACCTTAAAATCTCATTAAAAAGCCTCCAAAAGACCACAAAACCATTAAAAAGCCTCCAAAAGGCCAAAAAACCCCTTTTTCCCCAAAAAGTCCTCCAAAATAGAAAAACCCTCTAAAAAGGGAATAAAAAATACAAAAAAGAGGGAAAACAGGGAAAAAAGAAAGCAAAAACCCTATACAGCTGACCTAAACCATATGGTGCCCAAAACCATGGGCCAGCACTCCACCACTAAAAACCTATAAAGAGGTGATGGAGGCCCCTCATTTCATATGCACCGTCAACCATACCCTTACTCTGCCAAAATCACTCCTAAAACCCTAGCTCACCCTTGAGCTACTTTCACATTTGAGTGCCCCTTTGGCCCATTTCCAAAACCCTTTGGAGTAATAGAAAGGAGAAAAACTGTAAGCTTGGAAGCAACCCTCTTGGACTGCTGCAAAGGCTTCACCGACTTTCACATTGGAGGTATAATCAATACAAAAACCCTTTTTATTATCTTGTCTTTTCTGTTTTATGCACATGCTTAGAGTAGTTACTATTTTACTGTATTGTCTTTCATTTACTGTTTTTCTGAATTGCTACTAAGGAGTCCCTTCTCCTTAGTAGGTGCTCATTTGCACAAGCTAGGGTGAAAACCCTAGCTACAGTTTTGGTGACTCCCCTTGTGTTCCTTTGAATTTCTGGTTATAGTTTTAAAGTTTTTAATGTTTTTAATTTTCTGCAATATTTTTCTGTTTTTTCCTTTCGGTTGTCCCTTTCGGCTGCCGTAAACCACGTCTTTTGCCCCCCGCAGTTGCGTTCCGACCGCGTCTTTCAGGCATTTACCTGCGATCCGATCGCGGCTCTCAGACTATTTCCCGCGATCTACCGACGGTTTCCAGTCTGTTACCTGTGATCTGACCGCGGCTATCAGCTTGTTTCATGCAGTCCGACCGCGACTGTTAACCCATTTTTCTGCAGGCCGTCTGCGGCTTTCAGCCATTTTTCTACAACCCGCCTGTGTCTTTCGGTCGTTTTCTCGCATTCCTCTTACAGCTTTCAGCCATTTTCCTTCAACCCGCCTGCGTCTTTTAGCCTTTTTCCCGCGTCCCGCCTGCAGCTTTCAACCATTTTCCTGCAACCCGCCTGCGTCTTTCGGCCTTTTCCCGCGTCCCGCTTGCGGCTTTCAGCCATTTTTCTGCAACCCGCCTGTGTCTTTCGACCATTTTCCCACGGTCTGACTGTGTCTTTCGGCCAAAATCCTGCAACCCGTCCGCGACTGTTGCGCTGTTTCCCGTAGTCCGACCGCTCAGATTTGCCACAAACCCGTGGTCTGTTTTCTGCACTTTTTTCACTATTTTGAGCCCAACACTTTGCTGCAATATTTTCTGCACCTGCACAGCCATCTGTCCTATCTGCAGCAATACTTCCCTACATTCTTTTACCGTAGTATTATTTATGTTCCATTTACAGAATATTTTTTAAAATTCAGCATTTTAATCAAAAAGAGAAAATTTTGCATTTCAAAGTTTAAATTCTGTATTGTTATTTTTAGTTAGAAAGTTGCCCACCCCATGGAACTTTTACTTGGGTTCATCATCTCACACGCACACACTCTGTCACCTAATTCAAGTGAGCCCTAAAACACTACTTAACACAACCAACATTCTAACCCCACTTTGGGAACACATAAGAATTTTTGTAGTTAGGTAGGATCGGGGGGATAGGCATCCAAATAACACCCTTTGATTGCTTACACTTGAGACATAGTTGTTGTCCATTAGGGAACCAAAATCCCCTAGTATTTTTTGACACGGTTTAAAACAAATTTATCGAGAAGGCCTCTCCCCTAGGAGGGTTGAAGTCACCAGACTGGTTCCGGAATCCTGAGTGGAATACCGCAATCCTTTCAGTAACCGAAGGATACCTTTCACAATTCTCAGTGTATCACCCATATGGGGATACAGCGGCGATAGAACCAAACGGCAGATTCACCCAACCGAACGTGTCATGAATGAGGTATCTTAGTTGCTTTTCTTCTAGGATTGACTACCCGATGTCCCTCCTGGTAGGGGGATATCTTTAGCCACTTGGCTCTACTATCCATATTGTCTTACTTGGATTTCATCACCTTGTAGAGGATATGTCTAGTTGAGTCAGAAAACTATTTAGCTAGGTTTTTTCCTGCTCCCTTTCCTCCTTTTGGTCTAGCGAGTCCACTATTTGTATTTTCTAGGAAACCTTATGCTTGTTGGTATTCTGACCATTTCTGTTGATACTCCACTTATTGTAGCACAGCTGTTACAGTAAGTGTTTTGAGTTGGTTGTTGGCATGAGTGCCATTTTTTTTAGCTCTCCTTGTGCACACTCAGTTGCATTAGGGTTTTTGAGTTGTTTTTCACTCAACACAACCCCCAGATACTTGACACCATCTGTCACCATTGAGTCCCCGAGACATTCTCGGTGCCTCCGGGGTGAGCCCCCACAACACGGTTCACTTGACATCACCCATCATAGACATAGATCTTCATCACTTAATACCACTCACCATAGATCTCGAGCCTTGACACTTGACTCCACTCGTCAACGGCATAGAACTCCGTCACCCGATCTAGACGTCCCTTATTTTACCTCTCATTCTGAGGCAGAGTCCGAGAACCCCACTTACATTGCACCAACCAGCCCCATGGATGGCATGACTTCCACCCCTTTCTTTGTAGGGACCATTGGTGGAGCATCCACCGCCACACCAGCTACCACACCTGCTTTGGGTATGCCCTCGATGGGGCCCACATCTACCATTCCGATCACTGTACCCATTCCAGTAGCTGGCATACCTATCGCCACTCCATCAGTGATTCACACTACCCTTGGCGGTGTAGGACCATCCCATACCACTTTCATTCCTTCACTTTGGGGCAACATCCCAAACCCAGCCCCTCTACTTGGGGGCATTGGCCCCAGCATGGTCACAATCGCTAGTATGTCACATCCTTCTACTAGTTTGCCATTCATAGCTAGTCTCAACCTTCCTGACCTAGCTAGACTGACTAACGATCCCATCAGACACGACCCTGCGTGGCCTCACATTCTCACCAAGCTCCCCTCCGGCATCCCTAAGTTTGAGGGCAAGGCAGGTGAAGACCCCTAGAACCATATTATGTCCTTCCATCTATGGTGTTCCTCCAACTCCATAGTGGACGACTCTGTCCGCCTCTGTCTGTTACAGCGCGCCCTCACTGGATCTGCAGCTAAGTGGTACATCGAACAGCCCCATGGGACCCATGCCACCTTTACTTCCCTTGCCTCGACTTTCCTGCAGTTCTTTCAGTTACCTGTCCGCTATGACGTGGAAGTTGAGATCCTATTGTCTTGCAGACAGAACATGGCTACCCACATCACTGACCACATTCATGAGTGGCATCGACGCCGCAGCCTCTACAAAATCAAGTTAGACGACCGTATCTTCTTAGATTGGTTTCTAAAATCCCTCCTTCCTGTCATTGCCAAGGATGTGGCATCCGAATGACCCCAATCCGAAGAAGAGGCCATCCTCAAAGCCCAGCAATTTGACCTTATTTACGCCCAGTCAGGTTATCTGTATTCCATCATACCTAAAGCCCCTCACGGCGATTCCTCCCAACACGATGCGCCAGGGGCATCCCATGCCGTAGATGGCATCATTGGCCGTGTTGCCTCGCATTCCCAACCCTTTTCCATAACACGTCCTAGCCATGGCCCCGACCTTTCGTGGGCTACATCACAGTCCGGAGCAACCAATTCGTATGCTCCCATGGCACATCACCACCATTCCCACGGACCCTCCTGTCCACCTCAGTAATTTGGTCATGCATCCCCCGCTTACGCCCCCCAGTTGCACCTCAGCCATATTACCACACATAGGCTGCACCAGCTCCTTTGTCCTCTCAAGCCTAACCTTCTTATTACCCGCCACAGGAAGCCCCTGCGGAAAACCCACAACCCATTCCATAGACGTATCAGCAACCCCCACAAGGTTTAGCACCTGCGCCACCTCCAACTAATTATTATCCACCGCACCCTACTCCCGCACCTGCACAACCCCAGAACCCACCTACTTCCCAAGGGAAAGTGTACTCCCAACAGGATCCGCAGCAGAACCAAAATAACCAGCGCCAACGGGGCCAGAAAAACCATGGCAAAGGCCGTAACCGTGGGAATAACCCCCCTCCAGACCAAGGCGGTCAACCTCCCAATCCCCCAAACAATAATAATGCGGCACCTGCCAACCAGAACCCTAATCCACCCAAGCAAGCCAAAAATCCTAATTTGCAAACAAACCATCCTTATTCTATTTGCGGGGTCTATGGCCACTACACACATGCTTTCCCACATTTGGAGCAAGCTTGGCAACTCTGGACTGATGATGCACATCGCCAAGGGCACGCGGCTCCTCAGGTGCCACCCAACCCCCCACCACCTCAACATCAACCCTTGGTGTTACAAAACCCCTTACCAACCCAAGGCGTAGTGAACACTCTGCCGTTGGCTCCCCCACAAGGAAACGCGCCACCACAACAGCAGATCACTTATGTCGCTCCTGATCAACCCATGTTAGACTCAGGTACCCATCACTTGTTAATGATGTCATCTGCCGATGTCAACCTCCAAACCCGTCGGAACCAATATGGCACCACCCCTGAAGCCCCTCCCGCCGACAAAAACACTAACACTCATCCCACTAATCAGACGTTACGTATACCTCTAGCTCCACTAGATGGCGCCTCCAAATCACCTTGCTTCCCACTTCATCACATCAACAATAATCCCAATGCTCGCGCTGCATCTAATTACAACATTGTAGATGACTTAGCCCAGTCCCCCGCAGCCATGTCTGCGTTAGAAGTCTTAAAAAACTGTCCTTCATAGTGCAAGACTTTGCTCTCCGCCATTGGTGCTGTTGACCCAAATGATTCACGATTGATGGCCTTCGATTTGGACCAGTCCGAACCATGCCTGCCTTCCACTTTAGCGTTCCAAGTTTCTATTTCCGTTCGGAATCTTGTCATCCATCGGTGCATTATTGATGAAGGTGCCTATACATGCGTTATGTCCACATTCATTTGGCAGAAGTTGGGATCCCCTACTCTCTAGCAATCCACCACTGCTTTGCGAGCCTACGACGGCCGTTCGGCTCAACCACAAGGTCTCTTAGCTAATGTCCTCGTCCAGTTGGCTGGTAAAATAGTGCTCATTGACATAGAGGTCATCAATGCCCAACTTGATTATAACCTCTTACTTGGCTGCAGCTACATGTATGCCATGCGGGCGGTTTCCTCATCCATTTTTCATACCATGATGTTCCCCCATGACGGACGTGTGGTCAAGGTTGACCAACTCACCTATTACGATCCCAATGTCCCCGCTGCACCCGAGAATGTTCTCCCCATGGTTGAACAACCTGTTCGTGGTGCAACTACCTCGTTTGTTTCCTCTGTGGGACCCAGATTTTACTTAGATACACTGATGACCTCAACATTCCAATTCATTCCACCCCCGTCACCCACGCCCGAAGTATCTGACCTATGTACCCTTTCCCACAATACAAAAACACCCAACAATCAACTGCCCTTGTTACCCAAACCACCATTGGTACCTAGTCATATTGGTGTTACACCCATCCACACAATCCCCTTCCTATTCCCTCCCTTGGGCGTAGTAAGCGCCCCGGTTATGGCTACTCTCAACCTCCCTAGGTTAACCTTAGGATTACCCGTGTGGTATATTTCGCCTCCCGTTCCCCCACCGACACCAAATGTCATCCTACAACCGGTGCAACCCATTACCACTACTAGTCAACCACCTCCCGGTGTCAGTACCCCCTTCGTCATCTATGAATCCCCCCCCCTCTTATCAAGCACACTGGGGGTAGAGGCCCACAACCATACACTATTGTACCCCCTCCCAAAACAGTTAAACCCCCCCCCCCCCCCCCCGTGTTTCGTGCTCCTCCCAAATTCTCGTTGTGTGATGAGTTAGGCCATCCGACTCATCAATGTCCACATTTACCTGCATTACAGGAACACATGCAAATGCTTGACGACGACCCCAACATCCCGGTTGTCGAACTCGATCCAACCCCTAAGCCTCGTGATAAATCACTACGTACCAACCACCCTTGTGAAATATGTGGTATTTATGGCCATTACTCACATCACTGTCCTGATCTCCCAGATTACAGAGCAGCTCTATACGAGATGAATAATTTGGACCTTGAGACGGCACCCCCCACAATCGAGGAGATCCACCCCCCAGTATCACCCTCATGCGGAGATATTAACACCATTTATATGATCTCTTCGACTACCACTCCCTCATCAACCGATTTGACAACTCAAAGTTTCCGCAATGATGAGGAGATTCTAGAGGCTTTCACTGCCCTGGATTATCCCTAGGAATACATGCACCATCATTCCTATTTCCTCCCAGAAGAAACATCCTCCACCACAGCCACCCAATTTTTGGTTGAGTCCAAAGATTTCCTTCCCACCAAAGTCGACTGGTTTAAGGATCCCATTCCCGCTCCTGATGCCTTTGAGGAGGGTAACATGGCCAACATCTCACCTATCATCCACATCGATATCTCTTACCCTCCTGGTGCTCTTGAAATCATTACATTAGGAGCCTCCTGCAGTGAGTATGAGATTGGAGAGTACAAAAAACTTTTCCAAAAGTTCTGTGATGTCTTTGCCTAGTCCTATACCGAAATGCCTGGTCTCGACCCCGCTATTATAGAGCACCACATTGACACATGGCCAAATGTACCCCCCGTTCGCCAGAAACAGCGCCCCATTCATCCCTCAAAGCTCCCCACTGTTAAAGCAAAGATTGAGAAACTTCGCAAGGCAGGATTCATTTATCCTATTGCATATACCACTTGAGTTTCAAACCCCGTTCCTGTTAACAAGAAACAAGGCACTATCAGAGTATGTACTGAATTCCGCGATTTAAACCGAGCCTGTCATAAAGACAACTTACCCACGCCATTTATTGACCAACTCATCGATGCGTGTGCGGGGCATGAAGTCCTATCTTTCATGGACAGTTTTTCCGGATACAACCAGATTCAGATCCATAAGGAGGATCAGTACAAGACTGCCTTTACCACCCCATGGGGCACCTTCTCCTATTGCGTCATGCCTTTTGGCCTCAAAAATGATGGTGCCACCTTCCAGCGGGCCATGACCTATTTTTTTCACGACTTGGTCCATATCCTGCTAGTCTATCTTGACGATCTTACAGCTCGTTCCCGGAAATGATCAGACCACCTTAACGACCTCCGGCAATTCTTTCTATGTTGTCGCAAATATCAAATCCACTTGAACCCACACAAGTGTGTCTTTTGCATTCCGGTACACCGATTGTTGGGTTTCATTGTTTCCCAGAAAGGAATTGTTGTTGATCCCCTGAAATTCCAAGCCATCATAGACCTTCCCTCTCCTCGCACGCTTCGGCAGCTCCAGAGTCTGCAGGGGCGATCTAATTTCCTCCGTCGCTTCGTTCCTGATTATGCCACCACCATTCATGGTTTCTTACGCCTGCTTCGTACCCACATACCCTTGGTTTTGGATGAGCAAGCAGAAGCTGCATTCGAAGCCCTCAAGAAAGCTCTCACACAAGCCCCTTTGATCTCCCCTCCGGATTTATCTCAGTACTTCATCCTTTACGTCTCGGCATCCGATTATGCCGTGTCCGGAGTCCTTGTTCAAGAAGACGCCGCTCACCAGGAGCATGTCATTTATTACGTTAGCCAGACCTTGTCTGGTCCACCCCTACATTACCCATATGAGGAAAGACTAGCCCTTGCTGTGGTCTTTTCCGTCCAAAAATTGTGACACTACATTTTACTCAGTCATACCACAGTTGTCGCTGACTCCAACCCCATGGTCTATCTCTTAAACCGACGCCTCCTGCAAGGTCGCGTTGCTAAATGGGTAATTATCCTCCAAGAATATGACCTCACTTTCAGAACCCCTAAGAGCACTAAAGCCCTCGCGCTTGCCCAGCTCATCACTGATCTCCCCTCCCTTCTGTCGTCCCCACAAATCTCCGATGAGTTACCCGACAATCACTTGTTCATCATCTCGTCTGATGACCCATGGTACGGTGATATTTTGTTATACCTTCGCATGCAAAAGTTTCGACTCAACTTCAATCATGATGGATGCCATCGTATCCATCACCGGGCCTCTCGATATCTACTCTTAGGCGATGTCCTTTACCGACGAGGGGTTGACACGATTCTTCGTCGTTGCCTTACACACGAGGAAGCCGAACATGTCCTCAATGACTGTCATAGCGGTGCCTGCGGCGGACATTTCTCTGGAATGGCCACCGCCTAAAAGGTCATCTGCGCCGGATACTTCTGGCCCACACTCTTTACCGACTGCATCATAACGATCAAACATTGCCATAATTGCCAACTTTTTTCCCCCAAGGCCCGGACACCACCCGCTCCGTTACACCTAGTCGTCATTGTTGGCCCCTTTTGTAAGTGGGCTATCAACTTCATGGAATGTAAACCCTCATCTGCCAATGGCCATAAGTACATCATTGTCGCCGTCGATTACTTCACCAAATGGGTTGAAGCCATGCCCACCTTCAATTGTAAAGCTGACACCGCTGCCCGTTTCTTTTTTAACCATGTTATCACTCAATTTCGGGGTCCCCCAAACAGTTGGTCTCAGACCATGGTTCACACTTTGAAGATTCCCTTTGGCGCGAGGTTATCCACCCTACTGAAGTTCGAACATCAGTATTCCTCTGCTTACTACCCCCAAGGGAACGGCCAAGTAGAGGCCATTAACAAAATTGTAAAAACCATCCTCCGACGCACTGTTGACCGGCATAAGTCCAATTGGCACCACATGCTGTTCCCTGCCTTATGGGCTTACTGTACATCCACCAAAACCGCTACCAGTTTTACCCCCGTTTCATTTAGTTCACGGTGTAGAATCTGTCCTCCCCCATCAAGTGTCAGATACCTGCCTTACACATCGTCGTCGACCTTCTCCCAGACACCTCCCCACTCGAGCAATGTCTACTATCGCTAGAACAAGCTGATGAAGACCGTCGTTCCACTCTCCAGACCATTGAAGCCGCCAAGAATCGCTCCAAAGCTAGTTACGACAAACATGTCCACCCTCGAACTTTCCATGAAGGGGGAACCTCGTCCTCTTCCTATGACCAAGCCCACGACAAGACTGGTAAAGGAAAGTTTGAATCCATGTGGCAAGGCCCTTACATCGTGCATACCTACCTCAGCAATGGGGCATACATTTTAACTGACTCAGATGGCCACCCTTTGCGCAACCCCCGTAATGGGTTGTATATTAAACGCTTTTATCCCTAAATAACCCCGCGGCCCCCCATTGGTTCGTATTGTACAGTTTTCTCTCTTTTTGTTTTTCACCTTTTTTACCGCAATCTTACATTCATCATTTTTGCATGATCACAGATGGACCATCTTCCACCTCATTACATTGGCTTCACTGATGGAGCAAGCCACTAGTCTCCAAACCTGGCTTCTGCCGCATGGGTCTTATATTCCCCTTCACATGAATTGATTCACCTTGATGGAATATGTATAGGTGCTACTACCAATAACCAGGCGGAGTATGATGCTGTGACCGGCCTCCTGGCTGCTACCCTCCAGATGGGCATATGTCACCTCATGTTTTCCTTGAGTCCCAACTACTTGTCTCCCAGCTCAACAACTGCTACCAGGTGCGTGATCCCTGCCTCTTTAGAAAATCTCCTCGCGCACAAAACAACTCAGCCGACAATTTGAATCCATCACATTCACCCATGTCCCAAGAGATCAGAATAGTGTCGCAGATCAAATGGCTAACAACATCCTATATTGGCACATCAATCACACCCATGTAAAACCTCCATCATGCATCATCATCCCATAACATCTCCTCACAAATATATTATAAAAAAAAAAAATCCAAAAAGATTGCCAGGGGCATCCACGTGCCTATCATCACATAAACATTTGCATCCATGTGTAATAACATAAAAACACATTACTATATAGGGGCATCCATGTGCCTAATCCTACATGCATCATGTTGCATAGCATAAAATACACAAGGCGCATCCATGTGCCCATCATCCTACACTACTTGCATCCACATGCAGTACAAACATATAACAAACCATAAGCGCATCCACTTGCGTACACTAAATCATCATCGCAAAAAGGTGCAACCATGTGCATATATATATATATATCAAAAAATAAACGTTAATATGTTACACATGTCTTGAGTACCCCCGTTCTCAGCTATACAAAATATATATATATATATATCTATACACCAATACGCCTCATAGAATACATGTCGTAGCTACAAAATCGAGGGGAGTACCCTGCACTCCCTACTGAGAGTCATACCCTCTGTCACATCCTGCATCAGCTACCTCCGAGTCCTCACCCTGCTCCTCCTCTGGGAGCTCCTCATCCCCTGCAGGCTCCTGTGCCCGACCCCTATCCGCCAAAATAGCCACCCGGATCGCGATCGATCGGAACTCCCGTGGCACCCTCAGACAGTCCTGAATCACCTCCGGATCCATGTCCCGCCACCCATCATCATTCACTCCAACCAGCAACCAATCCAGAAGCATCCGTATCGACTCCAGAGTCCCCTTAGCGTCCCGATGACGCACCTCCCCTCTGCCTGGCAAGGCTGGTACCCGCCACATGCCCCCCTACATGTTCTGGTGGTGGTCTCGGGCCAACATCTGTAGATCACACATCAGTCAGTAACAGCATATCAATATCTTAAACCTATCATACACAAGACTTGACATCAACAACAATCAAGCAAATCAATACATACCATCTGGTCCCCACGCCTGCCCTAGCAGTCGTGGTGCCTCCAGATCCCCGGTGTAGTCCATATCTCTGTATGGATAATCATCTAGTGTCAGCGGCATCTGCAACCCCACTGCAGGTAGAGCTCCTGGGTGAAGTATCTCCCAACCTCACCACCACCCCGTCGGTGCATCATCTCTCCCCACCGCACCATGCGCGGCTCCCCTCAGTCCTCCTGCCCTGACCGGCACCCGTGGCCGCAGTGTAGGTACCTGTTCCATGAAGAAGGCACACAGAAAGGATCCATAATAGAATACCTTTCAGATTCCTTCACCGATGTCAGCTGCCGCTGAACACAAGTGAGGAACATCTAGCCCCAGGCATAATATACACCATCTAGCACCCGCTCCACCAGCTACATCTGGCCCCCGGACACCTTCTCAGGTGATTGGGACCCCAAAACTTGAACCACGGATGCCGCGATCACCTGTACTGTTGGCTCCCACAGGTCCACCACCCAAAGTGCATTCCTCTGCACCCTAGCCTCCGGAACACAGTACCGCTCCAACATATCCTCCATATCCACATCTTGCAGATACTCGTGGCTGCGTATCAGCCACCCTACCTAGACAGGGCAACCCCTTCAAGAAGTATACATCTGCGAGGGTGAGATCCACCCTCTCTCCCTGCACCATGAATGCATGAATGTCCGGCTCCCAAAAGCTCACTAATCGGTTCAACAGCAGTGCTGCTGAACACATCATAGGCACCTGTGCGAACTTCAGCAGCCCGCACAACCCCCAACGTAGACCGCACGTGCTGATCCCTCCGGATGACATCCACTATATCATCCGGGACATCCCGCTCTCGCCAAAGCACCAATGGCATCCTGTCAATCACACAAGGCAAACTCATCAGCCTCATGTCAAAGAAGTAACCCTTCCCCCCCCGGGGAAACCCTAAAAGCTCGATCCCAATCGCGGCTTTGGGGCCCCTTGCTGCGGTTTCCGACCACGGCTGTCAGGGCTACAGTCGTGGTATGGGGCCGCGCCTGTAGGAGCCGAACTCGCGGTGCCGAGCCGCGAGTCCAGCCTCGAAACTTGCAGTACCGGACCACGTATTCCGACCCAAATCTCACGGTCCCCCGTCCGCGTGATCCGCTCTGGAACCCCGCAGTCCTTGACCATGGTTCCACCCCCACAAACCCGCGGTCCACCCCACGTGGACCGTACAAAAAATCCCCTGGGACCCTACTACCCCCCCCCCCCCCCCCCCCCCCCCCCGAACCCAATGAAAATGCAGGTATGAGTTTATCGGAATACCTATAACTCTAGGATCTGAAAACGGTCGGTCGGATCATCCAGAAACACCAACTCAGCTCTGGTCCACTCTGATTACTAGTCAAAGTCAACAAGTCCAAATGACACTTGTCATGTTGGACCCACTTACTATTTATAGTCAGTTGACTTTTTCTTGTTTTGGCCATTCTGAACCCATACGGAGTCCATTTTTTGAACCGTTTCCACCACTGGAATTAGCACGACAAGACCGTCATGATGGTTAACTTGTTTTCTTATTTTTTACCCATCGTTTTTTGAGCATTTTTTCTAGACACCACTAGTCACCTCGGTTTGCGTGCCACTTCGGCTTCTCTCCATGTTTGATATATTTTATATCATCGGATTCATTTTTCCGAGCCCGTGATGATGCTTGAGATCATTTCTCACTCTCACCCCCATATTTTTCGGGTATTTTTCCAAAACGCCCCCCGTCGCTAAGGTTTGCGTGCCACTTCGGCCGTTCTCCGTTTTTGACACTTTTTATATCGCCGGATTCATTTTTCCGAGCTCGTGATAATGCTTGAGGTCATTTCTCGATCTCACCAGGTACAGTTTCAACATTGTGTCCTGACACCATGCTTCCTTGGTTTGCGCACCACATCGGTTGGCATTGGATTGTTCCACCTTTTTACATGAGCCCATTCACTCCTTTCATACTGCAATTATTTCGTTATTTTTCCACCATTCATTATCCCGCAAGGAGGGCCCACCAGTGTTCCCCCCCTCCCTCGTTCTTGGTCATCATCAATGTTCCTTGATTGAGCACTTCCTCCTTGCCTGGCCATTCCTTTTGTTCGGTATAATTTTATCCCTTTTTCGGGCCGGACAAGTCCTTTACGAAAAAGGCACTTAGGGAGTTTCTGTTAAGCTCTTTTCTGACTCCTAAAAAAATGAAAAGATCGTCGAGCAATATTGCTTCCTTTCATGCTCGTTAAAGTACCTGAAAGGGCGTCTATATGGTATAAAGTTTAACCCTTTTCCGGACCTGGTAGACTAATTACGAAAAAGAAATACTCTAGTCACACCGGCTAGAAGAGTTCTTCATTGCATCATTTTATTCTTCTTCGGGCCTTGGAGACTAACACACGAAAAAGCACCCCCCTAGAGTCTTCTTATCGCTTTCAGACTCTCTAAAATTGAAAGCAACCACGAGCATGCACCGTCCTGGGCTCGTACAAATCCACACGATGGTACCATTCCATTATTTCAGAGTCTTCTTATCGCTTTTAGACTCCTTAAAATTGAAATCAATCACGAGCATGAACTGTCCTGGGCTCATATAAATCCACACGATAGTACCATTTTAACACACACTTCTTCTAGTTCCTTAACTCTTGAAGAAGTCCCCCCGTGCCTCTTGGCACTATGATCGATCATCTTGGCAGCACCCCCAATCAGGTCGCCTTTGTTCAGAGTAGTCTGCAGTCTCCTGCCATTTTACACCAGCTTGAGTATCACTCATCCCAGTCACTATCCTTGATCCATTAAAGCTATTATCCCTTTCCCACTAGTTAGTTTCATATGCTTCCCGATCATCCCCGCCATCATACTCTGAAAAAAGGAAGTTTGAGTCCACCCACTCTACTTGCCCATTTATCCCCCACAATATGACAGTCCTACCATCAGTACTCTCACACTTCGGTTCTCCACCTTGTGCTCCTGTCAAGGAAACATCATTTCCTTGCTAGTTGCAGGTCTCCCTCTGTCGATGACAGCCCCTCTATTCCAGAGGATAGACCCAGAGGTCCCTGTGCCTTGGACCCATCACCATCTGTGGTGATTTCCTATGGACCATTTTGAGAGGAGTCATCAATGCCTCTCCAAGTGGTTGTTTCTCACATGCTCGACTTCAACACCTTGATCGCATCGTTAAGAATTGCGCAGGGTTTATATCCTTTCAGTTATTGGTCGAAGACCCCGGATTTCCCCCGACTCTAGCACATTGGTGAGTCACTTCGGAACGCCCAGTTATATGTTCCCGTGGATGTCTGGGTTGCATTGGCGATTGTATTCGGAATCCATCCAGTTATATGCTTCCTTGAGTACCCAGTTCAGTGTACCATTGAGGGTATGACTCCCCGTCACTATGATCCAGCAGCTCATCAGTTCCTCTGGTACCACACTCAGCAGCACTGTAGTTATTCCAGTGTACCATTTCTTCAGTTCCGACATGGTCAGCCCAGTAGTATGTACCAGATTTGTGTGCCCTCTGGACCCTTATGATGTACACAGTGGTTCTCTATGTATCTTACGGGTCCCCCTTTTTTGGGCCTCACAGTTATTTTTTATGTATCTTGATACGAGCATGGGTATGCCCGCCTCGTCCAGCTATTGAGATTCTTCCTCATTCATTATTTGAGGCCATGTATATTTCATGTCCCCATATTATGGACCCCATTGTTATTATTGTTCTATATCTTGATACGAGCATGGGAATGCCCTCCTCATCCATATGTTCATATTATTCCTCATTCATTATTGAGGTCATGTACTTTCAGTTTTTGCAGTTTGTTCAAGACCGTTGTTCCGGGCTCTAGTTCATTTCTTCTCTTCTCCACATCCCAGGAAAACCATAAAAGACTTATGATGTCTATCGGCCATACGATGAGCTCCTGCCCTCACACATAAGGGGGCAATCTATTAACACCCAAAAAGTGCTCACTACCTCATCTACCCCATTGCATGACTCATTTGTCCATATTTCCTACCATATTTGCCTCCAAAACCTTAAAATCCCATTAAAAAGCCTCCAAAAGGCCAAAAAAAACCCCTTTTTTCCCCCAAAATTCCTCCAAAATAGCAAAAACCCTCTAAAAAGGGAATAAAAAATACAAAAAAGAGGAAAAAGAGGGAAAAAAGGAAGCAAAAACCCTATACAACTGACCTAAACCATATGGTGCCCAAAACCATGGGTCAGCACTCCACCACTAAAAACCTATAAATAGGTGATGGAGGCCCCTCATTTCATATCCACAGTCAACCATACCCTTACTCTGCCAAAATCACTCCTGAAACCCTAGCTCACCCTTGAGCTACTTTCACATTTGAGTGCCCCTTTGGCCCATTTCCAAAACCCTTTGGAGTAAGAGAAAGGAGAAAAACTGGAAGCTTGGAAGCAACCCTCTTTGGACTGCTGCAAAAGCTTCACCAACCTTCACATTGGAGGTATAATCAATACAAAAACCCTTTTTATTATCTTGTCTTTTCTGTTTTATGCACATGCTTAGAGTAGTTACTATTTTACTATATTGTCTTTCATTTACTGTTTTTCTGAACTGCTACTAAGGAGTCCCTTCTCCTTAGTAGGTGCTCATTTGCACAAGCTAGGGTGAAAACCCTAGCTAGATTGGCGATAAAATGTTCAAAGTTCAAACAACATGTTAGATAAAACAATCTTCCAAATTCTGGCTTTCGATGCCAAAGCCCTGACCATAAAATTATAAATTCCCCCTTTATGCTTAAACATGAACCTAAGCAACCCCAAGTTCCCCAAGCCCCTCAAGCTTGCAATTGCCTCAATCCAATGCAAACCATTGTTTCAAATACCTATGATTTCTCCAATATTTTTCAGTTTCTCAACTTGTCAACCTTTCCAAGCTTTTGAAGTCCATGTTTATGCTTTGCCAATATTTTGTCCAATATTTTTTTATATTTTCCCTGACAATTCCAATTAGTTTATTTCTAGATCCTCAACAATATATTCCCCAAAATATATTTTCAATATTGATGCAAACACCAAAGTAGGATGGTTCCAAGTGGTGAGAAAAGGCCCATAGCAAACAAGGTCATTTCTACTAATGAACCTCGAGCTCCTTGGCCTTCACAACCTTTCCAACCAAGAAAAGGCCACAACTTTAGTAGCTTTAGGCTAGGGAGCCCACTCATTGTGTGGGTCACTAGATTCGGATTTTGTACTGCAAACATTGTCTGCATTCTGATTTTGTACTCCAAACATTCCAGACTAACCTAATATTGGCTTGCAACCATTTGTGTCAAATTGACCAACACCAGATGTCCCATCTCCCACCACATTTTTTTGCATTGCAACAAAGCCAATTTCACTGCAATCATTCTTCTGTGGAGCCTTAGAGCCAGTTACATCCTGTGACCTGGTTGTCCTATTCAGAAAACCAGGAGCAAATAAGGGCTTTGTTTTTATGGTGTTCCCTGTTTGACTTTTAGCTGCTTCACGTGAAAGAGAAGCTATTGTCTCAGCTCTGGAATCCATGTCAAATTCAGTAAAAACTAGAATCACCACCTTCGACCCATCTACAGAGGTAGAATATTTTTCATGTGAAGAAGCATCTAAATGAGTTCTAGATTCCAAATCAAACTGAACAGAAGTTGAAGTCACCAACTTGGCACCATCAGCAAGCGAATAAGAGTCTTTGCGCGAGGAACAATCCCCAATTGATGAATGATTTGTAACATCTTGAGATGGAATAGAATGGGTCACAGGATACAATCTTGAAGGTCTGTTCAAAAAACCTGGAGTAAATGTAGTCTTCGATTTTACATCTTTCTTTGCTTGTGTACTAATCGGTTCACCATTACTACAGGTAGTGACAATTTTGGCAGAATCTACTGGGCTAAGAGAAAACTCAGGAGCAAAAGCAGAACCTTCTAACATTGCACCCTGTGTATTCTACAAACATCCATTCTGTGTATTAATGAACCTCGAGCTCCTTGGCCTTCACAACCTTGTCAACCAAGAAAAGGCCACAACTTTAGTATCTTTAGGCTAGGGAGCCCACTCACTCCACACAAAAAGTTACTCCTCGTTGTGAAAGGAAGGCTCATTCCTCAATGCCCCTCCAAAACTCTCAACATCCCTCAAATCCCAAGGATCCTCATTGAAAGTCAAAGGTTCACTTCCAGACATGACTATTTTTCCCACCTCCTCATGGGCTCATCGGTCTCAAACACTTTTTGGAGCCCTTGAAGAATTGCTAGAAGGTTCAAACTTCAAAGGATGACAATGTTGAATTCATCACCACCCAATCTTAATGAAGGTAATGTCATGGAATATAATGGATCTTTCTAACCCTTGCTGCAAAATAATAGTCGAAAGAATAAATTTGTGTTTCCAAATTTAGATAGTCTATTTAGAAGAAGACAAGATATGTTGAACTATATTTGGTCAATTGCAGCCAACTTTTTTTCAAATCACCAATATGGTAAAGCTGGGGTTGTGACTCATTTTCTCATAGTTGGTTGCTTTTGTTTCAGACTAAGGTGACAACCCCTGATAATGATTGGTTTGGACTTTGTTCATTTTGGACACTCACAAATCAACCATTGACTTTGGAAGAGTTTGTTTGTTGCCTTGTAAAAATGGCCAACAAAAGGGACTTGTAGTATGGACTAGATGGCATGAGGGACATAACTTTATAAGGTGTCATATAAACTACATTTAAAGTATGTTCCTGGTAGTTCTGAGACTACTTTTTATGTTGATCAGAGGTTATCCAATAGGACACAATTTATCCCATCTTTACAGGAAGATAAGACCTTATGCGGTTTCCTTGATATCGTTTTTGGTGGATATCACATATGCATAGCTAAACCCTCAAGCAAATCTCATCTGCATAACACATCTGCATAGCTAAACCCTCCAACAAAGACTATGCCCCTAAAGTCTTGCAGAGTTATTCTTTGATTCACAAGATCTCACACTGTCACATCCCATGGTTCAAAGCCTGCAACAGAAACCATAGCTGACATTTCCCTGTCACCATTACTACCAACAGCCACCTTTGGCTTTGACTTCAAATCAATGAATTTCTCATTTGTACATATGGGCATAAATGACAATGCCCAAGCAAGCTCATGCCTAGTTTTCAGTCTTTCTTGTTCTCTTTGTATACATGACTCTAGCCTCTGGCATTTTTCCAGCAAAATCTTGTCTCTTCTCACAAATCCCTAAGGTATGACGTTTTTTCATTAAGATGTAGTGTGTTATTAACAGACACCTCTATAGAAAGAGATGAAGTGACTTGTCCAATAACCTCGAACATGACACCTGCAGCATTGAGTTTCTTGGCAATGACATCAAGATTGCCACTGCTAACCTCAAGGACAAGGCCAAGTTATTCTGCAAATAGTACTTCAAATATACCAGCGCTTTTGGAGCTTAGGTTAACTTTTATCCTACAGTTTCCTGCAAATGCCATCTCCAACATGGATACAACTATACCGCCATCACTAATGTCATGACCAGCCGAAACAAGATTTTCTCCAAGCAGTTCCTGGACTGCATTGAAGGCTCTCTTGAGATATGAAACATCATCAAGGTCTGGGAAAACATCACCAATATGGTCAAAAACATGAGCAAGGGAAGAACCACCTAAACGGAGCATTCCTTTAGCCAAATCAATATGGAGTAGAAGTCCATCATCTCCTAGCTTCAAGTCTGGTGTAACAGCCTTTGAAATATCCGGATAGGTCACATAAGCATTGATTACTAGATTACCAGGAGCTTTGATAGTCTCTCCTCCAGCTTGTACAGCCATTGAAAGATTGTCTTTGCCACCATCTATTGCTATCCCAAGTTCTATCATTGCATCCCGAAGAGCATTAGCTGCATCATACATGGATGCACCTTCTCCATCTAGCTTTGCAACATACATCCAATTCCCACTAGCTTTGACATCATTCAGTGAAGTAACCTTAGCCCAAACAATATTTGTCAGAGCCTCCCCCACTGCTATCCTAGCCATTTCCTTTGGATTCAGTAAAACCTTTATTGGTTGCTCTCCAATTGCACAGGAACCACCACTTAACCCAGTATATGTTTGAGCAATAACAACAACATCTGCGAGTGGAAGCTGAAGAGGACCAACTGTCTACTGTTGTGCAACAAGACCTGTGACACAACGATCAACCTTAGTTGTTAAGAAACGCTTTGAACACACAGATGGAAGATGAAGAACTCATCTGAGAGCATCCAAAACTGTTATTCCTGGAGCAACGTCAAGTGACTCCAATGGTGGAACTTTCCGTGTAAATTCAAAATGTTTTCATGGCATATCACCAAGTACCTTCTCAAGCTCAAGATCAACTGCCGGAAGAGGAGGGGGTAGACCATTTAAAATAGAATGCTCCATTTCCAAGCTATCGATGAGTACTATTCTCCCATCACCACTTATTTTTCCGATTACAGCCATGGACACCCTTGCTCTTTCACAGATTGAGCGTAGCAATCTCTCATTTTCAGGTCTTATCAACAATGCATCCTGTTCTTGATATTCAGCACCCCATATCTCCAAAACAAACATTGTTTCATCACAAACAACTATGGATCTTATGTCAATATCTGCTCCCTTGGGATAGATTATTTCTTTAACAACGTTACAATTGCCTCTGGCACCTTGATCATGAATGCTCACAATAGGATTCTGGTCCCCCATCTCTACACATGCACAAACAACACGATACAACTTTTGAGCCATCTCTGATGCTACACGTCATTTTTAATAGTCCTAGGATTATGATCAAGGGTCTTAATGCCATTCTGAGTTGGGACAACTTTAACCACTAAGGTGTGTAATCTGACCCCTCAATTTACCATTTTGTGTGCAAAAATTTTCACATTCCTTTTTATATGTTCCAAGTAAGCCCGACTTCTGCAAAAAGTAAAATGTGACCCTTGCATTCCTCCGACAAATGATGCAGCTTCCTATTTTTTATGCCCCAAATTCTATACCTAAGCTTGATGGTTTACATAACATCAACTAAGGTCAGAAGTTTATTCATATTCAGTTTCTTACACAGATAAATCCCTTGAAAGTGTTTCTTCATTATTAGTACCAAGAACAATTCCCAAGGCAAAGGTGATAATCAATCTTCCTTCATTATCTTCTATTACCTGCTACATCCACTGGCACCCCATCTAATTTTAAACTAGCCCATTCATTCAGAATCAAACACAACGGATCTTCCATTCAAGTTTCAACAGAGATCTGAAATGTGCATGTTGTCATGTCTTTATTATTCAGTGACTGTCTTTTAAGGTTCATTTTGTAGGCTTAAGTAGTTGGAATCTTGATTCTTTCTTCACTGCTACTTTCTCTTTTGGATGAACTATGATGGTCATGCCTGTTTTTTTTAATCCAGATTGTAGAATTTGCTAAGAGTTGTTATTTTTCCATTCAAAATAGCCATTAGAAAACTCTATACATCTTTCCATGTGTATTATAATGTCTCGGATTAATTTTATTTTTTTCCTGACTACATGCCCCACCTGTCAGGTATCTCTTAGGTTTAGACATAGGGATTATTACGTAGTTTGAGTGTTATTATGTTATACTAACAAAAATATTTTGCATATTTTTACTGTAGTCTGGTGTTACCATTGTGCATGCAGAAGGGTCCCTGCCCCTGCCATGGTCTATCCGAATGAAAATTGCATTAGGTGCAGCCAAGGACCTGGAATTTATTCATGGAGGAGCTGAAAGGCCTGTGATATATCGGGATTTTAAGATGTCCAATATCCTGTTGGATTCGGCTTGTCCCTATAACCCCAAATACTTTAAATTACTAAGCATTGTCATAGTATGGATTCGGTTTGTCCCTATGGTTTCTTTTGGTTGACTCAGAGACTATGCACTGTAATGAGTGTTTTGCATGACTGAAAGACTTTGTACCTCATGCAGGAATATAATGCCAAGCTTTCTGAATTTGGTCTAGCAAAAGATGAACCTGAAGGAGACAAAACTCATGTTTCAATTCGAGTCATGGGAACTTATGGCTATGCAGCTCCTGAGTATGTAATGACTGGTGAGCATTCTTGATAACATACAATTTACAAGTTACACCTTGTGTTTACATGTGAATCTCACCAACACCGAAAACTGTCAGAAGTGTGGTCTGCATAATTTAAACTGATTGATTCTCACTACAGGGTATACTAATTATACATCCTCTTTAGGGTGGGGGGTGGTGTGGATTTCTCGATGGCCTGGAAAAACTAGGGTGAAAACATAAAACACCAAATTTTTTAAAAACTATCCTAAATTTAAACTTTTAGATTCACTATAATAATGTTAAGATTATAATTCAAATATATCTATTGCCTTGGTGAAGCTGGTTCTTTGACTGTAAGAACTAATTACTAGTTGTTCATAAATAATGTCCTTAACAGAAAGCATGCATGCATGCTATTCATGGGCTTAACTTGAAAGGAGCTAGTTTGTTGGATGGAGAGCTTAAGCAATTAAAATTCACCCTTCTTATTTGCTAATTTTTATTTTTATTCTGTAGTGATGCTAGTCCGGGCCTCCTAGCTATGAATTTATAAGTTTTATTTACAGCAGTTATGTAGTATTTGATTGAAATTAATAGGAACATCTGAGACATTTAGTAGTGGATTCTGGAGTGATGGGAATAGGCAAGATCTGAGAATGCATTATACAATGGAGGAAATTTGGTAGCAAGGAAACTTGATGCTAGAAGATACCAGGATGTTGAGTATGGGCCAATTATGGAACCATGGCACATTGTGCGGGTCCCTAGATTCTGATTGTGTACTACAAACATTGTCTGCATTCTGATTTTGTACTACAAACATTCCAGACTGACCTAATATTGGCTTGCAACTATTTGCGTCAAATTGACCAACACCAGATGTCCCATCTACCACCACATTTTTTTACATTGCAACAAAGCTAGTTGCACTACAATCATTCTTCTGTAGAGCCTTAGAGCCAGTTACATACTGTGACCTGGTTGTCCTATTCAGAAAACCAAGAGCAAATAAGGGCTTTGTTTTTATGGTGTTCCATGTTTGACTTTTAGCTGCTTCATGTGAAAGAGAAGCTATTGTCTCATCTCTGGAATCCATGTCAAATTCAGTAAAAACTGGAGTCACCACCTTCGACCCATCTATAGGGGTAGAAGAGTTTTCATATGAAGAAGCAGCTAAATGAGTTCTAGATTCCAAATCAAACTAAACAGAAGTTGAAGTCACCAACTTGGCACCATCAGAAAGCGAATAAGAGTCTTTGCGCGAGGAACAATCCCCACTTGATGAATAATTTGTTTTGCTAGTTATGCTTTGAGAATTTTGTGTCAAAATTATGATATTTGTACAAAATGGGTATAGCAGTTCTCTTGCATTCTATTGTTCTATGCCACCTCATTTAAAAAACATCCTATCCTATATGATTTCTGGACATGCATTTTGAAGAGGAAAAATGAGCATCATCTCCCTTTAAGAAAAAACTTTGCATCCCTCTGTAGCCATATTTGGGCTAGGCCCTGAAATCTCTACCATATCTATTAGTAGCGTATATTTCCTTAACCAGTATGCTAGAGGGTGTCTCATAATATAACCAAAAAGTTCACTTACAGCTCTGAACATTAGTTTTCCTCCGTAGTCTATGAAAATTCCCACCTCCACAATGTCATTGCCCGGCTCTTTTGCATTCTCCTGGGTGTGCAACTGGAATCTTCCCTCGTCTTTCTGGCTCATGTTCTTTCGTTGAGTCCATGCTTCCCTTTGTTCCATCTTATCTACTATCTCTACTATGGGAACAATTCTAGCTATTGGAGTGTCATTTTGTTGCTTCACTTGTTGACATATGGTTTTGCAGGTAATTAGAGCTGCATATTACCATCATAGTTTCTAAAAACATGGGTAGTTATTTTACAGTCATTACCACACTCTCAATCTCCTTGGCACAAGTCTTTTGTTGTTTTGCATTGTTTTATAGGATTAACTTAGCACATAAAAGGTTAATTGTGTATTGAATCCCTAGAAACTTCTAAGAATATCCCAAGAAATACACAGTCCTTCAGTTTTAAACTGTGTATTGTATAAATTTAACGCTCAGCCAACTGATTGCTCTTTTTGAAATTGGATTTGTCTTCTTGTTTACAGCTTAGTGGTATTCATTTTCTATCTTTTGCATTAGACTTTATAAGAACGATTTATGATACCAAAAGGCAACATACTTCACAAAATTATGAGGTTCACAAAAAACATATTCATTCATGCCTCGGAATGTCTTGACAGTTTGTTAACAAGATGCTCACCCTCCAAATAACAAAATGAAATCCCTTGCTGAAGATGCTACTTGAATGAATAATTGATTCCCTCATATGCAATCACCTCCAAATTTATTTATTATTTTTCTTTTTTAAAATAGACATGTCCGTCGCTATAGAGATGACAAGCCCCAACAAGTTTCGACGAATTTGCTATACTAGCGACGGAAATTTTCATCGCTAGTATAGCAATTTCGTCGAAACTTGTTAAGGCTTGTCGTCTCTATAGCGACAGACATATTTTTTAAAATACGAAAAAGTCGTCTCTATAGCAACAAACTTTCGGTGCTATAGCAACGAACTTGCGTTGCTAAATCAATCGCGTTCACTTGGTTTATTTGTTTTTAAATACGAACATCCATCGCTCTAGCCACGAAAGTTAGTTGCTCTAGCCACGCAAGTTCGTTGCTATAGAGACGCACTTTTGGTGCTATAGCCACGAAATTTTGTTGCTAGAGAGATAGAGATTGCTTCAGTTTTTTTTTTTAAATACGATAATTCGTCGCTATAGCCACGAACTTTCGGTGCTATAGCCACGAACTTTGGTTGCTAGAGAGACAGAGATCGCTTCACTTTTTTTTTAAATATGAATAGCTGTCACGATAGCCATGAACTTTCGGTGCTATAGAAACAAACGTGTGTTGCTATAGCAACGAACTTTTGTTGCTAGAGAGACGGAGATCACTTCCCTTACTTTTTTTAAATATGAAAAGTCGTCGCTACAGCCACGAACTTTCGGTGCTACAACAACAAACTTTCGGTGCTATAGCAACAAACATTCGTTGCTATAGCGACACATTATGGTTTTTTAAAGATAACACGGTCCATGTCATTTATGTCTCTATAGCGATGAACGTTGGCAAGTGTTGCTACAGCGATGAAATTTTTGCCACGAAAACTAAGAGTCCTGTTCGTCTCTATAGCAACGCAAAAGTGTTGCAATAGCAATGATTTTCCGTGGGAAAAATGTCCACATGTACTAGTGCTTTAATACACTCTCAATGTTATTGGCATCACACAAATGAAAACACAATCCATCACATCGCTAGATCTTGTCTTCCTCCACCAAAAAACTAGTATGTAATTCCGCATTGGTCATCCACCCTTACTTGGATATACATCCTTGGTCCTCCTATCCAACACCTAGTACTCTATATTAACTATCTCACGATTACCACCCATGATTAAATTACCAAAGCGCTCTTAGCCAATTTCGCTCAATATGCCATCAATCATACCACTGCCACTAGCACCTCAAGTAGGGTAGGGATTTAACCCAACCCAAAAATCCTTTACAATTTCTCTCATTTTTTTCTAATATATGTGTGAGAGAGTATATATTTAATATCATGGAACAATAAAGATTATATTAATAAATTTTTTGGAGTTGTATTTATTAATTTTTTAATTTATTAAAAAATCTTAAATTTAATTTTAACATACAAAATTTTAGTTGTACGTGTAATAAATTATATCATTTATATTAAATAACATAATTTATATTAAATAGGGGTGGCAGGAGCGAAAGATATTATCCTCAACCCCAAGGGACAGAGGATACACTATGGAATTATGACCCAAAATCCGACGAGAAAGTCCAACGACATTCGACGAAAAGGATTCTGTCGTCGGATTTCACCTTCAAAATTACGAAATTTGATTAATTTTTTTTAATTGATAGAAGTTTTGGTTGGATATCCGACGGAAGATGGATATTCGACCACCGTTGTCGTATATTCGACAACAGTTGTCAGAAATCCGACAACTCCGACGATGCTCCATCTGTCGGATATCCGACATATAATTTATAACGGTAACTATGTTGAAGTGGTCGGATATCCGACAGGAATTTCATAACGGTAACTATGTTGAAGTGGTCGGATATCCGACGAACATTTATATTTTAAAATCTATAAATTTCGAAACATTTTGACATGTTTTCTATACAAGCGACGGTTTGCGGAAATTATTTTATTCTTCGGCGGACTGTTTTCCGTAAAAGAATACATAATTATTTCTATTGTTGTTGTGATTAAAAATAGCGAAGTGTGGAGCTTGATTTTCTAATATCGGTAATATTCATTCACGCTCTTTATGAGAAAATGTCAAATAGCAATATTCCCGATCCAGATGAACAAAATCGACAATTGCTTGCTAGATTGTGGGATGGACTGAAGAGAAAGGGTGATGGGAAACGTTATTTTCCATGTAGTCAATGCAGGGGCTTTAAGAGGAGAAGAATAAAGATCACAACAGCCAGAAAACATTGTATGGGACATGGACATGTTGAGGGGGGGCATGAATATCGTCCATTTGCAATTTTTGCATTATATATGTTTTTATATTGATTGCTTTTGTAAATGTATGTATTGTTTTAATATTTCTTATATTAACTTTAATCTATTGATGGTTTCATGTAATTATAAAGGAGAGACATCCTACAGCATATCGTCCAGAGGAAGTGCTTTCAGAACAAGTACCGGAGGAACATGGAGCTATGAATAATGTGTTGATGAATATGTAACTTCGGAATGTATTTCATATATGTTGTATGTACTCCTATAGAGATGGTATTATTCCTCTATATGGAAGTGTCGTCATTTATATTGTAAATGTCGTAACTTATACTTGATGGATTATTAGACCACCTTGTTGGGGTCGGCCCTGTATAAGTCATGTGGGTCAAAGGGTTATTAGACCACCCTATTGGGGGTCGGCCATGTGGGTCAAAGGGTTATTAGACCACCCTATTGGGGGTCAGCCTAGTCAGCATTATGTTATGTGGTTAAGTTCAAGCCTACATGATTTATGTAAAAGGCAAGTCAAGTCAAGTATAAATAAAGTGCGGGAGGCACTCTATTTGTTCACTCACTTCTCACTCATGCACTAAAGGAGGAGTGGCGCACTTATGGAGGAGGAGGATTTGTTGCTAGGATATGTCTATCTCTTATGGTTGGGTTGTATCATTGCTCTATCTATCTCTGTGGAAGTTATTGGGGTTTTTCACCTTTATGGTTTTCCCCAAGTAAATATTTGTATCTCTTGTGTGCTTGCATTATTGTCTCCATGATTGATATGCTGTACATGTTGTTCTCTTAGTTAAGATCCTAGATCAGATTGAAGTAAATTCTGAAAATTTAACATGGTATCAGAGCTAGCCTGAAAGAAGGCATGATATGGCATGTATGACACTTGTTGCACTTACGATGCTAGGGCTTGATATAGAAAAAATCAGTCATCGTAGCACTTTCGCTATAAATCTGTTTTGGAGAATTTTTCGGATCTGAAATATTTACAGGTCGAATATTAAATCCCCATGTACCTTGTGTCCAAAAGAAAACCTCTAATTCGTTGTACTTTGTGATTTATGATCTGTACAATATAGGGTTTCTGCCTCTTCCAGATCTGAGTCAAAATCAGGTGACCTTGGGAAAAAGGTCATAACTTGGGCTAGGAAGATCCAAATGAAATTTCGTAAAACGTGACAGGTATTAAACAGAATTTAATATCTCAGAAAACGTTTTCAGAGGTCGAAGTGGAACCAGTGACACGTGGCACGTCGTACAAGTGCGCTCTCCTGTATTATCCCATAAACAGGTCACGTTGCGACACTTGGCATAAATCTCTCTCAGAGAGTCCAATTGAGGTCAGACCTATCAGGATGGAAAGATAACAGGGCGATCTATCTTAGGAAAATTGTTTAGAGGCCGAAGTTCAAACAGTGACACGTGGCACGTCTTACAAGTTCGCTCTCCTGTATTATCCCAAAACAGGTCACGTTGCGACACTTGGCATAACTCTCTCTCAGAGAATCCAATTGAGGTCAGACCTATCAGGATGGAAAGATAACAGGTCAGGCTATCTTAGGAAACTTTTTTAGACCCTGTGGATCAAAATGTTCGGAGTTACACCAGAAACAATCAGGTACATATTTTTGTCAAAACAAAATTATTTTTGAGTACCTTCATTCATGGCTTCCAGAATTTAGGGCTTCAGAGAAAGTTGGAATTTTTGTAATCAGAGACCACGGCTGGATTCTACTAATCAAAATCAAAATTTAGAGACCAATATCAGAATTTTTGGTTGGGTAGAAGGCCGGGCTTGATCAGACCCTAGTTCGGGACTTTGATCAGAAAAGTGGAAAATTAGGGCTTCTGTAAAAATGGGAATTTTTGAAATCTGTGACCACGGCTGGAAGCTCCTCAGAAAAATAGAAGCTTAGAGCTTTGGATCAAACCTTTTGATTGGGAAGAAGAATGGGCTTCATCAAACCCCAGTTCAGGGTCACATCCAGTGAATCCGGAAGTTTCAAAGGCAAAATTAAGGAGTGAAACTTTGCAGTTTTCAAATTTGGAATATACCAGCTTGATCAACTCATCAAGGTGCATATTTCTATCCTTTCGGAAATTTGAAATTCAAAGTTTGAATTTTGGGGGTTTCTCTGACAAACCCATATCCAGCTCCAGGTCCATTTCTTGCAAATCAAGTGGATTGGGTTAATCCTAGAAGAAGATGGATTGGTCACCTGCATAAGTGAAGAAGTTCCTATTTCAGAGGGAGATGAGGCTAAGGCCTTACATAAGAATATTACAAGCGATCTTGACAGGTATGACTCATCGAGGTATGTTTCGGCATTTGTTCATGATTAAGTTTATGGTATGTTTGTCTTCATGTTATTACGATTAGTACAATCTTGATTTTAGATTTGTCATATCACCTTAACAAAATTATGAATGCATGATAGAAGATATTCATTGGTTAGGGTGTTGACACTTATGATTGTACTAATGCATTATGGTGTTGTATGAGGCTTATGTTGTCTGCTAATATAAAAGGTAGACCAAGAAAGACAAATCATGTTCTACTTCAAGAACATATGATCATGATGACATGAGGACAAAGATTCATCCATTGTCATGGATCTCATAGAAGATCCATTTACGAGGTATGTATAACTTGGTTTTATAATGGTTAACCTATGAGATATACAGGTTACTAGCACAAGTCATTGAAGAAGAACAAGAAGACATCATGTGAGTATGTTAGACATAACTAGCTAGCATGCTAATCCAGGTATGTTTTTCATATATCAAGATAGAATCCTACCTTGTGTTAGGATCTTATATTGTTTTGTTGTTGATAATGATTATTCATGAAGTCATAGGTTTGAATAGTCATGGTTGTATGCATATTATGTTTCTTATCTTGATTGATGATTTAACTAACCAAAAGAGTCCTATGATCAAATAAGAATATGCATGAGTAAAAGAAGACTTCCCTGAAACCTTGAATACTAATGTTTATTATCTGTGTTTGAAATGATCTTGACTAAACATGCTTGAGATTATTGTGTTTTGATCATATTAAGATTATGCTAATGAATGTTTGATTACATATGAGACCTAGAGGATAACACAATGATGATACTGACAAGCATGCATAGGGATGGAGAATGAATATAAGTTCAAGGATAAGTAATCCAGGAAGTAAAGATCAAGAGGGAGTACACTCCAGTGGTTTCTGCAAGGATGCAGATATTCAGAGGGAGTTGACCATCTCTCTACATTCCACATCAAAAAGGTGTAGAAGAAGCTACTTCAGATTAGGACTCCAGTAGCTCCTGCAAGGAAGCAAAGAATCAGGGGGAGTCCACCCAATGAACAAACAAAGATAAGTATTTGAATTGTCATTTCTTAAATAATACTGTTCAATAATGTATATACCGATGTTCCTGGAATTAGGTTGTGTATTATGCATATTAGAATAATTGCATTGATGAACAATATACTACTAATATGCATAGGTAAGTGGCCTATGGCACTATACAACATTCCATTGCTACTTATCTAGAATGAAACCTCTTTACTGACATGTTGGGAGTTGTGCACACTCTTAACAATGTTCTGGTAGAGATTGGAAGGCATCTAGAAAGTTACGGGATATGGATAAATGTTGTATTGAAGCATTGGCTAAGACAATTGCATGACTGTATGACATATTTCTTTATGTGTAAGAATTTGTTCTGAAAACTATGAGATGTTTTCTAATCATGCAATTTAACTTGTTGTGTAGGAAAGATCGTATGCCATCACCTACAAAAGAAGAAATACAACATTTGTTCAGCAACAAAATTATCTATTGAAGATATTGAAGTTCCCAGGATACGGGAAGAATGCCATGATCCGTCGATCATGAAGAACGATGTTTGGGATGCAGTCCCAAGAGCTGAAGGGAAGTCTGTTGTGACTTCCATATGGATCTATCAAGATCAAGCATGCTGCAGACGGTAGCATAGAGAAACATAAAAGTGATGAAATAAAAGATACACCAGATGGATTTCGAGACAGCTTTCTTGAATGGTGTAGTTGAAGAAGAATTGTATGTGGAGCAACCACTTGGTTCTGAGACACATGATAGGAAATCATATATGTCCAGAACTTGGTATGGTAGGATAGGCAGCATTCTATCCAGTTTGGTCTTTACCAAGAGTAAAGCGGGTTCCAACCTTTTCTACAAGGTTGAGGAAGGCAATCCAGCGATACTACTTTTGTATGCGAATAACCTATTTGTTACAGGTGAAGATAGATTGATTGCCGACATGTAGCGGAAGCTTGCTGCCGAGTTCGAGATGAAGAACTTGGGGATGATGCACTATTTGTTTTTGGCATGGAGGTGTGGCAGAGTGCAGATGGAATCTTCCTCGGACAAGGGAAGTATGTAGTAGAGATCCTGAAGAGGTTCGGGATGATGAATTGCAAGGCCATGGCCACACCTATGGCATCGAATCTGAATCTTCTTTGTGATGCTTCATCTGAGCTAGTTGGTGTCTCTATGCATCGTCATATGATTGGGTCCTTGATGTACCTGACAAACACGAGACCAGAGATTTGCTTTGCTATGAACACATTGAGTCAGTTCCTGACAGATCCGAGGAGTGTTCACCTGATTGTTGTAAACCATGTTCTGAGGTACCTAAAGGGTACAGTGGATTATGGGCTCAAGTATGAAGCGAATCAAAAGCTTAACCTGCAAGGTTATGTTGATTCAGATTGGGCTGGCAGTGCTGCAGATAGGAAGAGCACATCTGGATGTTGCTTCAGTATGGGATCAGGTGTGATCTCTTGGTTTAGCAGGAAGCAATCCTGCGTAGCACTGAGTACAGCTGAGGCAGAGTATGTTGCAGCCTGTTCAGCTATTTGTGAGGCAGTATGGCTACGAAAGCTACTGTCTGAGTTATTTGATCTCCCGTTGGATGCTACTGGTATCTTCTGTGATAAACAGAGTTGTGTGAAGCTGTCTGAGAACCCAGTGTTTCATCATAGGTCGAAACACATAGAGATCAAATATCACTATATCAGGGATATGGTGCAGAGAGGAGCTGTGAAGCTCCTGTATGTTGCGACAGATGAGCAGATTGCAGATGTGCTAACGAAGCCACTAGCCAGGGTGAAGTTCGAGTACTTCAGAGAGAGGCTTGGCGTTCTTCAGATCGAGGACACTTCGAGGAAGAAGTGATGGACACATCTGCTGAAGCCATTCCAAGCATGTTGGAAGGAGGATCCTTCACATGGCTGTGGATGTAAGTGTTGGATGATGAGCATCAGGATGATGTTCTGGTTTCTGCTGGATATGATCAGTTGGATCATTTTTATGTATGTATGTACGCATCATGTTGGATGTTGGATATGATCAGTTGGATCATTTATATGTATGTACACATCATGTTGGATGTTGGATATGATCGGTTGGATCATGTGTATGTATTTTGTATATGCATCATGTTGGATGCTTGGACCATGTATTTGTATATGTATCAGGTGGATACATTGTATGATCAGGTAGATCATGTATATTGATATGTATCAGATATGATCAGGTATATCATGTATGTTGATGGATACATTCTATGGATCATGTATCTATGTATCAGGTGGATACACTATGTATGATGATATGTATCAGGTAGATACATGGTGTGCATCAGATGGATGCATTGTATGATCAGGATGATCGTGGATGACAAGTTTCTCCAGATGACATGCAGAAGGATGTTGCAGTGATGATGATCAGGGTGATCATGTGTACATCAGGATGATGTATGATCAGTATCAGATGATACTCTGTGGCCGTGGAACAGGTTGTGTAGATGAGCATATAATTCGTTGCCCTGGGAGATTTGCAGATTGTCTTTCGAGGTTTTTCCTATGGCATGTAATTCGGTGCCCTGGGATATCTGGAAAATGCTCTTTCGAGGTTTTGCTCTGGGAGGACATATAATTTTTCCCTGGGAGATCTGCAGATAGTCTTTCGAGGTTTTTCCTATGGCATGTAATTCATTTCCCTGGGATATCTGGCAGATGTTCTTTCGAGGTTTTGTCCTATGGCATGTAATTTTCTCCTGGGAGATCTGGACAGGATGAAAAAGGCCTCAGATGCTTCAGCCAGGTTTTGCCATGACCACATGTAATTTTCTCCTGGGAGATCTGGACAGGATGAAAAAGGCCTCAGATGCTTCAGCCAGGTTTTGTGGTGGACCACATGTAATGTGCTCCTGGGAGATCCAACAGGTAGAGCCGTGTGCTCGTAACAGCCTGGGATGCTTCAGCCAGGTTTTGTGGTGAGATCACATGTAATGTGCTCCTGGGAGATCCGACAGGTAGAGCCATGTGCTCGTAACAGCCTGGGATGCTTCAGCCAGGTTTTGTGATGGGTCACATGTAATGTGCTCCTGGGAGATCCTACAGGTAGAGATGTGTGCTCGTAATAGCCTGGGATGCTGCAGCCAGGTTTTGTGACGCACATAATAAGTCCTGAGGATTCCATAGTATGGCCAGTGATGACGAAGACCTGCAGGTGGTGGGCCTACATCCAGTATGAAAAAGGACTGGCTCTGTAGAACTTCCTATGACGAGTAGATTCAGAGATTGATTGAGATAGCAGCAGCAGTGACGATGATCCAGAGAAGATGACTTGTGCTAGAAGACCTGTGCTGAGAAATACCTTCCTAGTTAAGAGGGATTGTTGATGTATATGTAACTTTGGAATGTATTTCATATATGTTGTATGTACTCCTATAGAGATGGTATTATTCTTCTATACGGAAGTGTCGTCATTTATATTGTAAATGTCGTAGCTTATACTTGATGGGTTATTAGACCACTTTGTTGGGGTTGGCCCTGTATAAGTCATGTGGGTCAAAGGGTTATTAGACCACCCTATTGGGGGTCAGCCATGTGGGTCAAAGGGTTATTAGACCACCCTATTGGGGGTCGGCCCAGTCAGCATTATGTTAAGTGGCTAAGTTCGAGCCTACATGATTTATGTAAAAGGCAAGTCAAGTCAAGTATAAATAGAGCGCGGGAGGCACTCTATTTGTTCACTCACTTCTCACTCATGCACTAAAGGAGGAGTGGCGCACTTATGGAGGAGGAGGATCTTCTGCTAGGATATGTCTATCTCTTATGGTTGGGTTGTATCATTGCTCTATCTATCTCTGAGGAAGTTATTGGGGTTTTTCACCTTTATGGTTTTCCCCAAGTAAATATTTGTGTCTCTTGTGTGCTTGCATTATTGTTTCCATGATTGATATGCTATAGAAATGTTGTACATGTTGTTCTCTCAGTTAATATCCTAGATCATATTGAAGTAAATTCTAAAAATTTAACATAATGGAGAACAAGTTAATGATCATATTGAAGAAGATGATCATACTGATAACATAGTTGAAGATGATGGTACAAATACTTTGATCCATGATTCATTTAATGTTAGAATGGATGATGATGATGATGGTGATCATGAAAATGATCATTTTGATGATATTCATGATTTACCTCTTCTTGAGAAGGCATACGAACCCCTTTATGAGGTCTCCAACACAAATCTTCTCTCTGTTATATTGTTGATAATGAACTTGAAGGTTGTGAATGATTTTTCAAACATATCAGTCACACGGATGTTAAGGTATGTAATATATTCCATCATATAATATATATGATCACGCTAAAGGTTATCACCGTTCGTCTAATAATTTTATTGTTAATTCATAAGTAAAATTAATACAGATGAAATGTGTTTAATTAATATTATTTATATATTATATTAACTAGATTTTTATTTTTATTTGTTGTAGCTTAATAGCTGAATTTTTGTTACCACCGTCAAATATTTTACCTCTCACAAATCGAGATTTATCTGCCATCATGAAAGAAATTGGAATGCAACATCAAGCAATTCATGCATGCCCCGATGGCCATGTTATATATTATAATCAGCATGAATTTGCAACATAATGTTCGGAATGTCATATCAGTAGATATCGAACAGATCAAGTAACAAAAAAGGTGCCTTGCAAGGTTCTTCGTTATAATCCCATTATTCTACTTTTGCAACGACTGTTCAGGTGCAAAAACATAGCACAATTTATGGATTACCATTCACGGAACAGAATTCAAGATGACATTATTCGCATGCCTGCAGATGGGTCTGCATTTAGAGATATGGAGGAAAAATGGCCTCACTTTAAATAAGAACCTCGTAATCTTAGGATTTCTTTGGCAGCAGATGGTGTCAATCCATTTGCAGAGATGAGATCCGTTTACTCAGTGTGGCCTATTTTTGTTATCAACAATAACATTCCTCCATGGTTGTCAATAAAGAGAGAGCACATAATGTTGTCGATGATTGTTCCAGGTATATTGTGTCTATAGCCCTTTTTTTAATGTAGTGGCATCTCATTTGTCGTATTTTGTTGCATAATGTCATATATATTTTTTTTATTTTTCTCTTGTGCAATATGGTTTATATATCTAAATGGTACTCATAATTATATATTTTATATGTTCAAATCAATCAGGTAAGTACCAAGTTAAAGATATGAATGTATATATCGAACCTCTTATTGACGAGCTACTAAATTTATGGAATGGAATCACTATGTATGACGTATCTAGACCAATACGACAAAGGCAATTTCAATTCCATGCAATGCTTGTATGGACAATACATGATGCCCCAAGTTTAACCCATTTTTGCGGTTTGTAATTATAAGTTCCACTTTATTTGCATTTAATTTTATGAACTAGTTAATATACGATGCACGCATGTTTTTTCTAAATAATCCATTCATTTTGTATATAATTATAATTGACATGGATATTCCATCTCTTTATGTAGGTCTTCAGACAAAGGGAAAATTTGCATGTCTAGTTTGTGGTCCTAAGATCAAATCTCGTCGTTCAAAAATCTTAGGAAAGGAGGTGTTTGATGAGTATAGGAACTTCCTCTCTAAGAATCACAGCTATCAAAATACTGAAAAAAACATCTTTCCAATGGAAATCAAGAGACTGCATTAAGACCGTAGAGAATGACACCTCTCCTCTGGAAGTTGCAATATAATAGAAATCATCAAGGTAGGTATGAATCATCGTATATGAAATGTTATGTATTTTTTTTATTGTGTGTTGTTTACTGTAATTGACATTGATTTCTGTAATTTATTTATAAACTACAATTCATTATGGTCGTCGTGATCATGAAGGCATTAATGGGATTCCACGAGGAATGAAAAGTTATCCTAGACAATTCAGTAGGTTTCCCTACTATGAGCACCTACAAATTGCTCATATGTTTGATATAATGCATATCGGAAAGAATATGACTGAAACATTATGGCGAATATTGGATGGAAGGAGTGAGAAAGAAAAAATTGTCAAAATTTGCAAAGACATTCAAGAAGGCAACCATGCAATGAAATATGTCATTCAATTTCATAGCAACGGAGACCAAATTAATATAAACTCACTTGCATGGATGATAACGAAGAAGCAAAATAATGTTGTAAAAGAAGTCATGCGAAAAATTAAATTTCCCACCAGATTTTGTGTGAACATGAAGAATATCATAACAAAGAAAGGTGATTTTGTGGGGGTGAAAACGCATGATTGGCATGTCTTCATGAAGGTAATTATTATGGTATGCATATAATTATTGCTTTTTTATATTCCAGTGAATATTTTTGGTATTTTGTTTGTCTACTCTTTGTTTAAAAAATGAAACGATTTGTATATTGTTACAGTATGTTCTACCTCTCTCTCTCTCCCGGACAACTTCGACAACAATGTCAAACAAGTAATATATAATCTCGGGAAATACATGAGGTAAGTAGCAATTTTCTTCATGTGCTTAGTGTTTGTTTAATTCATTGTAGAACTTATATTTGATTTTTTTGCACTAATTCATGTTATGTAATATAATGTTTTTTTTGTTAAATCTCGTGATTGGGTTGCGTCACTTGTAGATGGTTGTCATGTAAAGAAATCCATAAAGAATATATAAAGTATTGGAGGAGATAAATTCCTCGTCTCATGTGTGAAATGCAGAAACATCTACCTTCGGCATTTTTCAATGCACAGGAACACTACCTCATACACCAAGTTGAGGAGATTGAATTGTGTGGACCTGTGCACTCAAGGTCCATGTGGGGTTGAGAGGTACTTGAAATTTATGAAGGGTTTGGTTAGATAACGAGCACATGTTGAGGGTTCTATGATGGAGGGATAGATGGTATACCAAAACATGTTGTATATT